>JAJGRW010000213.1:174138-188536 GCA_025461045.1 Carex parvula | reverse complement strand
GAGAGCTAAAGTTTGTATTGACATCATTGCACATTTAAGAAACTTAATCATAGATTATTTGAGAAGATCAGAACCTCTAAAATAAATTACATCATATGAAAATAGTGGTAGTACCGACTTGTAAGATGGCAAATATTGTCGAATAGGCCTCCTTGGGCCCAAATTAATTGATTTTCACCAAAGTAGATGATTAAAAAGAAATATTGTGCATTTAAAACTTGCGTTGCTCTTAAATTTCAATTCGGGTATGATACTAGGGCCCGTCAATTAAACACATTTTCTTTTTAATAATGTTGAACAATTTTATGTTTTCATGAAGCCCAAAGTTATCATTCTCCAGGCCTACCAACAAATACGACCTAATAATGGTGGGTGTGTTCTGGACCTAAAGAGTGTGTTTATTAACTTAAATTCTTTTCTGGTAGACTGCTAAATTTGCAGCTACGGGTCAAGTTATTAGTTTTAAATTTATATATTAACGAACGAAATTAATCACTAATTATCATTATACTGTTAATCAAAATGTATATAAAAAACTATGAATCTCAGCAAAAGATGAAACATGAGTAAATATAGGTGAATAAAAAAAAAGGTATCATATGCTGATATTGTAAAAGCAATTGCCATTCAAGTTATTGTTCAAGGCGTCTAATTCCGTAATATAACTTTGTTATTATTATGGTTGCTGTTAACTATTAGAAGGAAGCCTTTACAGCAACAAGGAAAGCTATTAATTTCTTAAACATATTACATAGCTCACAAACTTATTACTAGTTTACTAATTCCCTTAACACTGCTTTACTAATTAATTAATTATATGCTTCCCAGGTAAATTTGTTTAATCTTTGAAAGTTCAGCTGCCACATCTTCCATTCTCATCCGATCTTTCGGTGCTTCCTTAGAACAGGCAAGGCCGACATGAACGAGCTGAATTATGCACTTCTCCATGTCCATGTTCATCTCTCCAAACATGCTAGGATCCAAGATCTCGATGATTTTTTCTGGAAATGCACTGGAAACATATGCATGAATGTTAGAACCATCTTTGAACATTGCATCCGTTGGCCTCTTTCCGGTCAACATCTCCAGCAGAACAATTCCAAAGCTATATACATCACCCTGTGTGGAGATGGTGCTGCCCAATGCGTACTCTGCAGTAAATATTGCAAATACAACAAATATTACATAACAAAAATTATATGAGAAGTGTGAAAATTGTTGCAATTTGAGAAGTTGTGATACTTGAAGTTCCTTAATTTACCTGGTGGTATATAGCCAATAGTTCCTTTCAGACCAACCAAGGTTGTGACACCTCCGCAGGTGGAGTGAGAAGCAGCCAAGAACCTTGCGAGACCAAAATCACCGACAAGTGCGGTCATGTCTGTTTCGTAAGTATGTTAGCTGGCTTATATCACAATGGACCATTGGAGGTTACACAGTGAATAAAAAAAAATTGACACCCCCCCTGTCGGACACTCTTGGATTATCAACCGCCTGTTGGCCGCAAAAACTGGCCCCCCCTACTGATCATTCCTGGTTCCGCCACTGCAATGGACCATTGGAGTTACACAGTGATGATGCAAATAACTCAGACCAGAAGCAACATCCATAGCTATATTTATTCCATCAGAAAAACTCAGCTTCTTTCCCGAGGATTTCGGGTGTATCCACTCATCAAGGCTGCCATTTGGGATGTATTTGTAAACTAGAGATTTAAATTCATTCCCTTTAAAATCTAGCGAGGAGCACAAAGTGATGACACCGACTAGATTTTTGTGCCTGATGTTTCTCAAAGATTCGCATTCAGAATTGAAGCTCCTCAGAGCTCCATGCTGCTCAAGGTCAAAAACCTTGACAGCTACCGCTTGGTTATCTAACATTCCCTTGTAAACAGAACCAAAGCTCCCTGAACCAACCAAATTATTCGAGGAGAACCCATCTGTTGCTTTTACTATATCAGAATATGCTACCTTCTTGTACTTATCATCCCTGAATGGAGCGGGTGTAGGTGACTTGGTGATCCTCTTATTCCTTCTCAGTTGATACAGAATGCAGACAATAAGGCAGAAACATATGAGAACAGCAATTGTGACGATGACACTGATGATCACCACCATTTTAGATGATTTTTTCGATGCTTGGGTACCAAATTGTTGGTTACTTGAAAAGCGCATGATGGCAGAAGGAATTCTGAATCACCGCTACACAATCCTTGATTACCGAGGAGGGATACAGCAGAGGCATTGCTAAATATACCACCTGTTGGTACTTCCCCAACTAAATTGTTGAAAGACAGGTTCAGATACTGCAGAATCCGAAGGGATCCGAAGAACTCAGGAATTCTCCCTGAGATGTTGTTATGAGAGAGATCAAGGGATGTTATCCCTTTCATGTTTCCGAAGGATTCAGGGACTACTCCCTTGGAATAAGTTGCCTCCCAGAAAGAGCTGCTCCAAGGATGGACAAAAACCCTAAGGAATCAGGAATTTTACCTGTCAAGTTGTTCCCTACAAGGGACAGATAACTAAGGGAACTCATGCTAGATACAACAGGTATGGACCCTACTAGTTGGTTGCGCGATGCGTCAAGTATTACCATACTAGTTAACCTAAATAGTTCACTCGGCATGGCTCCTTCAATCCAATTGGAACAGATTTTGAGAAACTGCAATCTGGTGCAGTTTCCCAAACTTGCTGGGATGGTGCCATTCAGTTGATTTTCCATCAAGGTGAGAGAGTATAATTTGGTAAGGTTGCCTATGGAATCAGGGATGGGGCCTGACAGTATATTATTGTAAGAAATCTGCATCCTTCCTAAGTTTGACAGAGAACCAATGGTTGAGGGGAGATCGAATACCTTCAAAGTAATTTCCACTCAAGTCTAATTCAGTGAGGTTCACGAGATTCCCGATCTCGCGAGGGATCGACCCTGATATATTATTATACCCTAATACTAGCTTCTGAAGCTTGGCTGAAAGGTTCCCTATTGTATTTGGCAAACTGCCTGACAGGTAATTGGCAGAAAAATCAATTGTATGTAAGGCACTGCAGTTTGCTAATGAAGTTATTAGGCTGCTCAGATCTCCTTCAAAATAATTAAAACCTAGGTCTAGTATCTGAAGTTGGGAAAATCTTTGCCCTAGGTTTGGTGGAAGAGCTCCAGTCAGATTATTGTAATACAAATTCAAGTAAGCTAGGGAAGAAATGTTGTAATTAAAAAGAGTTTGGGACTAATCCGTAGAATTGGTTATAAGAGAGATCTAGGTGCTTTAGGCCGTTGATACGGCCAAGTTCCACCGGCATTTCAGCGCACAGGCTATTGTTTTGTAAGTTGATTTTCTCAATTAATGTGAGATGAGCTATGTCGGGGGATAAGGAACCGGGAAGTCCCAACCCCATGAGGTCTAGTGCAGTAACATGGGGTGGATTGCTGTCGTCACAAGTGACCCCACGCCATTTGCAAAAGTTGATGGAATCGTTTCTCCATGAAGCTAAGGCTGAGAGGGGATCAGAGAGCTTGGATTTGATGTTCAATAGAGTTTGTTGCTCTGAGGCAGCTGCAACAGAAATTAGATTGGAGTCAGATTGTGATAACGAAATTATGAAAAGGGAAACAAGCACAGAAAACAAAGGAAACATAATTAATTATATTTTTTGAGGTATTTTGTCAAGTACTAGTGCTCGGATGCACTTACACTGGAGACCACTTTTCATTTTATAGAGATAAGTTGCAGTGGCAAACCGGCACTTGTTGATTTCACCAGTATATTTTTATTAAACTTACTTGAAGCGAAAGCTGAGATTAGCTATGTTTGGGCTTTTGTCTACTAATTCGAACACAGTTTTTACCTACCGTTACGGTCCAAATAAATTTATTCTTCGCGTAGGTACGTCGTTTGAAGTAATTTCAACGGTTAATGGTTTAGATTTGTTGTTTGAAATCAATATGTTAGATTTTGAAGTTAAGTTCATTAAAGTACTTGGTGAACTTAAGAACACTATAGTTCTACTCTTATTGTTAGAGTAGAACTACGGTGTGCTTAAGTTTACCAAGTTTTTTGGTGAGCCTAACCCCAAAATTCATTGGATTAACTTCAAACGACAATTCAAATTGTTGAAACCGATATAGTTTATGAGTGATGCGTTTACATACAAAATTTATTAAATTTCGAATTAATTTAGTATAAAGTCAAATGATAAAAAATATACAGATATATAATTAATTTTAATACATTTTTTTTCATCATTTTTTTGACAACTTGACTTAATAATATACTAATTAAATTTTTTTTTTAATTTTGTATGTAAGTAATAAGCACATCTCCATTCTTATATTAAGCACGTAGATGTCCTGATTCGCTAACAGCTTCGATTAAAAGATGAAATTTTGAATTGATTATCAACCCTCTGATCAAATATTCATATTCTATGCATCATTTTTATGTTTTTTTACGTGTAGAACTCTAAGTTTATTTAGACACGCACTCGTGACACGTACTCTCTATGTGCAAATTATATTATATTTCTGATTGATCATAATTTCTTTCTATTTTTTAAATATCATTTAAGGAATTTTTGAATTTGATTGATAATTTATTGATCATGTCTTCATTTCTTTCTGTTTTTTATATCATTTAAGAAATATTATTTGTCATTTAATATGTCATTTTTTTTAGATTTTGTTTATGAAAAATGTCAAAAAGATAAAAATAAATATATGTCATTTAATATGTTATTATTTATTTAAGGAATGTTATTTATGTGTAGATGTCATATAATATATTGTAATTTCAGAAATGTTATTTGTCATTTAGTCTAATTTTTTTTATCAAAATATGTTATTTGTATGAGATTTTTTTGTTCTCTTATGATATAGCCCTGTTGCAACGCACGGGCACGATACTAGTCACTCATAATGTAGATCAGTTTTAACGGTTTAGACTCATAGTTTGAACTCAATTCATTAGGTAGCTCACCAAATTCTATTGGATTGTCTTTAAAAGAAAAATTCAAACCGTTGAAACCGATATAATTTAGGAGTGATGTGTTTACATGGAAAATTTATAAAATTTCGAATTAATTTAGTAAAGTCAAATTGTCAAAACAAAAGAAGGTTTATAAATTAATTTTAATATATTAGTTTTTCATCATTTTTTAACCACTTGAATTAATAATTAATTAATTAAATTTTTTATAAATTTTGCAGGTAAACACATCACTCATTAAGTAGATCGGATTGACTTCAAACGACGAATCTAAACCGTTAAAACTGATATACTTTACAAGCGATGCGTTTACATACAAAATTTATAAAATTTCAAATTAATTTAATATTAAGTCAAATGGTAAAAAAGAAAAGAAGGTTTATAAAATTAATTTTAATACATTTATTTTTCATATTTTTTTACTATTTGACTTGATAATAAACTAATTTATTAATTTATTAATTTTGCAATAAATGTATCACTCATAAAGTAGATTGATTTCAACAGTTTAAATTCGTCGTTTGAAGTCAATCCGTTAAATTTTAAAATTAATTATGCTCATTAAATTACTTGGTGAACTTAAAAACACCTAGCTAGTTGAAATATTTCCTAGTTTTAACCTTTCTGTTATCTCGTTTATTTTGCGAATCATTACATAGAGGGGAACTCATCTTGGTGAGATATTTATCTAAAACACATTAATTATTCATGTATCATGCAGTCAAAATTGGATCAATACATGAGTCAAATTGAATATTAGTTTCACAAACTGCCAGAAAAATCATAATTATATATACTATGGTGCCTGTCCCGCAAACTAACAAATTTGCTTTTGAGAAAATAACTAATGCACGAAAAGGACCTACCTTTCAACGAGGGGAAATGATCATGAGGGGAAATTAAATCGGTCAATGGAAAACTTGAACAGTATTTATTGACCAAGACACTTCATTGAAATTTTCAAACGACTTGGCCAACGATAATTCATTGAAAGTTCAAATTACCAACCTACAAAGCACTATGTGTTTCATTGAAAGTTCAAACTTCTTATTGGATTGTGCAATAATCTACTTGTCTGTTTAAATAGATTTGCAAAACATATATTTGTTGAATTTTACAGTTTCTTGTCTTGAGATAATATGCTGGTTCATGATAATGTAAATTGCTACATATATCAATAATGAATTATCAATTGCTATACTTATTAAGAATGAGTAATGAAGAATCAAGTATTGGACTACGAAACATCAACTCAAGATTAGGATTGATTAGAAATCTGTAAAAAATTGGTAAAGTAAGCTTGAGATTGAGGTAATTTGCATAAACCGTTACAACAGTTACAACGGAATAATTTATAGGCTGAAATTCACAGTAGAATCGATTTAATTCATTGCAACGCTCAAATAACCATTGCAACAGAATAAATCAATTTCGGACCCCAAAACTTATAGAGAGTTCCGTTGTAGCAACCGTTGTAACCTATGTTGCATGGATACGGGTACGGGTATCGTATCAGATACGATACGGATACGGCGATAAGGCAATTTTTAAAAATCAAGGATACGATACGCCTATTATATATATTATTAAAACACTTATATACATTAAATATAATTTTGGAGTCCAAATATATACATTAAATATCAAAAATTCTGTGTACAATACAATAGCCTAATTAAGTACCCATTAAATATTATAGCTACGAAGTTCCAACAGCAAATGGGAAGTAGTGTAGTGGTCAAGAGGCATGTGGAAAGTCCACAGGTCCTGGGTTCGATTCCTACTGGCGCAAGAAAAATTGATTTTTAGTAGGTGGTCCACGCGCGGTGTATGGGCTGGAGTGCTGCTCGCTGGTCCACGCGCGGTTCATGCTTAGATTCAACGCTGCAGAACGTATCAGAGGCGTATCCAGATGAGGCGTATCCAGATGTGTCAGATCCGTATCCAGACGGGTCAGAGCCGTATCGGAGACCGTATCGGATGGTATAGGATACGCCACGTAAGCCGATACGCCAGCTGGCGTATCGGATACGTATCGGGCGCGTATCGGTATCCGATACGCACCCGATACGGGTACGGAGCCCAACATGGAGTATCCGAGTAACATAGGTTGTAACGCTTATAAGTGTTAGGGTTTCCCAACGCAGCCAAATCCGTTAATTGGAGTTAACCGTTGCAACACTTAATCTTCCGTTGCAACAGTTGATGTCAGTTACCTTATTTTGTTTTTCTCTCTATAAATAGAAGCAAAATCTAGATTTGGTGTATTGATCTAGCCGCCTCCAATTGTAATATTTCGTATTCTTTTCAGATCTAGAATTTCTCATTGTTGTTTGTGCATCAAACTTCAATATTCATTCAACAATCTCAAGTTTACTCCACTACACTCAATCTCGTGTAATAATTAAAGTGATTTATGTGAGATCTCTTGTTTGTTCAAACCATAGAGTCTTTGTGTGCTCGCTTCTTGTATTAGAGCCTTTGTGTGCTCGCTTTTTGCATTTGAGTCTTTAGTGCTTGTGAGCCAATTCCGTGCTCGGGCGTGTGACTTCCCGGAGTTTGTAAGGGCTCACCAGTTCCAACTTATATTCCTTTCTCGTTGGGTAAAGAAAGGCGCGTCATCTCGAAGATCGTAAAGCCTCGGAGACGTAGGCATTAGTGCCGAATTCCATAAACAACTCTCGTGTCAAGTGTCTCTTAACTCTTCTATTTACTTTACGCACACTTGCATAATTTAAATTTATTCTTGTTTCGCCAAGAATAATTCACGCACATGTTAGTTAAAATCATAAGTGGTGAATATTAATTTACTTTAGTTTAAAATTTTAAAAAGCCCATATTCATCCCCTCTAGTGCCTTTAGAGACCAACAATTCTTTTATTGACAAAAAAATACCTTCAAATTTCATCTGTAAGATAATTCTTATCACTTATAAGTCAAATAAGTCATAATCTTTCCTTTTTTTTTTCTAACGAAAGTCACAATTAATTCGGATCCGAATTCATCTCTACTAAATATTGATGGACACAAATAGGCCTATATACAAGAATAGTGTCAAAATGTCCAGTGGCAGAGGGAAGAAGAGAGAATAGGGTCAAGTGACCTCTATTTTTTTTTTCTTATATTTACGTATGATTTTTTATATAATTATGAGTAAAATGACTTGATATTGTCAAATTGACTCCCATTATTCTCTGTAGAAATTTTTTCGTTTGACCCCCAGAGTTCGAAAGTTTGGCTCCGCCTCTGAAAATGTCTCACCGTTTCTGTCCAATGCATAAAATTTTTTGTGGCACAATTGAATATTTAAACCTTTTTTTATTTTGAAAATAGAACATAGAATATATATATTATAAGAAAGATACTTTTGCCATGTTAAATCCATGTCTTGTCAGGTAATTCTGTGTTTTTTACAAAAAAATTGGAAATTTCGATAATTATTGTCACTCATAATTAAGAACTCGTAAGTCAAATAAGTCATAATCTTTCCTTTTTTTATCTAACAAAAGTCACACATACTCATAAGTCAAATAAGTCATAATCTTTCCTTTTTTTTATCTAACAAAAGTCACAGTTTGTAATGGATTCATCACTACTAAATATACTAAATATTGATGGACACAAATAGGTCTATATTTAAATTGTTTCTATACTCTAATTATAATGTTTTCAAAGTTCAAACAGTCAATTCGAACCACAAAATATGAACTTCTTATTAAAATGTGTATGGAGACTAAATTTTATAATGTTTTGAAAATTTATTACTATATTTTTAGATAGATAAAAAAATATTGTTTTTGGATAGTATAGAATTTTCTGAATAACAATAAGCACCTATGTAACTTCTGAGCTGTTAATGCTGATCCTCGTATCTTTTCAAATTTGATACACACATCTAAATAATTGAGAACATATCTAAAACTTTCATATTTTTATTGGAATTATATTTTTGTAAATATGTATATCCTAATTCCTAAGAGTTAATTTAAATATTATTTAAAATCAAAACATTAAGAAAATATTGAATGAATTTAGAGATTTAGATAAGCTGAAATTTGAAATTCTGATCCCAAAATGCGCCGGACTTTTAAATAGCAGCTCTTAATATCTTTTTCTTTTACTTTTAATAGCAGTCCTTAATTAAATTTTGAAAATAAAATTCATTTTTTTTATTTTCTTTATATATTCTCTTCCTTGTATTTATTTTTTAGATGAATTTGTTTCTTAGATAAAGTTATGGCGAAATTATCTCTTTATCTCGTTTGATCTCTTATGTGTTGAGAATCCACAAAAATCTTAAATTCAAGATTTAGTTCCTTGAATGTACGTTTCTTTTTAAAGTCTCTGACCTTCAAAATAAAATAATGTAGGCGCGTTTCAAATACTACAACAAAAATAGAATCTCCTAGTGTCTATATTCTGTTAAATAATGTAGGCTATATGCTTACACATCAAAATATTCTCCTAGCGTCCATATTTTTGACTCGTCCATTAGATATCAACTCGATGTTTTATGCAAAAGTGAGGATAAAGTATATATAGTTCAACACTATTTTTTTCAACCTTTGTAGCTATTATTATAATTTCTCAATAATTTAGTATTGCAAAAATGATGTTTTATATATCTTGGATTCTGGTTGAACAATTTTCATAACTTGCCCTCATTAAAAATGATTATTTAAAGAAAACTGCAAAACCAGTAGATATCCTATATATTAGATTCCTAAACAAATTTGCTGGATTATAAAATTAACTTGTATAAAAACCCAGCTGTAAACAGTACATGTAACTTCATGCATGTTGGCTGAGAAAGTCATTTAGAGCAGTTAGGCCATTCAATATGAACATTGTTTGATTAGGCTCACATTGACTTGGGTCAACCTTGCCTTTTTTTTTTAAAGCTTGGTGTTTTCCTTTTGACCAACCTTAATGGTCACTCCAAAGAAAATGTTTTACGAGAATCATCACTGGCAAACAAGAATTTAACAATAAAAAACATAAATTTTCCAAAAAATTTTCCTTCATATGATCATTTGTTGGAAATTATTCAAAGATATTCTATTTTATAAATAGCGCAGCTTTTTTTGCATGTTTTGTTCTTATAATATTCGTGATCGATATTCTTGAAAGTTTGCCATATATTTATATGTTCTACTTATTGTTCTCAACATGAAAAGCTATAATTAATATCAATTATTTGCAGTATAAATTACAAAGAAATTGTTCCAAAAAGCACAACATTAAATAATAATAAATCAAATTAGTGACATTTTTGTAGCTTTTTCCAACAAAAAATATTTAGAACTGACGAATGAGTGGGTTTATTCAGTCATAAATATTTATGTAAATTGGGAGCCCAACAGAGGTCTTTCTGAGTGTGTTACCTTCTTAGTGGGCCTCACCATCTGCGCCAACCCACTTGTAATGTGAAAGATAAACGTTCAAAGGTGCGTTACAACGAATATTGACACTCACTACGCGAATGGTCACGGCACGGGATACGCAAGTCACGGCACGTAACTGACACGCGTGCCATGCCGTTCCGTTACGGAGCCGGCTCCGCCGTGCTATTTTTCCCACTCTACTCATAAGTACTCATAAGTCAAATAAGTCAAAATCTTTCCTTTTTTTTATCTAACAAAAGTCACACATAAGTACTCAGTCAAATAAGTCATAATCTTTTCTTTTTTTATCTAACAAAAGCCACAGTTTGTAATGGAATTCGTCACTACTAAATATACTAAATATTGACGGACACAAATAGGTCTATATTTAAATTGTTTCTATACTCTAATTATAATGTTTTCAAAGTTCAAACAGTTAATTCGAATCACAAAATATGAACTTCTTATTAAAATGTGTATGGAGACTAAATTTTATAATGTTTTGAAAATTTATTACTATATTTTTAGATAGATAAAAAAATATTGTTTTTGGATAGTTTAGAATTTTCTGAATAACAACAATTTTGCACATATGTGACTTCTGAGCTGTTAATGCTGATCCTCGTATCTTTTCAAATTTGATACACACATCTAAATAATTGAGAACATATCTTAAACTTTCATATTTTTATTGGAATTATATTTTTATAAATATGTATATCCTAATTCCTAAGAGTTAATTTAAATATTATTTAAAATCAAAACATTTAAGAAAATATTGAATGAATTTAGAGATTTAGCTAAGCTGAAATTTGAATTCTGATCCCAAATGCGCCCGGACTTTTAAATAGCAGCTTTTAATATATTTTTCTTTTACTTTAATAAGCAGTCTTAATTAAATTTTGAAAATAAAAAAAATGAGAAAACTGGCCAGAAAATGGACGGTTTAGACATTTTTTTTAAAAACCCAGGCATTTGAGTATATTTATTAATTTGTAATTAACTTTGGATACTTAATAAAATGTCAGTTCAGTTTATATCTCACACTTCAATATGCTCAAAAACACTCGAGTATACATCAATTAATTGTAACAGCTTTTTCACTCATGCTACTGACAAAATGAAACCTTGTAGATTACCCACCTTATACGAGGGGGGGCATCTGTATACACCTTCTGATGATTAATCTACTTCTGTTCAGAAAAAGCAATCTCATTTTGAATTTTGTTATCAGTGATTTCTACGGGATCCTTTTGTAAAAGGAATATTTTGTCCTTTTGTTATAAGCTGGAATATTTAAGTAATTATATTCTTTCTTAATTGATGTGTCTTGCTCAAGTCTTTTATTATATTTTTCATATTCTGTATTATTTATATGTTTTTAAATTTATGTTGTTTGGAAAGAACACTGCATGTTAAATTATGTATGCATGTTTTGGTTATTATGGCTAGTAAATTGGGGCCTAGCTAATTATATAAATTAAATTCTTTTAAAAAAAATTCCTCTATTGGTACATATATAACATACATGAGTGGTAGAAGAAGAGATTCTAACATCTATCGGTATGGTAACCATTACCGATAGAAAAATAAATTTCCTTCTATCGGTAATAGATATATATACCATACCGATAGAATAATGTTTATATTCTATTGGTATGTAACCGCTAGAAGTATTGTTGTTTTTTCTATCGTACGTATTAGTCTCTAGCGGTAGAGAATCCATTAACATATCTAAATATGCAGTTCTGTAGTAGTGAAACTGATTGAAAATTTGAAAATAATTAGACTATGATAAGAAATGTGGCGCAAATTGACAAATGTGCCTTTTCAGAAAATTTATCAGTAAACGGAAGACATGAAGAGTGTACTTGCAGACACCGAACGACACGGCAAGGCATTACTGCATTGATTGTTTTAGCCGACTGTCATTTTCCGTCTATGGATCGCTGATGACTTTTTTTTATGCTCTCTCTATCATATTTAATAAGATCAGTAATTCAGTATGAATAAGTTTTTTTTTTTTTTCTGTTATCTCATCGTTATGGATATGGGTAAAGTTTTCTTAATTAGTTAAACGGATTAGATTATTGATAAAAAATATTTCATATCCGTTATCGGTCTATGGGATAATTATGAAATATATATATATATATATAGAGTCAGGCTAAATTGCTTCCGGTAGCATTTCAACCGAAATGCTTACTGAGTATAAATGTTTAATGTTCGAAACTTCGATCAAAGTAGCTTAATAAATTAGTTATATAATAAATATGTAGAATACCGATTTTTATTATTTTTAAAAAATTTTAACTATTTTTTATGATTTTTGAAAGATGGCATCTTTTGGCTTAAAAAAATATATACTTTTATTTTTAGATCAACAAAGGCCATCTTCAAAAATCATAAAAAATAATTAAAAAAAAACCAAAAATAGTAAAAATCAGTATTCTACATGTTTATTATATAAACAATTTATTAAGCTATTTAGGTCGACGTTTCGAACATCAAACGGCTAAATTTGACCCGTAAGCACTTCGGTCGAAGTGCTTCCAGAAGCAATTGCCGAACTCTATATATATATAGATGGGCTATGATGAGTTGCGAAGTAAGGATCTTGATTTACTTCACGTTCATATCTCCGTTTTCAAAGATCAAAAAGTCGATCCGAACCACTCAACAAGATATCCATATTGCAATGTGCTTGGAGACCAAATTTTACATTTTTTTGGAAATTTTTTACTATTTTTTTAGATAGGTAGAAACCGCTCTTTTTGAATGGTTCCGGACCATAAAAAACAGTGATCTTGAAATATTTTAAAAAAATAGTAAATTTTTTTCAAAAAAATGTAAATTTGGTCTCCAAGCACATTTCAATATGGATATCTTGTTGAGCTATTCGGATTGCTGTTTGGTATATAAAATTGAGATATGAATGTGAAGTAAAACAAGATCCTTACTTCGCAATTCACCATAGCCCATCTATATATATATATATAGAATCTGGCTATATGCTATGCGTATATAAGGGCCCCTCCGTGCTACGGCTCACTTTTTGAGTTTTCAAATCCTAACGGTCGATCCGAACCATTCAACATGATCTCCATATGAATATGTACTTGCAAACCAAATTTACATTTTTTAGAATTTTTTTTACTATTTATTAAGCCACTTTGAAAATCGCTGATCCAATGGTCTAGAAAAGTTTACTGTTGTGTACAAATTAGTGTTTTTTCAAAGTGGCTTATAATAAATAGTAAAAAAATTCTAAAAAATGTAAAATTTGGTTTGCAAGTACATATTCATATGGAGATCATGTTGAATGGTTCGGATCGACCGTCAGGATTTTGAAAACTCAAAAAGTGAGCCGTAGCACGGAGGGCTCTTATATACGCGTAGCACCGTAGCACTGTCCATATATATATATATAGAGAGAGACCGGCTAATGTCATAACGTTATAACTTCAGCCGAAGTTATAAACGAGTCGTTTATTAGTTTTTAAAATCCAAACAACCGATCTGAACCGTTCAACTTTTTCTAAATATTGAAATGTGCTTGGAGACTAAATTTTACATTTTTTGGAATTTTTTTACTATTATTAAGCCACTTTGAAATTGCAGATCTACTGTGAACAGTAAAAACAGTAAAATTTTCTGGACCACCGGATCGTATTTTCATAGTGGCTTAATAATAGTAAAAAAATTCCAAAAAATGTAAATTTAGTCTCCAAGCACATTTCAATATTAGAACATGTTGAACGGTTTCGGATCGGTTGGTGGATTTGAAAATTGCAAACATGACTCGTTATAACTTCGGCCGAAGTTATAAGTTATGACATTAGCCAACCTATATATATATATATATATATATATATATATATATACTATATATATCTATATATCTATATACTATATATATATGGGGATGAAGATCCCAACTATATATGATAGAGTTTTAAGAGTAGGGTTAAAATGCACCATTGATTTGTGCTCTAATCATGCTTCACAATCTATATATATTTCAAAATTC
>JAJGRW010000213.1:30107-166523 GCA_025461045.1 Carex parvula | reverse complement strand
TACATGACACATATAGGCAAGTTTTATCCTCTTTTCTAAGTTCTAAGTGTTAAGATTCTTTTGTAATATATAAGTCATCCAAAAATCTTTAATCTTGGTTGTACTTTTAATTTCAATATTCTATGTACTGTCTCTGAAATTCTTAGTATATATTTCTAAGACCTTGGTATGCTGTTTTGACAGTAAAAAATCCTGATGATGTTAAATTTCACAAAGCATCATCTTTGACTGTACAATTTACATATATATCTGGTTGTAATTAGAGTGGTTTCCATTTTTTTTCTTTTGGTACGGTCAGTAATGCATATATTTGACTGTTTGGACCGTACCTTCGAGGTGTTGTGCACACAAAAGCTAAATTATGGAAATATTTTCCCTTGGGAGATAGTATGTCATATATATATATAGGACAGTGCTACCGTGCTACGCGTAGCATAGAGCACTCTGTGCTACGGCTCACTTTTTGATTTTTCAAATTCTAACGGTCGATCCGAACCATTCAACATGATCTCCATATTAATATGTACGTACTGCAAACCAAATTTTACATTTTTCCGAATTTTTTTACTATTTATTAAGCCACTTTGAAAAAACACTAATTTGTACACAAAAGTAAAATCTGCTGGACCATTGGATCAGTGATTTTCAAAGTGGCTTAAAAAATAGTAAAAAAATTCTAAAAAATGTAAAATTGGTTTGCAAGTACATATTAATATGGAGATCATGTGAACGGTTCGGATTGACCGTTAGGATTTTGAAAACTCAAAAAATAAGCCGTAGCACGGAGAGGTTCTATGCTACGCGTAGCATATTAGCAAAATCCTATATATATATATACACACACACATACACACACAAGTTGTAAAGGGTTACCATTATATTAGTCAGATTACAACCAGAAAATTAACTGATTCGTGGAATTCCTATTTCAATCAGAAAATCAGAGATTATCAAATTTGTTGAAAAATAATTATTATACTCCTAATATTTTCAAACTACGAGTTTCGTATGAGAATCGAGCGAATCATATCGAAGTCATGTGTAGTGAAATTTTTTTTGTTACCACTCCATAAAATAAAAATTAAATTAATATCATTCAAATTCTTTTTTTTCCATTCCTACCACCCACGCGCTTTTGATTTGCGCACTAAATTAGTTTGGTGCGTGTACTGGGGAGGCGCACCAAGTCACCACTGATGCGCGGACTGAGGAAGCGCACCAAGGTTTTTTTTTTGCTTATGTTTTGGAATTCAATATTATTTTGTTTTGGTTCTGTTTTTTTTAATGCTCAATATTATTTGATAAAATACAATGTGAGTCATATTATACGTATTTTCGTATGTCAAGCTAATTTTATTGGAATGATACGATAGATATAAGAGGAGAAGATTAGTTAATTAGATTACGTGCATTTTTATTGGAATGATACGTATGTTCGTATGTCAAGCTAATTTTTTTTAAATATTTGTTAGATTAGTTCTTTTAATGTATAAAAATTAGCATAATTATACTAAATACACAATGTTAAATTATGCTAAAATACGCTAAAATACAGTAAATTACGCTAAATTTTGGATAAAAGAGACGATATCTTCACTGAGAAGGCAAAAAATGACGACAAAACTTCAAACGGCCATAAAACGGTGCTCGAGTGTCCGATTTCAGCAAATGACCATTTTTCGTAAAGCTTGCGAAAATACGCATGCGTCACTGAAGCTTTGTCATTTTTCGAAATTCGTCAAAAAACAAAGGGAAGAGCCTCAAAACTTGAGTTGAAATTTCCAATTAAGATTTTCATTTCAATTTTCGATCTAAGTAGCTCAGTAAATTGGTTATATAATGAATTAGTATAATACCAATTTTTACTATTTTTGTAATTCTTTTACTATTTTTTATGATTTATAAAAGATGGTACAAAATCGGCCTAATGTAGCGTAATTTAGCGTATTTCAGTATAATTATGCTAATTATAAATCAAAAGAAGTAATCTAATAAATATTTACTGTATTTTAGCTAAAATATGGTAAAAAAATCACAGCCAAAAAATCAGCTAACGTGGTATATTTATTATTTTGTATTTAACTTTGGATATTAATAAAAATCACGGCCAAAACAGAAACAAACAAAAAAATCTTGGTGCGCCTCCCCAATCGCGCACACCAAGTGGTGACTTGGTGCGCCTTCTCAGTCCGCGCATCATATTGGCGTGCCTCCTCAGTCCGCGCACCAGTCCAATTTGGTGCGCGTACTGAGGCCGCGTGGGTAGTAGGAATGGAAAAAAGATGGTTTCAGTAGTATTGAATTAATTTGAATTTTCTTGGGTGGTAACTAAATAAATTTCGGGTCATGTGGCCCGCTCAAATCCACAAACTAGAAGCTGGTTTTAACTCCTATTCGAATTTCAGAAAATATTATCTTAAATATAATTTAGATTTATTCTGAAATACTCAAAGTTAGATTTAAATAATGTTGTACTGCTTTGAAGTTTAAATAAGGGTAAGGGCACTAAGTTATCGTTGTCATAAATAAATGATACCCACTTTTTTTTATTGCTCGTCCTGGAAGCATGGTACCAATTATTTGATCTTTGTTTTTGTCATAATTCATACACTTTTAACTAGGTGACGTAGGACATGAAAGTTTTTTTTTAGTATAGGAGTTATAATGAGGAATTAAAAAAAATATATACTCCAAGTAAAAAAAAATAATAAACAAGAATAACATAATTAAAATCCTGGCAGCTTCTGCCAAAAAAATTTAAAAAAAATAAAAAAAATAAACATAATTAGTACAAAAACCTCAAGTAATATGATTGTAAAAATACTTTGAGTAATTGATTAAGTCTATTTTGTGAAAGGGAAAATATACTTTTGAGCTTGTGCCCATGCAAACTTTCAAAATAGCCAATATCCCCTTACAAACATAATATCCTATATCCCCACAATAACTTCACATTCTTTCTTCTATCTCCTTTTATTTAACTATTTTAAAACTTAAATAGACAACTATACCCTTTGATTTTAAACCCTTCTCTATCTCTCATCTCCTTCAATGTATACGCAAAAAATCTGAAATTTAGAATTCATAGAATTAGCGAATTTATAATTATTATTCATACACTTTTAACTAGGTGACGTAGGACATGAAAGTCCTTTTTTTATTAGTATGGAAGGAGTTATAATGCGGAATTCAAAGAAAATATTCTCCAAGTAAAAATACTAAACAAGAATAAAATAATTAGTACAAAAATCTCAAATAAACAGGATCATGATTTGAGTTGTTTCTATTTTTGTTGCATTGACAATTGTTCCTCAAGCTTGTGTCGTTCATCTTTAATACTTTGAGTAATTGATTAAGTATATTTTGTGAAATTTATTACATAAAATTTACTAAAAAAATATTAATTAATAAAATATGACTATTATACCCTCTCATTTCTCTCCTTCTTTCTCAGTCCCATCTCCTCGAGTACGCAAGGGACATGAGGTGGTTCTTTCATTTTCTCTCAAGTGTATGACATGGGCTGGAAGTCTCTGAAACGGAAAGGATGTTTGCATCTTTTGCTGATCTTTCAATTTGACCTATTCTTTTTCTTTCAATCTTGTTACTGACGGAAATTGGATGACTAATACAACCTGACTACATGAACCGGTAACTGTCCTTGGTACCGGTACTGGTTATTTCTTTTTCTTTCAATTGAGATCCTGACCCAACTCATCTCCTCAGAGTTGTTGGTAACAATATAATTTATACTGATATACCACTATGCTTATTACTGCATAACAACAAGAGCTAAGAACAAATCAGACATTTTTTTAGTTTTTGTGAGGCACAAGCTGACGAAAACCAAAATTCCGTCTTGGACTCAAACTCGGATTCGGATTCGAACTCGGACTCAGTACGGTTATTGTTCTTCAATCTTCTTGAATGGCTAGGCACAAGCCTCAAGAAGGGGTCTCACTAGTTCATCATTATCTATGATGATTAATTGCAATATTAAATTATATTGTGAGACTTTATTATGTTACTATTTCTTAGGTTTGACTATTTATATTTTCTATGTCATTTTAATTATGTTAGAGTTCCCAAGAGTTGGTTAGAATTTCTAAGTTCATTATGTGGTGTTAGTTTCTAAGTTGGACTTTTTTTTCTAAGTTATTTATTATAATTATGTATTATAAGAAGAGATAGCATGTCATCTTTTTCTTTAGACTTTGATTAATATATGAAATGTTTTCTTATCTTCTCTCTATTGTGATTTCTCTTTTCTTTGTCTAAATTCTTATCAAATTATTCAATATCTCACTAAATCAAACAAAACCTGTACACGCGGAGTAGAGTTTGGGACGTGCTGGCGTCAAGTGGTATCAGAGCAACCTATCCCTCCTCTTACAAAATTGTTTCTAATTCCACTAAACCATTTCAAAACCTGTCACTAGCGGAGTTGAGATTTGGGACCGAGTTTGGCGTCACAAGCCGTACACTGTCATCAACTTCTTACAATCTTAATGTTTAGTTGAAGTCTTGTTAAGATACCATGACATCCAGTTCTATTACACAGTTAGTTTTAACACCCAGAATTAATGTCTAATTGAGCTCACTGAAATGTTGTATTAAAGGCAAAGGAACTTGAGTGTCAAAAATATGGTTCCAATGTATGTGACACTTATGGTGCGAGAGGAATAGACGAACATTCACAGCAGAGACCAAAACTGTTGCGCAGTTAGCAAGGAAAGCTGCTGGCACGATTCAACACTGGAGCTCAAATCTGTAACTGGTTTCCCAGTGGAGACTGAACCTTTGATTTAGTTGCCTGATAGTTGTTTATTAAGGTGTTTGTTTCATGTACTGAGGTACTTGTTTTTTTGCACAACTTAGTTATATCTATGAGATTATAATAAAGATGAAAGAGGAAAAAAGGCTCTGAATATTTTAGAAGGAAAAGTTCAGAGAGGAACCTCAGAACTAAAGAAAAGGTACTGACAGGGGTAAGATGCAATAATTACAAAATAACCCTTATAGTTTTTTGTTATTACAAAGCCACCAAATATTTAGCATTTTTGACAAAATTTCGACAGCATGCCTACTTGATTTTGTAATTTGTATTGATTGATCAATCTGAGCAACTTCAGAAATGCTGTGAGGCAATTTCATATAACTTTTCCACTACGCATATATAAGTTGTTTCAAAGAAGAACAAAAAAAAAAGAAAATAACTTAAAACTGTTTACCATTATATTCCAAAAACATATAGCCGTATGCTATTTTTTAATTCCAAACATACAAAATGCAAGTACTACCAACTATAATCACAACAAAAAAGGGAATCACATTACAACAACAAGACAATTATACATCATATTTCATTTTCGTATGGTTTTCATCAAGAAATGTAATTGCATCTGCCCATTGTTTAGCGATTTCATCTAGTAATTTGTCATGCTCACTAGAACAATACGTATTTGCTGCATCCCACATTTGATTCAAGAAGAAGTCACCACAAAATTGTTTCTTGTTGACAAAAAGTATGGATAAAACCAGATCACTCCTTGATAGATAATGCTTCATCACCTCTTCAATTAGTTCATTCAAGTTGTATGAGCAGCTATCTACATAGATGCATTTCTGAGAGCCAAAACAATATCTTCTCCTACAAGAGTTCTTGATTGCTCAAAAGAAACCTCCATATTTCAGTTTTAATTTGTACTTGGATAAACCTGTGTAAGAGTAACAAAAGGCAATAAGATAAATTAGTGGCTTACACTTTTAATGGCTTTCAAAAATTGAACAAGCATAATTTCAATAGTTGTTAAACAAACAATTTTGAAAGTTTAAGCCTATTTCAAGGGTCATAAGCTTCAAATATCATAACGGCAGGAACACAAAAAGTTCAAAAAGACAAGTGCTGAATCAGTGTGTATTAGTTGATGGAGTAATTGAAAATTCGGAGCTTCTGACAAGTACAAAATTTGAAGAGCACAAGAGTAAGGGAGGCATTTGACATTTTGCACGAGATATCTCATCTTCCCTCTTTGTTTATTTTTTCAGTTTGGTTCTTAAATTGTCATTAATGACTGTGCTCGTCGGACAAGCTCGTCAGAGGGGCTGGTGGGCATTTTGCTCGTAGGAGAAGCATTACCCTCCAATTGGAAGAGAAAAGGAGTGGGTCTCAAGTTGGAGCCTAACTGGAAAGCTCCAATTGTTCATTAATAGTTAGTTAGAAATCTTGAATTAAAAGAAACTGATGGGTCTTTCCAACAGCTTTGTAGAAGAAAGAGATGATGATTTGCGCTTCAGAGGAGAGGAGAGAACAGAAAATGAAAGAGAAGACATTTTGCTATTTTATTCTAACGTTCTTCCTAAAAAATAATTTATTTGTACAGAGGTGCTGAATTAAAATCAAGTTCAATTTAATAGCTGTAATTAATTTCAATCTAATTTAAAGGACGCAAATGCTCTAACTTCACCATACCAAAAAAAAAATAAAAGAAGAAAAAACATTGAAGCCACTCTAATGAATGCCATATATGTAAATATTCCTTCAACAACAACATTGATTACTACTAATATCAGCTGAAAAAGCCAAACAAAGATTTAATACAAGCACCTCAACAAAAATAAAAATGTGCATACTGATATTATAAGAACAACAAAATTGCTATAACTAAACTGGAGGAGATTAATTTAGAATTGAAAACAACAAATTGGATACCTTTAGCTCCTAGGGAATGCTCTCGAAGAAACCAATTGCTCTGGGTCCTCTATCAAAGCTTTAAGCGATCTTGGTACAGGTGGTAGCCTCACTTCCGAAACACCCTTCAAAATTTGCACCACTTGACGCATAGTTGGCCGGTTGTTCTCTTCATCTTGAATGCACCAACAAGCAACTCTACACACCTCTCTTCTAAATTAGAATCACCATTCAAACTGGGATCAAGTATTGCGAGCATGTTCCTTGTTTAATTCTATTGCCGCCAGCAGAGGGAAATAATCAACATTTTTTCCTTCTAGTTGCTCTGAGTTTCTTCTTCCTGATATGAGTTCAAAAAGAACCATACCACAGCTGTAAACATCTATTTTTGAAGTAATTGGCACCCCAGATATCCACTCAGGAGCGAGATATCCAATTGTTCCTCTTAGAGTGGTCAAACCCTACTGAATTCTCTCCCGACAAGTTTTGCCATGCCAAAATCGGCTACCTTTGGAACAAAGAGTTCATCCAGCAAGATATTCTCAGGCTTAACATCACAATGTATTATGCAATCTCTACAACTATCATGCAAGTATGACAATCCCCGTGCTGCTCCGAGCGCAATTTGGAATCTTCTATTCCAATTCAAACAAGTAGAACTTCCTCGGAATAGTTGCTTATTTAGTGATCCATTCTCCATGTTATCATAAACTAGTAGCCTTTTGTCCCCCTCACAACAAAAACCCCTCAAATGAACTAGATTTACATGTTGAACAGTGCCAATTGTGTCCACTTCACTTCGGAATTGTTTTTCCCCTAATTGGAGAACCCCATCCAGCCTTTTCACTGCAACAGCTAAGGAATTTGGTAATGTTCCCTTAAACACTGAACCAAAACTGCCCCCACCAAGCCTTTCGGAAAAATTATTTGTCATTCTTCGCAGAGCACCATATCTAAATACAACCAAGCCACTTTCTGATCCACTTGTGGCTAGAACAAACCTTCTCCTTTGGTAGCTTCTGGCCAATAAAAGAATAACAACAGTGAAAGCTAGAAAGCCTATGAGAGATCCAAAGATAACCCAAATAATCTCCTTTTTCATATGGCTTGGCTTCTTGAACTCAGATGCTGACAGACGAAGAAATAGAGTGTCTCTAGTGGAACTATAGTTTCTTGATATAGATTAAGCAACTGCCGTAACAAATCGAGCAATTATTACTATTATATGCATATGCATTGGAAGAACAATTTTGGAGACATGCTCTTTCACAATCTTTTACACTAGCATTGTTTAACATAGTGGCTTATCTGGTAGGCTTATTCTTGATATTTCAAAGGAATTTATCACTTTCTTCCTGTACCAGAGCCTTAGCCGATGAGCTGCGGTATTCCGATTGACTCGATTCTTACTCTAAATAATGTTAAATAGCCTCAAAACATGTTTCCTGCACTAAAACACAAAGTAGGGTAACAGTAACCTTTTTCATGGATTAATTAAACTAAATGTGAGAAAATAAGATAAAACCTAAGCCAAAACCCTACGTAATTCACTATCAATTTGAGCTTGATTATATATTATTCTAGTTGTATTTCATCTTCATGTAGTTGTATTTCATATTATTTCAGTTGTATTTCATCTTCTTCTAGTTGTCTTTACTTGTACCGGTTGTCTTTCTTATTCTACTAATTGGCTTTTATCGTCTGCTACATGTTGTATTCATCTTCTTCTACTTGTCTTTCATGTTCTACTTGTTGTTTCGTCTACTACAGGTTGTATTTCATCTTCTTCTAATTGTATTTCATCTTCTACTAGTTGTCTTTTATCTTTTACTGATTGTCTTTCAAGTTCTATTGGTTGTCTTTCATCTTCTTCTAATTATTTTTCTACTTCTACAAATAGTCTATCATCTTATTCTAGTTGTCTTTCATGTTTTACTGGTTGTATTTCAACTACTATCGGTTGTACTTAATCTTCTTCTAGTTGTATTTCATATTATTCTAGTTGTATTTCATCTTCATTTAGTTGTATTTCATATTATTCTAGTTCTATTTCATCTTTTTCTAGTTGTCTTTCACCTTGTACTGGTTGTATTTCTTGTTCTACTAGTTGGCTTTTATCTTCTACTACAAGTTGTATTTTATCTTCTTCTAGTTGTATTTCATATTATTTTAATTGTATTTCATCTTTTTCTTGTAGTCTTTCACTTTGTACTGGTTGTCTTTCTTGTTATACTGGTTGTCTTTCATCTTGTTCAAGTTGTCTTTCATTTTCTACTGGTTGCCTTTCGTCTACTACAGTTTGTTTTCATTCTTATAGTTTTTTTTCGCGCCATGTATGGTTGTCTTTCATTTACTAGTCGTCTTCATCTTCTACTAGTTGTCTACTGGTTGTATATCATCTTTTTCTAGTTGACCTTCATCTTGTACTGGTTGAATTTCATTTTCTTCTAATTGTCTATCACCTAGTACTAGTTGTCTTTCATCTTCTTATTGCTATCTTTCATGTTCTACTGGTTGTCTTTCATGTCTAACATGTTGTCCTTCATCTTCTTCTAATTGTATTTCATCGCCTTCTAGTTGTCTTTTATCTTCTACTAGTTGTCTTTCATCTTCTTCTAGTTGTTTTTCACCTTCTACTAGTAGTTATCATCTTCTTCTAGTGTCTTTCATGTTCTACTAGTTGTCTTTCGTCTACTACATGTTGTATTTATCATTTCATGTTTTCTAGTTGTTTTTCATATTATTCTAGTTGTATTTCATCTTTTTATAATTGTCTTACACCTTGTATTGGTTGGCTTTCATCTTCTACTAGTTGTCTTTCATCTTCTACTACAGGTTGTATTTCATCATCTTCTAGTTGTATTTCGTATTATTCTAGTTGTATTTCATCGTATTCTTGTTGTCTTTCACCTTGTACTGGTTGTTTCTTATTCTACTAGTTGGTTTTTATCTTCTACTAGTTGTTTTTCATCTTTACTAGTTGTCTACTAGTTGTATTTCATCTTTTTCTAATTATATTTTATTTTCTTATAGTTGTCTTTTATCTGGTTGTCTTTCATTTTCTTATAGTTGTCTTTCACCTTCTACTAGTTGTCTTTCAGCTTCTACTGGTTGTCTTTCATGTTCTACCGATTGTCTTTCATGTTCTACCGGTTGTCTTTCGTCTACGACAAGTTGTATTTCATATTCTTCTAGTTGTATTTCTTCTTCTAATAGTCTTTCATTTTGTACTGGTTGTATTTTATTTTCTACTGGTTGTATTTCATCTTATACTGGTTGTTTTCATCTTCTTCTAGTTGTCCTTTATTTTATACTGGTTGTCTTTTATTTTTTTTGTTGTCTTTCACCTTCTACTTGTTGTCTTTCAGTTTTTACTGGTTGTCTTTCGTCTACTGCAGGTTGTATTTAATCTTCTTGTAGTTGTATTTCATATTCTACTAGTTGTCTTTCATGTTCTACTTGTTGTTTTCGTCTACTACATGTTGTATTTAATCTTCTTTTAGTTGTATTTCATATTATTCTAGTTGTATTTTATCTTCTTATAGTTGTATTTATTAGGATTTTGGGTTTTGGGTTTGGGTTTGGGTTTTTAAGTTTAGGAATTTTAGGGTTTAGAGTTTTTGGTTTTTAGGTTGGGGTTTGGAGTTTGGAGTTTTTTTAGGTTTTTTTAGGTTTTTTTAGGGCTTTTAGTTTTAGAATTTAGGATTCAGGGTTCAGATTTTTCTCGTTAATGACTTCCTGACAATAAAATATTATAGTCATAAAATACTAATTATATGGACCAAATAATTAATACAAGATTTCTTCTTTGATTGTTTCACTACTAGAATCTCCGTTTTTACCAACGGTAGTAAAACGCATTTCCAAGTGTGTGAAGGGCTCATGGAAATAAATCGACTTTTCTGACACCATAAACTATTTCCAAGAGGCAGTCCATGGAAAACGTTACGCATGGAAATATTTCCTGCTTGCCCATGGAAATGTACCATTTTCGTCCTTGGAAAAAGTTTTGCATGACCCGCGACCCGCCAAACAGACCAAAATAATATTTTATTGAAGGCCCATGGAAATAATCAACCACTTGCGCATGGAAATAAGTCTGAACAAACTGGAAATAGTTTTTTCATGGGCTGGCCGTTGGAAATGTTTTGTTCATTCTTATTATAATAGTTTATAGTGAAAGCTCATGAAATACTGGGACAAATGCGCATGGAAATGTTTTACAGATCCAGGTTACTATTATTTTATGCCTGGACATTCTTTTTCCATGGGCATGGCCGTTGAAAATGTTTTGTTCATTCTGATAATAATATTTTATAATGAAGGCTCATGGAAATAGTGGGACAAATGCGCATGGAAATGTTTTACCGATCCAGTTTATATTATTTTATGGTTGGACATACTATTTCCATGGGCGTTGCCGTTGGAAATGTTTTGTTCATTCTGATAATAATATTTTATAGTGAAGGCTCATGGAAATAGTGGGACAAATGCGCATGGAAATGTTTTACCGATCCAGTTTATATTATTTTATGGCTGGACATACTATTTCCATGAGCGCGCCGTTGGAAATGTTTTAGTTCCTAGAGACACAACATTTGTATATATTTTAGATCTCCCTTTGAATTGTCTAAATAAATAAATCACAGCTGCAAGCAAGATTTAATTGTGATAAATTGAAACATTAGATTGAAAACTTAAATTCGGTATTTGGAATAAACCAATATATGAAATTTTGATACAAAACATTGTGGCAGCAAGCAATTTTGAATTTATACAAAACATTGTGGCAACCAAAATTAGAATCCACTTAAATATTGTCAAGTAGGTGACAAATTTGTCAATAAAAAGAAAACAGAACAGTAGATGGGGATAAAATAGTAATTTGACAAGCCACTTTACAGATACGTAAAGGACTCTAAAATAACATACTCTGCTATTTTATTTTCCATTTTTTGGATTTTTCTGCTATTATTAGCATTTTTAATCTCATCCAAATTCTGTAAAAATCTGCACTGTTACCAATAATATTTCTTAGAAAATCCTATACAAGTCAGTTTCCAGATCACAAAAGTTGATGAAATAAATCATACATGTAGAGTAAATTTTAACATAAATTATTACCAAAAGATCAAAATTTCTATTTAGCCAACTGCTCGAAGTAAAGTCACAAATTTGACTTTCAGAAAAATTTTGAACTGCTGATCTGATATCACTAACTTGAGTAGAAATCATTTAAATAATTTTTTTTAAGAAAAAAAATAGGGGAGAAAGTCAAGAAGACACCTAATATCACTAAACTGAGTTAGATTATGTCTTGACATTCAGATTTTAAAGAACAATAAATCAGAAACACTGACCAAAAGATATAGCACAGTGGTAACTATGTGCTACGGTTAAGAAAATATGCTTACCCCATCTCCTGAATCTGAAATTTAAAATAATCCCTGTGAATCCATATATTACATGGTTGTAACTTTAAAAGAATAAGAACTTCAAAGAAATATGAAATGAATGGTGATCAAGTATCTGCTTGACTAATTGTTAAAAAATATGAAGTACATAAAGGAACCACAACATTGATCAACTATTTTTCAAGTATTTGGTACAGTTCTGATCATAGGGGTTGCAATTACAACAATTTTACTAGTAAATGATAAAAAGCATGATAAATCTGGTAAAGAGACGAACTAGTTACTAGTACATTGTTATCTTCTTCTACTTTAGAAAGGAGGGCCAAAATCTGGAAAATTGCAACAGTAATTCTAGAAACAAACAACTTAATTTCTGCCTATTGAGAACTCAAGATTCCTTTGACAATACTGACCGGAACCAGTACCGGAATCAATTAACACTCTCAAATACAAGTGTAATTGTGTTGCTACAGTTATATTCAACCTGTAATTTGTTTTTCAATGTATACATAACACATCTTCCCATTTAGGCATTTCCACAAACACCTTCTGTGCAATACATTGCTGGTTCCGAGATTGATAAAATTGAAGTGCCAAATTTTGGTCACTGGATTGTACTTGATAAGGGGTATTCACAACTGAGATTCCAAAGCAGGGGCTACGGTAGCATCCATCGACCTTGCTTATAAAACTATACTTGAAGCAATATAGACTGTGCTCAAAAGCACATTTGCAAATAAAATAGAGAGAAACATGAGCCTCCAAATGACATTAAATTTTAAGAAAATTAATAAAGCCTAACACTTGAGAGAGAGAAAAACAGCATATCATCAGAGCATTTCTTCTTTACTGTCTAATCCAAATCTTTAAGTTTTATTTATGTTATGATGTTCTAATTTGTGTCAGTGCATTTATTATGTATTTTAAGACACATTTGAGTGCTCACGTATGTATGTATTTATATGACTTGTACGCATGTGACAGCTTTACCCTCTTCCACTACCAATCTTTGGAGAATTGTTCTGATCAATTGGCTACATGGATTTTTGGTTTCTTATCTTACAACTATGTTATATCATGACTTATATGCACAAAAATCAGTAAAAATTGATATGTATCAAACTGGTTCAGTTTGTATTTTTGTGAGACTCAATTCTAGTACCAGCATATTGCACAGTGCATTTGCCATTTTGGTCAATCAGACTTTGGAGAATTATTCTGACCGATTGGCTAGATGGAAATTTTATTTCTTTATATGGAAATTATGGTAATCTCAACATACACATTCTCAAAAAGTTTCAAAAATTATAGAAGTCGAGAGCTATTTTTGGTTCACCAATTTGTTAAGGGCAATTCATATGCCAGCATAACAGCAGTGCAGTTTTTTTTTCTGCTGACTGAGATTTCAAAAATTGTTTTAAAACCCTTTAAAATTCCTATAAATGGAAAATTAGGTGCAGTGACGTTTATCAGGTATACTCTAACTGAGTGTACATTTTGGGGACATTTGACGGCCTGTAGCTATAAGGCAACATGTATGTTTATGAGGCTCAGCTAGTGCGCATGTGCAGCATTTTCTGTTTTCATGATATAAGATTCAAATGGCCACCAGAAATTGTAGAAAATTCCAAATTGGAAATTCTTTTTTCAGTATGCTTGTATATGTGTCTAATATATGTCCATGCAATGGTTTGGTCATATTCATTCTAGAATTCCCTGTATGGTTAATTTACTGGCAGAAGAGTCAATCTTGACTGTTTTAGCAACTACCATACCAGCTGCATTGTTTTAAGTTTTGACTATGTTTGGTGTTGGTACATGTATCAAGTCAGGTACAAGGGTGTGTTCAAAAATCTTTGCACAAGGGGTGGAGGTTTTGTCACTAATTAAGTCTGGTTTTGAGGCATGAAGGCCATGAAGACCAATCATCATCAGAAGTAGATACAAAAAAGGACATTGTCAGACATTATATTCATAAGGTTCAAGCATTATATTTCATTTTTGAGGGCAAAATCATTGGATTCATAAGATTCAAGCATTATATTTTCCCGACAGATCATGGGCATGAAGTGCCTACTGTTTAGTTGCTTTGAACCTTGATCCTCACATATTAGCAATTAGGTCCCTCAATTTGTAAGTAATTAGCAAGTTTTGTAATGAATGAGAATTTGAACAAGAGGTAAAACCAAAACTTTCAGGTGACTCTTTGAATTATTATTTCTTAACAAAATTACCCCTCCCAAACCCTTGCAAAGAAATAAAGTAAATATAACAATAGAGAGAAAAAGAAGCATTTTCATTTGTTCCCTTTTAAATTCACCTCGTGAGCATTCATTTCTAATATAATTCACCATTCTTTGGGTTGCACACGAATTGTTCGATGAAATGCATCTTAGACCTAGCATTGCTATGAACTCACCATGAGAAAGGGAATGGTCCATGGTCTTGCCAAGGCTCAGGTCAGCCACAAAATCGACCAGAACTGGCACCTCCGAATCCAATACCTCGGCACCAAATTCGCCTCTGCCCAATGGTCTTGACCTGAGAAGGTGGGCATAGTTTGAAAGCCTTAATTTCCACAAATTATTGGTAAATCAGATCTTTGTGTAAAGTGGGTGGTGCGAAAAAGAGGGGAAACGGAAATTGTTGTTAGAGGGAAATTAGACATTTTAGAGGGAAACAAATTGTTTTAGAGGGAATGAAAAGAGGGGAAGGTCGTAAGAAAAGAAAAGAGGGAAACATATCGTCCGCGGTCGATCATTGGGCACCTATCGTGAGTTAGTGAAGGCGTACGGGAACATACGTCCGCCGGTCGATATGTCTAATTTCCCTCTTTAATTTCAACGGTTCCGATCGACCGGCGGACGATAGTGAAGGCGTACGGGAACATATCGTCCGCCGGTCGATATGTCTAATTTCCCTCTTTAATTTCAACGGTTCGATCGGCCGGCGGACGATAGTGAAGGCGTACGGGAACATATCGTCCGCCGGTCGATCGGAACCGTTGAAATTAAAGAGCATCGCATTAAGTTTCTTGTAGCGAAGTTTGACGAGATTTTATTTTCATTTACCTATCCATCGAGTCGATCAAATATTAAAACATCGAACGACTATAAACACTTCACTGTGGATCGAAGCTCGGACACAATAAAAATTCAGAACTTTCATGTTTGTTACGTTCAATATTTTCTCTTGATCATTTCAAACAAATTTGGAATCATTTCATTTCAGATCGACAGTCGAAATGATCAAGGGACAATGAACGGTCCACAAATATTTACTAAATTTGAAGGGGCAAATAATAATGAAAGTTTATAAAACTAATAATTATGAGTATGATTTGGCCATAGAAGTCGTAAAAAATTGAAAATATTTTTTTTGCAATTTTTTAATATTTTTTGCTGTGCAAGCATTAATTAATTTGTATATATGTAAATCTGAACCGTCGGATTGAAATGTGTTGTTTTGATTATCAATGAATATGACAAATGGGTCCCACTTGACACATCAGATATGAATAGCAAAATTTTGTCAAACAGAGGCGCGCAGTGAAATTTTTGGAAAATATTTCCCCCCTTTCCTATTCTTCCAAGGATTTCACATCCTCTCCGGTACCGTAATAGGGAATCTAATACAATTACTGGATTTGGACTGTTCTTTTTAACTTGGCACGAATCGCAAAGCCCAATAATATTGCTCCTGCGCTAGTTCGAATCTCAAAGCGGTTGAGAGTTAATCCAAACCGTAAAGTGAAGCGAATCTTTTACGGTAATGGAGAGGATACTTGTCCATTCTCTATGTCCCAGTTGAGGTCAAAATATTTCCCCCTCTTCAGTTGCGATCCCTAAATTCACCAAGTCCTTGAATTTCAATAGCGCAGCCTTCCTATTCTCTGAGTCCGCAACCTAATCCCCACCAGCGAGGCAGCGAAGCGACAAGGCGCCCCCCACCCACCCCGCAGATGCGCCACACACGGCGTACTCAGCGATCTGCGTCTCCGGCCTCCGCCTCCTTGGTCCAAGGTTTTTGCTCTTCTCCAAGGTTTTCTCTTTCTAACTCTCTCTCTCTCTCTCTCTTCTCTGACCCTCGTTCTCCAAGGTTTCTGATCATGCCATAGCTATTTGGTTATTGCTGTAAGTGTTGGATTTGATTTTGCACCAAGGTTCCTGTTTGAAAGGTTGTAGTATTTTGCTACGGAATGGAGGAAGATGGTAGGATATTTATAGGGTAAAATAAAGGATGAAGGTTTCAATTTTTGCAATTGATGCTTTTGGTAACTATTTATGGATTTTGTAAGTTCACAATTAATTTATTACATGGTACTTGTAGTTGGTACCGTAACATGGTACTGTAGAGGGGGATAAAGAGGATGAACTATTGTCTAGGATTTTGATTGAATAGGAAGGAAGCCCTCACTCACTTATTGATTTCACTGTTTAACTTTTAAGTTTAATCCTGGTTCAACTAACTTTGTGAAAAATTGCTTAATCTTGTTCCATTTTGTTTGAGTTCTCTTTTAATGTTCAATTTTCATTAATTTTTCATTTACTTTTAGTTGCCTCATTTTAGTGACAAATTAACAAGTATCAGGGGTGGAGGTTTATTTGCCTCAAAACCTTGTTAATTTTCTGACTTCATTTTAGTGATACGTATCACCTTGTTAATTTGTCACTAAAATTAAAAGGTTTATTTGCCTCAAAACCTTCATACTTTTGCACCGGGGTGGAGGTTTGTCACTAATTAAGTCTGTAGCTTCATTTTACTTTTAGTTGCCTCATTCTTAAAAGCTACAGACCTTCATATATACAAGTCTATTTTACTTTTAGTTGCCTCTTTTAATGTTGCGTGAATTAGCTAGGCATGAGCAGCTCCTTTTGAAGTTACTTGTTGCAGTACTACTACATGACTTGCAAGATATGTTTCTCTAAAGAGCTTTCTACTCTTAATTCGTAGTCTTACTAACTATTTGCACATTACAATTGAACTTTTGTTTGATCCTCAAAAGGTGCATGTAACCAAGATTCATTTTTCTTGTGGTGTATTGCACAGTGGCTCAAGGACGTTCTGAAGGCTAGTACGCTTGAAACGAAATCACCAAAGAACCAGCATCAAATACCGTAAGTAATCCAGTTCATCATTTAATTCGGATTTGTAGTCCATGCACTTAAAAAGCTTGAATTTTTTAGATGATTTTATTGAATACATTAATGCATTAAAGGTGTTCGATGAAATGCTCAAACCAAAATTAGATTTTAGATGAGGGTAGTGGAGTTGTCAATGATTTTTCAAGTATTAGGGTATTCACAGCTTCTATATACAAGACATAAATAAAAAAATAATAATAAATGTCATTTTATCACTAAATGGGGATATAAATAAATTGAATGGGTTTGAATGGGGAAATAACTAATTTAAAGTTTTGATGAGTAAATATCTAAATTGATGAAGGAGGAAACGGGGCAGTACTACGAGCTAGCCAGCGCTAGTCACTTCTAAGCACGCAGTTGTGCGACGGTTCAGCTTCCCATCAACTCCGAGCTCGAGATAATTAATCTCACTAATTAACAATCTGAATTTTTTCCTATTTTTCTTTCGTTTGTGTGGGAAATATCTGGAGTCATTGTGCAAGAATTAGCAAACAACATTGATTTATATTAACAATTCACAATTCCATCTTTCACATCAATTTCTAAATTGCATAACTTATCTACACAAGGTTTTAATATGTTTTTGCATTTTTATTTCACTAATTTTTAAAATAAACTATTTTTTTAAACATTTCAGCAACTCAGAAGACGGTTGACGGACCCTCAAGCAAGGATTGGAGAGGTGGCCGTGCCGCCAGTTTCAACATCATCCTGAGCAGCACCGGTGCTGCCAGGATTATTAAAAAAAATTCAAACAAACATACTCATGAAAATTTAATTTAATTGCTTTCACTGACCTTTTTGTGTTAAGTACAAGTTCCATTGAAATAACCTTATAATAATTGATAAATGTGCAGGCTGTAGGGAAGGTGCTCCCTGCTCTAAACGGCAAACTCACCGGAATGTCTTTCCGTGTCCCCACCGTGGATGTGTCAGTGGTCGATCTCACTGTCAGGATCGAGAAGGCCGCTATGACGAGATCAAGGCCGCCATCAAGTAAGTCTCATCCAAATAATATATACCACATATTTGTCAATTTAAAATTATCAAATTATCAAATTTTTTCAAGAACTCTGGGATCATGTCTGAGGGTTTCTCACAAGGAAAAGCGAAGGTTCAATGTAGCTAGCTATTTAGAATCATTATAATAGAAAAGCGGTTAATAGCGTTATAGCTTTTGAGGTCCGAAAAAGCTATAGCGCAGGAGAATTTAAGAAACTATAAACAAGATAAAAGGCAAGTGTTTTATAAAGCTGACCAGAAAAATTGAGTTTTTTATTTGATTCGGATAAATTTGGAGTAAAATGTATGGTATGGTGATTTAACTCTATACCAATATAGTACAAGTGTATGACCTGAATTTCTGAATTACACTAAGTTATATGATTTGTACCAGTATGATATAAGTGCATGACCTGAATTTTTGGATCACGCAAGTTTATAGTTGTGGGTAGTTTCCTTTTTTGAAGTTCTTTTTGTTTGCAACTTTGCATCACATATTACAGATGTACCTATAATATTGGTTCATGTTTTCAATAAGTATATTGTGTGCAATTTAGGCACAAGATGTTTGCATAAATCAAAGGAAAACCTCAAAAATTCCAGCTAGGGGCAAATCTGTCCAATTTAGAAAAGAATTTATAACTCTCAGGTCCTCTTGAATTTTTATTCGAATTTCCTACAGCATATAAACAATACTTAAATGCACTTGATCTGATTTTTCCAGAATTTTTAGTTCAAAGAATTAAGGAAATATGACTTGATTAGTTCCAACTCTGTCAAAATTGAATAAAGGCAACTTTTGTGTTGACTGAAATGAAAATTCACATTCTTAATGCAATTGATTGAAGCAATTACCTAGAATCCTTGCACATAGATCAAATGTAGAAATTTACGAAAATTCAAAACATATTCAATTAGTGCAATTTGGTGAATTTTGAAGCTTGATGTTTCTTTCCAGTTACTCTTTGCTCTTTTGCTTTTAGATTGTTTATGATTACCAATAACATATTTTTTTTTAATCAATAACATACTTTTTTTATCAGTAACCTTGCCTATTTTGTTTGCCTTAATTTTAGGTTAGTGAGGATGTTGAGAATTTGAAATTGAAGATTAATATTCTGGAATCGAAATTATATGAGGTCAGTTTAATTTTTGCACAACAAACTAAGGATATCTCACCAGCATGTTAAGAGATGGTTTTGAGTTGACCAGTACTGTGAAAAAATAATATAGCAAAATGCTAAGCTATTATAACATTATATACCTCAGTAATATACTTTTAATTCTTTCTACTCCTTATTGCCATGCTGAACAAATCACCCTCCTCTCAAATATCAGTACCATACCTCAGTAATTTGCTTTTTTATATAATGTGTATTGGTACCAATGACTTCATAAAATTTTCTTTTTATTAGATGGATGAGCAAAGAAACATTAAATGGAAATTGTTGTCTATAGTTTATCATATACATCTGTTAGCTATTGTATATGTTTGTCTCCCATACCTACCAATTAATGATTCAGTGAATGTGGGAGAAAGAGAATCAAATTCAGCAAGAGTTGAAAGCACAGAGTGAATGTGATCGAGATAAAGCGTTTCAGGGTTAAGGAAAAAGGAAAAAATCACGGTCAGGCATTCAGGGTAGATTCAGGGACTAAGCAGGCTAATCAGCATTCAGGGTAGATTCACATGAAAGTTGCTTACAAATATAAAGTTTGTGTACATTTCCATCTGCCTCGAAAGTACTTGCCGAAGCAACGCGAGGCTCCTGTCTAGTGTAAGTAATTTTGTCAAAAATATTTGCTATATCTTAACATGTGTATTGCCAGCACAATGTGAAAATTAATTGATATTATTCAGAATATATATATGCTTGGTGGGTATATGCAAATAATAACAAGTATGCAATAATACTCTCAAGATTAACTTGTAAATATTGGTTTGTACTAGATTTCACTACATGGCAATATCTTATAATAGTAGAAGGAAATGCCATCTAAAAGAGACGAGACCATCTGAAAAGGATTACTTGTTGGAGGTAATGACTCATTTCTTGCTGTCATTTTACCAAGTCGAATGTAGATGTAAGTTATGGCTATCATTTTATGTGAAGTCGTATTTTTTTATGTTTGTAGAGTGGGAAGCAAAAGCACGACAAGCTAATAGTGATATTAAATTGGTCCTAATTCGGATTGGTGTTGCGCTTGGCAAGGATGCCGGTGTTTTTGTAATGTGTTTGCACATATTTTGGTACTACAATGTATGATGACTGTGTAACCATTAATTATATGCTTTTGATCAAATTAGATATCAATGTGTTTGTGTTTGTTTGGTTTAATGGGAAATGGGGAATATGGAACAGTACCGGGTTGGTACAGGGAGGACTGCAGAATGGGGGCAAACTGATACAATACCAGTTAGTATGGCATTTCCATGGGTCTATCCACCGAACACTAGAACAACATTCCATGGAAATATGCATCCATGGAATAAGTCAAGTGGGTCCCACGTGTCCTTGGAAATAACCAGATGGGTCCCACTTTAGATGCCCTTGGAAATAACCAGATCTACCCTTGGAAATACTCAGTGGGTCCCAGGTTCGCTACCCCTTGGAAAAACTCGGTGGGCCCCACCTTAGTCGTCCATGGAAATAGTCAAGTGGGGCCCACCACATTCATCCTTGGAAATAGTCAAGTGGGGCCCACCTTAGTCATCCTTGGAAATATTCAGTGGGTCCCAGGTTCGCCAACCCTTGGAGATAATCAAGTGGGGCCCACCTCAGTCATCCTTGGAAATACTCAAGTGGGCCCCGTTCACAATCCCTTGGAAATAATCCTGACAGGGGCCAGGTGTGAAACTATTTCCATGCGTACCTTTTTCAACGGCCGTCGCATGGAAAAGGCTTAAAAAACTATTTCCAACGGGTAGCGCTTGGAAATAACAGTTTTTTTGACTTTTTCCATGGAGGCTTGTTGCGACGGTAGTATTTCCAACGGCGGCCGTTGGAAATGACGTTTTTTGGGCTTATTCCAACGGGTAGCCGTTGGAACAAGCCATTTTACTACCGTTGGTAAAAACGGAGATTCTAGTAGTGTAAAGACTAAGGAAAATTTTCTTATTAAGAGTGATATGACATTACAATTATATATTATGAAACTTGATTGTGAGAATTATTGCTAAAAATTTGAAAAGAAATTTGCCAAAGACTGAGCGAGCCTTCGCATAGTGAGTGTCAATATTTGTTGTAACGCACCTTTGAACGTTTATCTTTCACATTACAAGTGGGTTGGCACAGATGATGAGGCCCACTAAGAAGGTAACACACTCAGAAAGACCTCTGTTGGGCTCCCAATTTACATAAATATTTATGACTCAATAAACCCACTCATTCGACAGTTCTAAATACTTTTTGTTGGAAAAAGCTACAAAAATGTCACTAATTTGATTTATTATTATTTAATGTTGTGCTTTTTGGAACAATTTCTTTGTAATTTATACTGTAAATAATTGATATTAATTATAGCTTTTCATGTTGAGAACAATAAGTAGAACATATAAATATATGGCAAACTTTCAAGAATATCGATCACGAATATATAAGAACAAAACATGCAAAAAATGCTGCGCTATTTATAAAATAGAATATCTTTGAATAATTTCCAACAAATGATCATATGAAGGAAAATTTTTGGAAAATTTATGTTTTTTATTGTTAAATTCTTGTTTGCCAGTGATGATTCTCGTAAAACATTTTCTTTGGAGTGACCATTAAGGCTGGTCAAAAAGAAAACACCAAGCTCTCAAAAAAAAAAAAAGCAAGGTTGACCCAAGTCAATGTGAGCCTAACCAAACAATGTTCATATTGAATGGCCTAACTGCTCTAAATGACTTTCTCAGCGAACGTGCATGAAGTTACATGTACTGTTTACAGCTGGGTTTTTATACAAGTTAATTTTATAATCCAGCAAATTTGTTTAGGAATCTAATATATAGGATATCTCACTGGTTTTGCAGTTTTCTTTAAATAATCATTTTTAATGAGGGCAAGTTATGAAAATTGTTCAACCAGAATCCAAGATATATAAAACATCATTTTTGCAATACTAAATTATTGAGAAATTATAATAATATCTACAGAGGTTGAAAGAAATAGTGTTGAACTATATATACTTTATCCTCACTTTTGCATAAAACATCGAGTTGATATCTAATGGACGAGTCAAAAATAAGATATTGGAGGAACAAATTCTTGAAGTACTTTTGACTGATGACCACTACTACACACATATCATATATGAATGCGAAATTTTTTTAAATTAATGGTGTAATGGGAGGAAAGGGACTAGCATCTATTTCAGTGCTGCCCCTATATGCTATCTACATATATTATTACACGAAAGGGACTAATGGGGGCATGGTGCACGAGATATTGGTGAGAATTATATATTCTGGAACAAAATTTTTGCAATACTAAATTATTCAGAAATTATAATAATAGCTACAAAGGTTGAAAAAAATAGTGTTGAACTATATATATATACTTTACCTTCACTTTTGCATAAAACATCGAGTTGATATCTAATGGACGAGTCAAAAATATGGACGCTAGGAGAATATTTTGATGTGTAAGCATATAGCCTACATTATTTAACAGAATATAGACACTAGGAGATTCTATTTTTGTTGTAGTATTTGAAACGCGCCTACATTATTTTATTTTGAAGGTCAGAGACTTTAAAAAGAAACGTACATTCAAGGAACTAAATCTTGAATTTAAGATTTTTGTGGATTCTCAACACATAAGATATCAAACGAGATAAAGAGATAATTTCGCCATAACTTTATCTAAGAAACAAATTCATCTAAAAAACAAATACAAGGAAGAGAATATATAAAGAAAATAAAAAAAACATGAATTTTATTTTCAAAATTTAATTAAGGACTGCTATTAAAAGTAAAAGAAAAAGATATTAAGAGCTGCTATTTAAAAGTCCGGCGCATTTTGGGATCAAAATTTCAAATTTCAGCTTATCTAAATCTCTAAATTCATTCAATATTTTCTTAATGTTTTGATTTTAAATAATATTTAAATTAACTCTTAGGAATTAGGATATACATATTTACAAAAATATAATTCCAATAAAAATATGAAAGTTTTAGATATGTTCTCAATTATTTAGATGTGTGTATCAAATTTGAAAAGATACGAGGATCAGCATTAACAGCTCAGAAGTTACATAGGTGCAAAATTATTGTTATTCAGAAAATTCTAAACTATCCAAAAACAATATTTTTTTATCTATCTAAAAATATAGTAATAAATTTTCGAAACATTATAAAATTTAGTCTCCATACACATTTTAATAAGAAGTTCATATTTTGTGGTTCGAATTGACTGTTTGAACTTTGAAAACATTATAATTAGAGTATAGAAACAATTTAAATATAGACCTATTTGTGTCCATCAATATTTAGTATATTTAGTAGTGACGAATCCATTACAAACTGTGACTTTTGTTAGATAAAAAAAAGGAAAGATTATGACTTATTTGACTTATGAGTATGTGTGACTTTTGTTAGATAAAAAAAGGAAAGATTATGACTTATTTGACTTACGAGTTCTTAATTATGAGTGACAATAATTATCGAAATTTCCAAATTTTTTTTTGTAAAAAACACAGAATTACCTGACAAGACATGGATTTAACATGGCAAAAGTATCTTTCTTATAATATATATATTCTATGTTCTATTTTCAAAATAAAAAAAGGTTTAAATATTCAATTGTGCCACAAAAAATTTTATGCATTGGACAGAAACGGTGAGACATTTTCAGAGGCGGAGCCAAACTTTCGAACTCTGGGGGTCAAACGAAAAAATTTCTACAGAGAATAATGGGAGTCAATTTGACAATATCAAGTCATTTTACTCATAATTATATAAAAAATCATACGTAAATATAAGAAAAAAAAAATAGAGGTCACTTGATCCTATTCTCTCTTCTTCCCTCTGCCACTGGACATTTTGACACTATTCTTGTATATAGGCCTATTTTGACATATATTTATTTTTATCTTTTTGACATTTTTCATAAACAAAATCTAAAAAAAATGACATATTAAATGACAAATAATATTTCTTAAATGATATAAAAAACAGAAAAAAATGAAGACATGATCAATAAATTATCAATCAAATTCAAAATTTTCTTAAATGATATTTAAAAAATAGAAAGAAATTATGATCAATCAGAAATATAATATAATTTGCACATAGAGAGTACGTGTCACGAGTGCATGTCTAAATAAACTTAGAGTTCTACACGTAAAAAAACATAAAAATGATGCATAGAATATGAATATTTGATCAGAGGGTTGATAATCAATTCAAAATTTCATCTTTTAATCGAAGCTGTTAGCGAATCAGGACATCTACGTGCTTAATATAAGAATAGAGATGTGCTTATTACTTACATACAAAATTTAAAATAAAATTAATTAGTATATTATTAAGTCAAGTTGTCAAAAAATGATGAAAATAAATGTATTAAAATTAATTATATATCTGTATATTTTTTATCATTTGACTTTATACTAAATTAATTCGAAATTTAATAAATTTTGTATGTAAACGCATCACTCATAAACTATATCGGTTTCAACGATTTGGATTGTCGTTTGAAGTTAATCCAATGAATTTTGGGGTTAGGCTCACCAAAAAACTTGATAAACTTAAGCACACCGTAGTTCTACTCTCACAATAAGAGTAGAACTATATATAGTGTTCTTAAGTTCACCAAATACTTTGATGAACTTAACTTCAAAACTTAACATATTGATTTCAAACAACAAATCTAAACCATTAACCGTTGAAATTACTTCAAACGACGTACCTACGCGAAATAAATTTATTTGGACCGTAACGGTAGGTAAAAACTGTGTTCGAATTAGTAGACAAAAGCCCAAACATAGCTAATTTCAGCTTTCCTTCAAGTAAGTTTAATAAAAATATACAGGTGAAATCAACAAGTGCCGGTTTGCCACTGCAACTTATCTCTATAAAATGAAAAGTGGTCTCCAGTGTAAGTGCATCCGAGCACAAGTACTTGACAAAATACCTCAAAAAATATAATTAATTATGTTTCCTTTGTTTTCTGTGCTTGTTTCCCTTTTCATAATTTCGTTATCACAATCTGACTCCAATCTAATTTCTGTTGCTGCTGCCTCAGAGCAACAAACTCTATTGAACATCAAATCCAAGCTCTCTGATCCCCTCTCAGCCTTAGCTTCATGGAGAAACGATTCCATCAACTTTTGCAAATGGCGTGGGGTCACTTGCGACGACAGCAATCCACCCCATGTTACTGCACTAGACCTCATGGGGTTGGGACTTGCCGGTTCCTTATCCCCCGACATAGCTCATCTCACATTAATTGAGAAAATCAACTTACAAAACAATAGCCTGTGCGCTGAAATGCCGGTGGAGCTTGGCCGTATCAACGGCCTAAAGCACCTAGATCTCTCTTATAACCAATTCTACGGATTAGTCCCAAACTCTTTTTACAACATTTCTTCCCTAACTTACTTGAATTTGTATTACAATAATCTGACTGGAGCTCTTCCACCAAACCTAGGGCAAAGATTTTCCCAACTTCAGATACTAGACCTAGGTTTTAATTATTTTGAAGGAGATCTGAGCAGCCTAATAACTTCATTAGCAAACTGCAGTGCCTTACATACAATTGATTTTTCTTCCAATTACCTGTCAGGCAGTTTGCCAAATACAATAGGGAACCTTTCAGCCAAGCTTCAGAAGCTAGTATTAGGGTATAATAATATATCAGGGTCGATCCCTCGCGAGATCGGGAATCTCGTGAACCTCACTGAATTAGACTTGAGTGGAAATTACTTTGAAGGTATTCTCCCCTCAACCATTGGTTCTCTGTCAAACTTAGGAAGGATGCAGATTTCTTACAATAATATACTGTCAGGACCCATCCCTGATTCCATAGGCAACCTTACCAAATTATACTCTCTCACCTTGATGGAAAATCAACTGAATGGCACCATCCCAGCAAGTTTGGGAAACTGCACCAGATTGCTGTTTCTCAAAATCTGTTCCAATCGGATTGAAGGAGCCATGCCGAGTGAACTATTTAGGTTAACTAGTATGGTAATACTTGACACATCGCGCAACCAACTAGTAGGGTCCATACCTGATGTATCTAGCATGAGTTCCCTTAATTATCTGTCCCTTATAGGGAACAACTTGACAGGTACAATTCCTGATTCCTTAGGTTCTTGTCCATCCTTAGAGCAGCTCTTTCTGGGAGACAACTTAATCCAAGGGAGTATCCCTGAATCCTTCGAAAACTTGAAAGCTATAACATTCCTTAATCTCTCTCATAACAACATCTCAGGGAGAATTCCTGAGTTCTTTGGATCCCTTCGGATTCTGCAGTATCTGAACCTGTCTTTCAACAATTTAGTTGGGGAAGTACCAACAGGTGGTATATTTAGCAATGCCTCTGCTGTATCCCTCCTCGGTAATCAAGGATTGTGTAGCGGTGATTCAGAATTCCATCTGCCATCATGCGCTTTTCTAACCAAGGCATCGAAAAAATCATCTAAAATGGTGGTGATCATCAGTGTCATCATCACAATTGCTGTTCTCATATGTTTCTGCCTTATTGTCAGCATTCTGTATCAACGGAGAAGGAATAAGAGGATCACCAAGTCACCTACGCCCGCTCCATTCAGGGATGATAAGTACAAGAAGGTAACATATTCTGATATTGTAAAATCAACAGATGGGTTCTCCTCGAATAATTTGGTTGGTTCAGGGAGCTTTGGTTCTGTTTACAAGGGAATGCTAGATAACCAAGCAGTAGCTATCAAGGTTTTCGACCTTCAGCAGCATGGAGCTCTGAGGAGCTTCAATTCTGAATGCGAATCTTTGAGAAACATCAGGCACAAAAATCTAGTCGGTGTCATCACTTTGTGCTCCTCGCTAGATTTTAAAGGGAATGAATTTAAATCTCTAGTTTTCAAATACATCCCAAATGGCAGCCTTGATGAGTGGATACACCCGAAATCCTCGGGAAAGAAGCTGAGTTTTTCTGATGGAATAAATATAGCTATGGATGTTGCTTCTGGTCTGAGTTATTTGCATCATCACTGTGTAACTCCAATGGTCCATTGTGACATAAAGCCAGGCAACATACTTATCGAAACAGACATGACCGCACTTGTCGGTGATTTTGGTCTCGCAAGGTTCTTGGCTACTTCTCACTCCACCTCTGCGGAGGTGTCCACAACCTTGGTTGGTCTGAAAGGAACTATTGGCTATATACCACCAGGTAAATGAAGGAATTTCAAGTATCACAACTCCTCAAATTGCAACAATTTTCACACTTCTCATATATTTTTTGTTATGTAATATTTGTTGTATTTGCAATATTTACTGCAGAGTACGCATTAGGCAGCACCATCTCCACACAGGGTGATGTATATAGCTTTGGAATTGTTCTGCTGGAGATGTTGACCGGAAAGAGGCCAACAGATGCAATGTTCAAAGATGGTTCTAACATTCATGCATATGTTTCCAGTGCATTTCCAGAAAAAATCATCGAGATCTTGGATCCTAGCATGTTTGGAGAGATGAACATGGACATGGAGAAGTGCATAATTCAGCTCGTTCATGTCGGCCTTGCCTATTCTAAGGAAGCACCGAAAGATCGGATGAGAATGGAAGATGTGGCAGCTGAACTTTCAAAGATTAAACAAATTTACCTAGGAAGCATATAATTAGTTAGTTAGTTAGTAAACTAGTAAATAAGTTTGTGAGCTTAGTGCCACTAATATGTTTAAGAAATAGCTTTCCTTGTTGCTGTAAAGGCTTCCTTCTAATAGTTAACAGCAACCATAATAATAACAAAGTTATTTTACGAAATTAGACGCCTTGAACAATAACTTGAATGGCAATTGCTTTTGCAATATCAGCATATGATACCTTTTTTTTTACTCACCTATATTTACTCATGTTTCATCTTTTGTTGAGATCTATAGTTTTTTATATACATTTTGATTAACAGTATAATGATAATTAGTGATTAATTTCGTTCGTTAATATATAAATTTAAAACTAATAACTTGACCCGTAGCTGCAAATTTATCAGTCTACCAGAAAAGAATTTAAGTTAATAATTAAACACACTCTTTTGCGGTTGTACATGTAGGTCCAGAACACACCCACCATTATTAGGTCGTATTTGTTGTTAGGCCTGGAGAATTATAACTTTGGGCTTCATGAAAACATAAAATTGTTCAACATTATTAAAAAAGAAGCCCTAGTATCATACCCGAATTGAAATTTAAGAGCAACGCAAGTTTTAAACATCGAAAGAAAATATCATGCACAATATTTCTTTTTAATCATCTACTTTGGTGAAAACCAATTAATTTGGGCCCAAGGAGGCCTATTCGACAATATTTGCCATCTTACAAGTCGGTACTACCACTTATTTTCAATATGATGTAATTTATTTTAGAGGTTCTGATCTTCTCAAATAATCTATGATTAAGTTTCTTAAATGTGCAATGATGTCAATACAAACTTTAGCTCTCCTTTTTTTCTCACTCTTGTTTTGGTTTTCATTCCACTCTAAATGTGAAAATAGTGGTTGAGACTCGAGACATATCCATTAAGAGTTCAATTATTATTATTAATTTTTTTCATGTGACACTGAAGTACTGCAGCTCATCAATTGTTAATTGGATTTTGAATTTACTTGAAATGTTCCTTTACTATGGGTAGATTGAGCTTAGACATCTTATTGCTCAAGAAAATCCGGGTAATTAAGTCTTTGAGCTGATAAGCCTTAAGCGTACTCTTTTTTTTGAGGGTTAGTGGAAATTTTCCACTAAGAAATATATTGATGCTAACAAAATATATACAATGCTAATTACTTGTTCGAAGAAACAAGTAATGACTCATAAGGGTTTTAAAAGAAGAACGAAAACAATTTTAACCTACACAAACGCTACCCAACTGCTAACCGCTATTACACAGTTTAGTTGTTAAAAAGGTTTGCTAACTGAATTAAAAAAGCCATAGCAATAAGTAAGCTCCTTCTGTGAGTTTGATTACTAGACGAATAACATCCAGTTGTGTATATCCACTGCCGCTGCATTGATTAAGAAGTGCTCGGGTTTCCTTTCCTGCGAGAACACGCGCCTGTTCCTTTCCTTCCAGACAGCCCATGTTCATGCCGCCCACGCGGTATCCCATCGTGTTTTGGTTTGACCTGCGAGATGTTGTCGGCCTTCCCACCAAATGTGAAACGGATCAGCACCCGCCATGGGGGGCAAGTTTAGTTGTGCCCTTAACCCGTGCCAGAACCTGGCCGAGTAGGAGCAGCTCCACATCAAGTGGTCTCTTGTTTCTAAGGTATCGCTACCACATAACTTGCATCCCGGCGTGACTGCGCATCCCCCGACCGTCAATATTTCCTGAGTTAGGATTTTATCTGAAAACATCAACCATAGGAAGATTCGCACCTTGAAAGGCACCTTTAGTTTCTAGAGAACCTTGTAGTGTATTGATCTTACTCCGCTATCTTGCATCATCCGGTAAGCCGATGCGCACGTAAAGGTTTCGCCGGCTGTCCATTTCCATTTCACTTCCCATGTATAGTTGTCAATTGTTACAGAGCAGCTGAAGAACGGAACCAGTGATGACAGCTCTTTGAGAAAGAATGACGGCTCTTGGGTGCCACTGAGGTGCGATGCGTCGGAGATGTCATACAGCTGCCTCAATGTGGTTGCCCAAGCCTTAAGCGTACTTTACTACAGCAAGTTCAAATGGCTTCTCCCATGGACACCTCAACTTTTAGTAACTGCGACCCCTGATGCTAGCAAAGGAGATTTTATACTAAATAAAAGAATGTTAGGGTACTTCTTCCTCCAAGTCCAAGAGAGCTTAATTAACCTTCAATATCTAGCACCATGATTATAATCAAAGGCGGTTCTATGCATTAATTGCTTAGGGGTGGCTAGCTAACCTATAAATTTTTAAAATTTTGCAGCTTTTTCCTTTATATTTTATAATTCTATAAGCACTTGTATTTTTCCTTACCATAATCATCATCGTCATTACGTGTCATCACTAGCCAAGTCACGTCCTTTGTTCACTGCAAATTAAGTCATGGACAATAATTCAATTTATTTGCGTCGAAACATGTACATTGAAACCGAATAAAAATAAAATCTATATCAACATGTATACTCGTATTCTTAGTTTTATTTTATAATAATCGTAATTCATACATGTCTCTTATTATATATATGGAGAGTGGCTAATATCAAAACGTTTGCACCAAGGCCCTCGGGCAACCAAGTCGTTTTCGGATTTTCAAAGTCCAAACAGTCGATCCAAACCGTTAGATGTTCAATCTATATTAAAATCTGCTTGGAGACCAAATTTTATATTTTTTGGAACTTTTTTTACTATTTATTAAGCCACTTTGAAAATTGCTGATCCGGATGAACAGTAAAAACAGTGCAACCAAATTCTGGACCATGTGATTAGCAATTTTCAAAGTGGCTTAATAAATAGTAAAAAAATTTCAAAAAATGTAAAATTTGGTCTCCAAGCAGATTTTAATATAAAGATTACATCTAACTGTTTAGATCGACCGTTTGGACTTTGAAAATTCAAAAACAACTTGGTTGCACGAGGGCCTTGGTGCAAACGTTTTGATATGAGCCACTTTCTCTCTCTATATATATATATATATAGAGAGAGAGAGAGAGAGAGAGAGAGAGATAGACTATGGTGAGTTGTGAAGTAAAACAACTTCACGCCATATTTTCATTTTGAAAATTCAAACAACCGATCCGAACAGCTCAACATGTTTTAAATATTGAAATGTGCTTGGAGACTAAATTTTACATTTTTTTGAATTTTTTTACTATTTATTAAACCACTTTGAAAATTGCTGATCCACTGTGAACAGTAAAAAACAGTAAAATTTTCTGGACCACCGGATCAGCGATTTTCAAAGTGGCTTAATAAATAGTAAACAAATTCTAAAAAATGTAAAATTTGGTCTCCAAGCACATTTCAATATGGAGATCATGTTGAGCGGTTCGGATCGATTGTTTGGATTTTCAAAATGAAAATATGAGAGTGAAGTAAAAATGACCTCTTACTTCACAACTCACCATAGCCCAGCTATATATATATATATAGAGAGAGAGAGAGAGAGGCTAATATCAAAACGTTTGCACCAAGGCCCTCGTGCAACCAAGTCGTTTTCGGATTTTCAAAGTCCAAACAGTCGATCCAAACCGTTAGATGTTCAATCTATATTAAAATCTACTTGGAGACCAAATTTTACATTTTTTTGAATTTCTTTACTATTTATTAAGCCACTTTGAAAATTACTGATCACATGGTCCAGAATTTGGTTGCACTGTTTTTACTGTTCATCTGGATTAGCAATTTTCAAAGTGGCTTAATAAATAGTAAAAAAATTCAAAAAAATGTAAAATTTGATCTCCAAGCAGATTTTAATATAGATTGAACATCTAACGTTTTGGATCGATTGTCTGAACTTTAAAAATCCAAAAACGACTTGATTACACGAGAGCCTTGGTGCAAACGTTTTGATATTAGCCTCTATTATATATATATATATCTGTGTGTGTGTGTGTGTTTTTATGTTTTTATGTTCCATCACGAATGGAACATTTAATGAAAATAAAAGTAGGTTGAAACTTTCAATGCCGTGTCGTTGGGTGTTTGCTCTCACCTCCAATTTATTTTGAGAAAATGCTCTCACCTCCAATTATTGCTCAAGTCTTCCATTGACTGACTAAATTGCTATCATTTCTACTCGTTGAAGTCTTGAAGAGTAGGCCGAAGGCCCTTTTCGTAAATTAATTACTTTCGGAAATTTGATCAATTTTGACTTTGACGAGACCACAGTAATTTGGATTGCACTTTTTTTTTATTGAAAAAAAAATGGGGTGGATCCACAGTCATAAATAAGAGAAAGGAGTAGGTCTGATGTCCATCGGACTTTTAGGTTCAACGCCACACTGACCGTCCGATTTAGTACAGGATTTGTGCACACGAAATTGAAACATACACGCACGGGGTTTAAAGAATTCCGCACGAATCTAAAAGCAAATCGATGGTGATTAAACCCATCGAACTGAGGTAGGTCCGATGCCCATCGGACCTACTCTCAAGTCCATAAATAAAGCAACAAAGTAGAAAGCACTGTATCAACACTATGTGCAAGATAAGTAGGATTAGTTTCACTACAGCAAACTATATTATCAGCGACCGACAGTAGCGACCAATGAAATCGCCGGTCGCTGATAGTATTTTTCTTCCAAAAAAAATTAAAAATAGATGGTTTTGGCGACGAGATTTTCTGCGGCCGGCGCAAATACCTTTCAGCGACCAACTTGGCCCGGTCGCAGAAACTTTTATGTAAAAAACGCGCGATTCATTTTCCCTCTGTCTCGTCTCCCGCGGTTAGGTTAGCTACTAAAAATAAACCAAAAATTTTCGCGGCGCCGCGCCCGAAGCAACGATCGAAGCCCCGACCCGCTCTCTGAAGCAGCGATCGAAGCCCCGCCCCGCCGCTCGTCTCCGACCCCGACCCGCTCTCTGAACCCCGCCGCTCGACCCCGACCTTGAAGGGAACCAGTTCAGTACATGTTTCTGCACCTGGTGGGTACGGTAACTCAAATGGAACCAGTTCAGTACCAATCAGCTTTCCTACCACAGCATAAGATTCGTCATTAATCCCATAAAGTAGCAGCAGAAACAACAAATACAATTAGTTAGTTAATTTATTAACTAAGCAGTTTAAGAAAAATAGCTTGATAGGAACCTCACCAACTTGTGAAAATGCTGATTTTTGATTTCGCTTAGCAAATTTGGTCTCATCTGTTGAAGTAGTAGTAGAGGCCTTGAGGTGAAGAAGCATAGAGAGTACAACAAGCCCACTTCCAGCCTTTTCTCTCACAACCCTCTCTCTCATATCCATCGACCAAAATGCCGATAACCCGCCTGATATCAATGCCTCAATTACAACTTTCACAAATAATAAATTCCCTCCCACTAGGGTCAGTTGAGCTACTAGGTTTAGTGTCATTTTCTTAGATGGCATCCCCACCTTCAACAGATTTACCAGAAATGCTGAGCTGTATAGTGGCAACCAAAAATACCAATCTGCATAACAGAAATAACATATAGGAGGATCAGAAACCTAGTTCTAAAGAAATAATAGTGAGATGGGTGTTTAATTTTTCTAAAGTGAAACTTCAACAACATGTGGTACTGTCACTGTTTTAAGAAAAGAAAAAAAAAACTAAAAGAAATTAAATAATTAAATTGGGAAATGAAAGAGGTTGGCCTTTGCATGAGGTGTTTTACCTGGATCATTTAGCTGTACTAGGGCTGAGTAGGCAGAGAGAAGACTCATAAGCAGAGAACAGAAAGAGAAGATTCTAGATTGATTTTTCCTCATAGGCATTTTCTGATATCTTTCCAGTCTCTTTCCCTTTCTCGCTTGCCAAAGAGCTAAGATAATAATGGCCTTGCGGATACCAAACCAATTGACAGAGAAAAAAATAATAAAAAAAGAGAGTCAACAATTGCAGCTATGATTTGTATTTACTTCTGACGTACCATTCACTAGTGGAGGTTTACTGTATAAAAATAGATATGATTGATTGATTAATTGACCACCGCTGAATAAAAATAAGTATGATTGATTGATTAATAGGTATGACCTACCTATTTTTAATTAACCGCCGCTGAATAAAACACTACTAGAATTTTCGCTTTTTCCATGCGTAGCAATATTATTTTCATGGGGAGGAAGGGCCCTTGGAAAAGAAATCGAGTTTTCTGACACACTCAACCATTTCCAACGGGAGTCCCATGGAAATAGTAGCGCATGGAAATCCTTGATGTCTGCCTTTGGAAATGTTACCTATCCGCCGTTGGAAATACTTTTGCATGACCCATGACCCGCCAAACAGACCGAATACTATATTTTATTGATAGCCCATGGAAATACCTCATGAGCTGCCCTTGGAAATAAAATGGAAGTTGTGAGACCTATTATTTCCATGAGCGGCCCTTGGAAATGTTGTGGTTAGTTTGTTTATATTATATTATAGTGGAGGTTCATGGAAATAGTGGAGCACTATGCTCTTGGAAATGTTTTATGGATTCAGTTTATATTATTTTATAGTTGGACTTGTTATTTCCATGAGCTTACCGTTGGAAAAGTTAAATTTCTAGAGACAGCAGTGTTTTCTGTTTATTTGACATGTCCCTTTGAATGTTCAACAAAATTAAATCACAGCAGCATACAAATATTCGATTGTGATATTTAAAATGAAGTATACAAATGAAGCATACAAATAATTGATTCACCCAAAAAATAATTGTACAAACATTGTGACACAACACACATACAACTATTAATTCACCAATTAAAACTGTTGATTAGAATCATCATAGGCTCATTTTGAATGATGAATTTTATTATAACTCACAATAACAAGTTTAATGATTTTTTTAGAGAAGCAAAATGATAGTACAAATTTATATCGAAACAAACAAATTTATATCAATGGCATAATCTATCCATATGTGAGCCCACAATCAAATCTCTGAAAAACCAATATTTACTTATTTTATCTCAAATGTGCAGCTAGGCTCTACAATAATTTGATTAAGTCCCAATGCATATGAAAACCAATAGAAAATTCATTGTTCCAGTTTAAATAAATAAATAAACAAGGACAAGGACAAACATGAAATTAATGAATTTCCTGTATAGAAGATGACAGTCCATTTGATTCCAGCATCAATAGAACACCTAAATTCAACCACAACCAATTGTCCTAATTTGTGCATATTTCCCATTTATCTCTAATTAAAGCTGATTTATCATCTGAGCATAAGATCAAATTCAACAAGAAATTAAAAAATTAATTAGATTTTCAGAAAGGGCAAGGCTTTTCTTCTTAGGGAGTAGCTTATTCTCATTAATCATGCGACCACCACTCATTGTAGTGTTGCTCGCACCTTCCCTGCACTTGTCTGGTACGGTAACCTTCCCCAAGCATTGACTAAGCACCAAGCATTAACTAAAGATCATATAATTCAAATTTAAAGAACTTCACTAAATTATTTGAAAATGTAAAGAAGAATGTCAGTGTCCAGCATTTTAATTATACTAGTCAAGTGCCGGGCACGCATTGCCGTGGAGATTAAAAATATGTATTTGATCATGTTCTTTGAACCGCACAACTCTTTTATAACCTTTTACAATCTTCTAATTTTAACCAACAACTGAGATCTACATTTCGCAAGGAACAAATGCTGCTATGTTTATATCAAACCTCTATTTGCAACAACCAGTGCAAAAATACATTCTTGATATATTTTACTCCTATTTGATCTATCCTCTTTACCCAATTTTCTAAATGAAGTTTTTTTTTTCTCTTTAGTTGCCAAACTGCTTAATATAGGAAACTTGCGGCTATTTTAAGCCTCAATTGGCAGAGGTTAGTTGTGATTGTTTAAAACAGAAAAACCACTCAAAACAAACAAACAAACACAACAAGTCAACAATAACTAAATAGAGTAATGAAATTAAACCAAATCTTACAATACAGTTTAAAATAAATACAACTAAGCAACGGGCCAAAACCCCCTTGTAGAGCATGACCTTAGGCTAATTTTGTGCCAAAAAAAAAATATGATCCCAGTTAATACTTTATGATCGAGTAGCCATGAAGCTGTCGTGAGATTGATGCATCACAAGCACTTCAATTATGAAAAACTACAAACAACTATTAAGCCAAATAGATGCAAAATGATTCCTCCGTAAAAAGAAAAAGTATCAATGCTAAAAGAAGGAAACTACCCAAGTTATGCACACAAGTACAAAATCAAAACAACTATCAAATAGTGTGGTTTAATTCTAAAGGTCTGAATCTGTTTCCTCTGGTAAGCATTTTCTTTACTTCATTTTAACACAACCTTAGTATGTTTCTTCCATCCAATGAGTTTTTTTGCCTCTGTAGCAGTAGCCACAACAATGTACTATATTAATGCCTGTCAAAAATTGAAAAATTAAAAGAACTTTTTTAATTTTATAAAATCTTACAATACCATGATACTGTACTCGTCTGTACCAGTAGTATTGGTATTCTATTTTTACTTATGATGCTTCTACATTGCACTAACTATGAACTTCCAGTTAAAAGAAGTTGAACGAAGAAACAAATACAAACATTAAAGAAAAAATTGGCATGTCACCGGGGGCTGCAAATTTACGTTCAGCACAAAATCAGTAACGAGAAAATCAAATACCAGAAAACTGTTCTTCTCAGATCAGTACCAAGTGCCATAAAGGCCACCAATACATCCAATAAAAAAACTGTTCTTCTCAGATTAGTACCAGATTAAACAACAAACAAAACAGCACTCTCATTCTTCGCATTCAAGATCGATCCCCCCATTCCAAAGTATCTAAATACTATCAACATAACTTTTGACGAACATGCTAAAAAGAATAGTAATATAAGTAAAAACCAAGAAAATAATAAAGACGACGTGGTAAGCTAATTGTTTCCAATATATTAAATCTATAGATAGTAAATAAAGGAAATTTGTGTGAAACTGCATAGCAGGTCAGAAAAATAAATGAAAAAACAAATGTAATCAGGAGATTTAAACAACCTATTATCCCACAACATTACAAAGAAGGCCTTTGAATTATTTTGCATAATATGTACATGTACAAGAGAGCAAATATACAAATGAATCCTGAAGTTTCATATAATCCAATTGTGTAATACCTAGTTCCGTTTTGGTAAAGATGAGGTCAAAATACACTTCAAATGGTATTTATTACCTGAAGGATATTAAGTGCTACTGGTAAAGTGAATTTAAAACAAATCTTAGGACCTCTTATATGATTCCAGCAAAACTCAGCCAACTACCCTAGGGATTACTCCTGTGCAAAAATAGATGGAAGTAATTAGAAAAAAAATTAGGAATTTTTGCTCTAACTATAGGCAACAAAAGCGATCAACTTAAATCAAACCATCAAAAACTCGATTCATGATATCATTCTGTAGATTAACAACAGGATCTTATTCGATCACATAAGAGCCAGAAATCTAACACAATACAGTGAACGAATTCATGAAATAGAAATTGAGTAATTATAAGAGAAGTACCTCGGATCGACTAAGAAGGCAGTAGAGAAAGCTCAAGGATTAGGTTTTTTTTTTGTCGGAGGCAGAAGAGAAGGAGATAGAGAAAAGAGATGGCCAGACACTCAAATAGAAACCATGGCCACTCTCCGGAGGATCACGAATTCGAACCCTAGGCGCTGATCAGCTTCAAACGCTTACTAAATCCTTATCAAACGCTTGATAAGCCAAATCAAATAATTCGAGAATCTAATGGGGCATTTCTACAAACACCTGTAAGGCGCGAGCAAGAGAAAAAGAGACGGTAACTCGCCGAGCAGGCGAGCACATCACTCGGAGTCGTGACTCGTGACAGTGACCGCCTCAAGCACACCAGAGAAAGGGAAGGCGAAAATCCCCCTTGGGTTTCAACCTTGGGAGCGGTGGTTTCTTCAAGGCGCACGTAAACACGTCGTCCGTCGGGCGATCGGAACCGTTGAAATGAAAGAGCACTGCATATATATTCTTGCAGCAAATTTTGATGAAATTTTATTTTTATTTACCTATCCATCGAGTCGACGGAATATCGAAACATCTAAGGGCTATAAATAATTCATGTTGGATCGAAGCTTGGACATAATAAAACTTCATAATTTTTAGTTTGATTACGTTCAATGTTGTCCCTTGATCATTTCAAAACAAATTTGGAATCATTTCATTGCAGATCGACCGTCAATCGCTCACGTGAAAATGAACGGTTCACAAATATTTACTAAATTTGAAGGGACAAATGATCATGAAAATCTATAAAATTTACAATTATAAGTATAATTTGGTCATAAAAACTGTAACAAATTTAAAATATATTTCTTGAAATTTTTTCATACTATTTTCAGTAAATGCATTAACTAATTTGTAATTATGTAAATCTGAACCGTTCGATTGAAAATGTGTTGTCCTGATGTCTTCATTTAAGAGATTGGGGGTAGGGAATCTCTATTCTCTGAGGTAGCATAATATTTTTGTTTAGATCCGGACCTAGGCGATGCACAGGATCCTTTAATATTAGTGCGTAATTATGATCAGACGGTTCCGATCTAAACACAAATATTATAATACCTCAGAGTATATGAATTGATGGGTAGGTCTCCCAGCGCAATACAAAGCCCCTTCTCCTCTCAGCCTCTCTGGACTTGAGCGTTTTTTTTCCATCTGAACGAGCCTCCAATTATTTTTCCTCTTCCAGCTAATTTACGCCAAAACCCTCACTCGCAAATCGCCATAAGCGGCGCCAAAACCCTAAATTTTTCGCTTCCCTCCTTCAATTCCCTCTTCATTTTAGAAAATTTCGGTTCCCTCTCCAACTCTCCAGCAAAGAACCCAAAACCCTCACTCGCAAATCTCCCCGCTCAGCCTCGTCTCGCTTCCTTTCTTCTCCTCTTAGATCCGATCCTCCCAAACCCGCTCAGATCTCCCTCAACTCATTCAATCCGCACCTTCTCCCATATTGCACTGAGACACCGCCTCCTCTCCAGCTCTACACGGAGGCGTCGCTCCGTCGATCGAAAGCCATCCGCAGAAAGAGGGAATTAAGGAACAAAAAAGAAAGACAAATTTAAAAAATATCTCCGTCGATCGGAAGCTATCCGCATCTTCTATGCCAAGTCACTGTGTTATCTTTTTTAGTTTTATATTTTTTTTTCTTCTAATCTATCCTTTTTTTTGTTTTAATTCTTCTACAGGTTGAATTCCCCTAGCACATCTGCTATTGCAATTGAAGCTTTTGGACATGGGCTTCATATTTCTCAGGTAATCTTGTAGATACCTTCTAGATCAAGTATTACGATTGGTGAATGGTGAACCACAAATCATATAATTTTTTTTAGTTCTAATCATATTGCACGTTTTGCAGAAACTAACCTTTTTATGTTTTTTTATTTTTTGTATTGCTGCGTAAATAATTACTTTGAGTTTATTCACTTTTAGTTAGTCAATTTGACAACTGATTAGGCAATAGATCATGAAACTCTCAGTCCTACAGAAACTATTTTTTTGTACCAGCAGATACTTTACCAGTCTCTAACAATTTGGAGCTTTATTATCAGGATCCAAACTCAAAACATCTTGGAATGACAGTATGGGATGCATCAATGGTTCTTGTAAAATACTTGGTATTAGTTTCGCTTTTAAGACTTCTGTAAAATCTCAATCTCTCTTTATATTTCATACAACTAGAAAATAAAACGTATACAAAAAACTAAAGTTGATGTTTCTTTCCTTCTTTTGATGTTAATATACTGGTAGGGTCCATATGGGTGCGTAGTGTTTGGTGTATCTCTTTAAATGACAAATTTTGAAACTAATGGTTTGTGCATGGAATGATTGGATTGCATTGCATTACATCTGGATATATTGTTACAAAACTGGGGCATTTTATAATATTTCAGCATTCTGCACAGTTTTGAATATATTTTTCTCAACTTTTAGGGTTTTTCCAGTAAAAATTAAGTGTTAGGGACTGTTAGGACTGAATTCTGGTAATTCAGGGACATTGGAAAAACTCAGAATTCTGATAATAAATCTATTCATGATAACTGAATTCTTTAATTCTAATTGATTTCTTTGTTTCCTATTTTCGTTCTTGTTATTAAACTCATAATTTGGTGGAGAAGGAAAAGAGCGTGTTGTTGTTGCAATTGAATCGGTAACTAGATTTTATATTACATAAATTTGATGTTTGCTTCTATTTATTTAATTAGAGAATTGTTTTCAAAAATATAGTGCTTAAGTAAAGATTACACATTTGATTGACTTTTAGGTTAGCCATATGTTGAGGCATGCTCCTCTCTCTTCTGTTTTACGCCTACTCAGTAACCTTCGTTGCCATGGTAATTTACTAAATTACCTCTTGCTTTCCTGTATTCTTTATTTATTAACAATTGCACCAACATATACTAAGTAGAGTTGTTTATATTTTATTTTGCAGAGAAAATATCATCTTTATTTTGGTTAATACATACAAACCTACGTGAACCCAAGGTCGTTGGTTCATTTGAATACATTTCTACCATGGTTGCTTCTTTAGAACCCATTGTACAACTTCCAGATTATGCAAATGAAACTTCAGGAAATATTACTTCTCTGGAAGAAAATTATTCAAAAGAAAAATTCAATGTGCGGCTTAAGAGACGAAATGGAAGGGTCAAATTCTTTGTACGTATCATTCTATCTTTATTTGTTCAACTATTTATTTTCTTAATGTCTTTTTATTCGCTTGTTGATGTAATTGCTCTTTAATCAGTGTGAATAGTTACTAATCGAGCAAGATTCAAGGAAGTTCTCTTCAGTTCCTTCTATAAGCAGTGTGGTTACTCAAAATCTATTACCCAAGGTTAGAATCCTACATTTGAAGGTATTCATCGTAATGCATTTTGCACCTGTAGCTGCAGGATACTTGAATGGTAAATTTTTTTTGTCCTATTTTTTTTCTCTGGTACTGCTTATATGTGATGCAATTTTAGAAATATAAATCAAATTTGTTTTAATTTTGTAGTATCAACAAATACTGTACATGTATTTTTCCGAATTATGTTAATTAGGTCTTTTCTTTTATTTTAGAAGGGAGTCGGTTATGTTAATTATTTTCTTTAATTAGGGCCATGTCAGTCCTGGGTACCAACATGTACTTTACATCCAAGATTTTATTTATTATTATTTAATTTCAATTATTCAAATTTTAGCAACTGAGATTTAACTTTTATAGTGAGAATAAGTCAAAGTATATGTCCAGGCAAAACTTACCATCGTCCATGATAAACAGCAACAAGGTAGACTACAATTTTTAGTAACTTTTCACATTTTTGCAAAATGCATGTCCAAGCTAATAATAATAATATAATTCTCATGATTTATTTTCTAAATATTGTAGGTGACAGACTTGATAATTTCACATGGATGTTTACTGGACAATTGCTTGATAGAGCACAACATATTTTCTTAACATCAACCCGCTCTTCTAGTCTGGACAAAATCTTCATTTTAGGCATAATAGAGGATCTAGAAGTTCTAACATATGAACATCCTTGGGGTAATTTTTTTTTGTAAATTTGTGTTAATGGGTGGAGGGTATATTTTGGGACATTGTGTTGTACAAGTTCTTGCAATTTAGTATTGATTTTTGTAATGCTTTTTGGCATTTTGGTAAAACGTATGATGATTATACTATGTCGATTAATGTTAATTACATGTTTTTTTCTCTATATTTCAATGTGTTTGTTAATTTGGCTGAATAGGAATTGGGGAATGTAAATGGGTCGGTACCGGGTTGGTACAGGGAGGATTGTTCATGTGGACATTCTGGTACTAAAAAAAGGAGGTCAGTATTTCCGTGGGTATATCCAAGGAAATAATAGCGCCCAGATCTGACCAGGTGGGCCCACTTTCACTGGCCATGGAAATGCTGGAGTGGGTCCCACGTAAACTGCCCATGGAAATACTCGAGTGGGTCCCACGTAGATTGCCTTGGAAATACTCGGGCGTAGGAGTGAGTAAATCGCTCACAACTCGTAACTCGCTCATAACTCGCTCGCTAAATGCTCATTAACAACTCGCTCATTAGCAACTCACTATAACTCGCTCATTAACTTAATGAGCCGAGCATGAGCATACCCCAACTTGCTCATAACTCGCTCATTAGCTCATTAAGAAATTAGTTACACAAATCCTACCACATCTAATCCCTAGAATAGTATATCCATTCATTTTGTTAGTATATTCATTAATTTTGTTACTGTTTGTATATTTCTAAATTCTAAATTTTTTATTATTGTTTTGATAATGCAAATTTGTAGGTACGTGATAAGCCGTGAGAACGACAAGAAGATAGTTTGTTTGATTTTATTAATTTGCTTATGGACAATTTTATGTTAAATTATGTATTGTTTAATTTGCTTATGGACAATTTTTTGTTAAAACTTGCTTATGGAAAATTTGTTAAATTCTATAAATGAAAATTAGTTTTTGAATGATGTATTTTAAACAACTCGGTAACTCGCTCAGCAACTCGCTCATTAACAATATGCTCATTAACAACTCGCTCATTAACAACTCACTCTAACTCGCTCATTAACAACTCGCTCATTAAGCTAATGAGCCGAGCATGAGCATACCCCAACTCGCTCATGCTCGCTCATTAATCACCCCTACTCGGGCGTCTTCCTTGGAAATAGACAGGTGGGACCCACGCTCCCTCCCCTTGGAAATACTCGGTGGGTCCCTCGTTTGATCCCCATGGAAAAACTAAGGCGGGCCCCACGGATGCTCCCCATGGAAATAATTCAGACGATGGCCAAGTTTGAAAGTTTTTCCATGCGCCCTTTTTCCATGAGCAGCCTCATGGAAAAAGCCAGAATAAGGTATTTCCAACAGCGCCCTTGGAAATACTGACTATTTCCAACGAGGGTATTAGCAACGGGAGTTTTTCCATGGGTATCGCATGGAAAAAGTTATTTTTGGGCTTTTTCCATGCGTAAGCCCATGGAAAAAGCCATTTTTCTCCCCATGGAAAATGCGGAAATTCTAGTAGTGAAAATAGGTATGATTGATTGATTAATTGGGTTGACTAATTGGGTTGATTAATTGATTGGCTAATTGGTTTCAGGAGTTGTAGAAGAATATAGTTTAAGTTTGGGAGGAAAGAAGGAGAGGAGAAAACTCGATCTTGAAGGGAGTAATTGCTTGTAATCAGTCAAGTTTTCTCTCTTTCTTAATTCGATAAAGGTTAATTATATTATTAATTATGTACTATAGTTTGTTAGTTATTAATTCTATGTTGGTTGATTATATTAGTAAACCGGAACATTTAGTATGCCTTTTAGATTTATACCCGTTAAAAATTAATCTGATAGAGATTAATTTTGAATAGTCCCCGTTTTAGGACTGCTCTTTGAATGCTTTGTCTCATCTAGGATGTGAAGAAATGTATGTGGGTCTAGTATTTAAGAAAATTTGGTATCATTTTCCCTTATTGTTCCTACGAGTACGTATTGAATTACATGTCCAACATGATGTGTTTCTAACGCGTACTCGGGGAACTAAGGGGAAATGTTGCCGAATTTTTCTTAAATATTAGATCTACATACATTTCTTCACTACTGAGACGTAGCATTCAAAGAGTGGGATAGGATTGTACACCGGCCCGTGTAAGCCCCAAAGGAGTAATGAGTTTGGACCTATAAATATTTAATGACATTATTTCATTGAAGTGTCAATATAGTAAGCAAGGCATTACTTTAAGTTTATTTTCACCTCGTGTGCATTTAATTTTATTTAGAACTAATCAAGGCAAGGCAAGGGACGGGAAGGGAAGCGTCATCTCTCTCTCTCTCTGGTACGTATGTTTAAATTCATACAATATGTAGTGTAGATGCCGCTTGTATGGCTGTATACAAGTCCTGTTGCATGGATGATGCAACAATTAATTGTGAATTTCTTCCATGACTTGCTTTAGAGGGTCTGTTATCAACTGATGATATCTGGAGGGTCTAAAGTATAGATCTGGACTTTTTGTTTGTTTGAGTCAAAATTTTTGTTTGAATGCTAAAGTAATATAATTTGTTGTTATAAATTGAATGAACTAAGGTGTAGTTAGGTCATGTTTATACAGTGTTGTTATAAATTGTTGTTGTAAATTGCATTTAAGTCATGTTTATACAATATCTTAATTATAAATGTATGTCATGATTAGGAGAAATGGAGGGTGATGGGGCTGCTCCTCGCCCCCATGACGCCTGTATCAAGCCAGAGTTCTGGCCCGGACTCGTCGATCATTGGTGCAGTGATGTTTCTGCCCGTCGGAGCCAGCGGAATGCTTCAAATAGGGCCAATGCTGAAGGTTCAGGGGCCACAACGGGTTCTGTGAACATGCTTGTTCACAAACAGCGCTTCGTAAGTTGTTTTTCATTAAATTAATCTATTTTCATTCCAATTGAATCTAATCGAACTAACCTTGATAATCTTTTTTTAAATGAAATTGTCTTTCAAATTCTTAACAGGAGCAAGAAAAAGGGCGCGAACCCAGATGGTCCGATGAGCTGTTCCAGTCTACCCATACGAGAAAGAAGACGGGAGAATATATTACCGGCAAGGCGAAAGACGCACAGGTAATAATACTTTTGAATCGTTTTATAAAATATCATGGTTCATGTTGTATATAACATTTTTGTTATATTTTACAAAATTTGCAGGAAAAATATGAGAGTGCTATGGTGCAGAAGTATGGAGAGGATAGAAACACATGGCCCGCATACGACGGTGACGTCTGGTACTCTACGTGAATATCTGATCAGAATGCCCACGGCGATAACTATAGTCTCGGTGCTCTAGGTAAAATAAAAAGTCATTTTAATTTTAAATTTATTTTTAGTTGTGTAAGATAATACTAATTGTCTTATTTTTAATGTTCCAGGCAAGACGAGACGCATGTTTCGCTCCAGTGGGTCGAGCAGTAGTCAGTCGCATTCTTCACAGTCATATTCTTTTATGCTGCCGGCTCCGCAGCTCACAGAAGAGTATATCGATATGATATCTACTCGGGTACTTGATAGGATGGAGGATCGGTTTATGTCCAAGATCACCGAGCTTTTCAGAGCTTCTCAGGTACGAAATTCGATATTTCAGTCCGACTTCAATTGTGAACCCTGAATCCTAAATTCTAATTATCTAAACTATTTTTTTTACAATCTCACAGGGAGTTCGGGCTCGTAGCATGCCTCGAGGCCCGCTCCTCAAGATGACGAGGATGATGACGAGGGGCAGGGGTCGGATGTTGGTGGTGATGGTACTACTTAGGTTTAGATGTTTATGGTGACGAGGGGCAGGGGTCGAAATGTCGACATTTTGATAGATGTTTATGGTACTACTTAGGTTTAGATGGTACTTGACATTTCGACATTTCGACATTTATGTTTGTATTACTTGACATTACGATTATTATGTTTGATGTTTATTTGTTGTATGTTTATGTTTATTTGTATTACTTGATATTACGACATGTATGTTTATGTTGTATGTTGGTTCGTGTCGTACCAACTATTAAATGGTGCAAATTTAAATAATATAATAAAATATAAAAAAACCTGACAGAAGAGTATCAGCGACTGTAAATATTTGTCTCTGATAATTTGTGTATCTGCGATCGTTTTGATTATCAGCGACCGGTTTTAAGTATCAGCGACCGTCACATTTAATCGCAGAAAGTTTTTGCTGACGTCAGAAATAAACAACAGCGACCAAAAAAATGTGGTCGCAAAAGATTATCAGCGACCGGGTGACGTAGTATCAGCAACCGGTGACGTCATCAGAAGAGTATCAGCGACAACGCTTACAGCGACCGGCCTTTCAGCGACCGGGATGAGTATCAGCGACCGGCGACAATACTATCAGCGACCGTAATTCCGGTCGCTGATGGTCATGTTTGCTGTAGTGTTTATCATAGTAGCTTAATTAATTTTGTGAGAATAAATAAGTTTAGATTTTTAAAAGAAGGTCATTTGACTCGTTGTATGTTTTTTATATATAAAATTATTAGTAGACATTTAAAATTACTTATTAAAAAAAAAATCTAAGTCAATATATAGTTGCCAGTTTGCCACCGTAATTTATTCTTTATATATTGACATGCATGTGTTTATCTCTAGTAAATGAAGCATGCATGGTCTCCAGTCCAGTGTCAGTAGTCAGTACATCCTCATCAGAAACACTTCAGAAAAGACCTCACAAGATAGATAATTAATTAATGGTGCGTCGTCCCTCGTTTTCTATACTCGTTAACATCTTCATAATTTCTGCTAGTACTGCTGCTGCCTCAGAGCAACAAACTCTATTGAACATCAAATCCAAGGTCTCTGATCCCCTCTCAGCCTTAAGCTTCATGGAGAAAAGATTCCCTTGAGTTTTGCCAATGGCGCGGGGTCACTTGCGATGACAACAATCCACCCCATGTTACTGCACTAAACCTCGTGTTATTGGAACTCACCGGTTCCTTATCCCCGGACATAGCTCATCTCACATTCATTGAAAAAATCAACCTACAAAACAATTTCCTGAGCAGGGAAATACCGGGGAAGCTTGGCCTCACCATCGGACTAAGGTACCTAGACCTCTCTTATAACCAATTCTACGGTTAATGGTGTAGTCAATTATCTCACAGACATATGAAGAGTCTCAACAGTCATATTGTAATTCTAAATCTTATGAACCTGCAAATATTTCAACTCAAAGAAATTGTTAAATTTAATAAATATATGTTTTGCAAATTTAGTCAAACATTCAAGTAGATTATTGCATAGTTCAACATAAATCCTAGTGTCTTAATTCTCCATATTATACTTTGTTTGATCAATTTTCTCACTCAGAAAAAGAATTTATTTAGATTAGTGAAAAGTTAGGACTTAATACACAAATTACCCAATTAATACTACACGGTAGGTTCTAAATACGTGATATGTCGTGAAGTGACTAGTTACGTCATGATTTATACGTGTTGTGCCGTGACCAAATTTGGAATAATGGTCACGGCATGTTAGTCATGCCGTAACCACACGTGACGTGTCCAAACGTAACTGGTCACGTTTAACTATTTTTTTCATAATTTAAGTTAGTTATTTCAGATTCACCATTCAATCAAGATCTAAGAGCATCTACATCCCTGAAACTATTAGAGTTTATAAACTGACGTGGCAGTTGCTAAATCAGTTTCAGGGATATAGATGGATTCTTATTTAACAACTTTGCTCAATAATTTCTTATTAAGAAATCATCTATAAACTCTGACGTGGCAAAACGATTGGCCTGTATTCGCTAAAATTAATTTAATTCACTGCTAATGTGACTTATTAGAAACTCTAAAATTAGTTTCAAGAATGTAAACATTTAGAAACTTCAGAGTCTATAATTTTTAAAAGTAGTTAACAGTTATTTAGAAACTCTAAGAGTTTCAAGAATATAGATGCTCTAATAACCTTTATTTAGATTAATTATTTAAGATTCACCACACGTGCGTGCATCTCTCAGACGCATCTCGTAAGCAAACTGTCCATCTAACTCACATAATATTTTTCATACCCAAATTCCAGTAATGCATGTCTCTTATTATGCTTTTTTTATGTTCCATCGTGATCGAACATATAATGAAAAATAAAAACAGGTTGAATCATTCAACGCCGTGCCGTTGGGTATTAACTTCCAAAGTATACTGTTCAAGTCTTCCGTTGATTGACTGAATTAATTTTCCGAAAAGCACATTTGTCCGCCACAGTTCTAGTCATATGATGTAAATCAGAGTTCATACTTCGAAGCCAACAAAAAATAGCACATCGATCGTGTATCCTTCAAATATATAAATCGGAACAAATTGACTTACTCTGGTCAGTCAAGTCAGTAAGTGCTTGTTTACCACTGTACGTAATTTACACTTTTATATATTGACTTGTGTTTATCTCTATAAAATGAAAACTGGTTTCCAGTGTCAGTGCATCCACAGAAACACTTCACAGAAGACCTCACAATATAACTAATGATGCGTCTTATGAATCCTCTCCTTTCCAATCGAGGCTTGTATGGCGGTGATCCAGAGTACTCTAGCTGTCTGCCATCATGCACTTTTTGAGTAACCGACAACTTGGTACCAGAAGCATCGACACAATCCTCTGAAATGGTGGTGATCCTCAGCGTCCTCATCACATTTGATGTTTTCATCTGTTTGTGTCTTCTTGTCATCATTCTATACCAAATGAGAAGGACTAAGAGGATCGCCAATTTGCATACACCCGCTTCATTCAGGGATGGCAAGTACAAGAAGGTATCATATGCTGATATTGCAAAAGCAACTGCTGGTTTCTCCTCAGAAAATTTGGTCGGTTCAGGGAGTTTTGGTTCTGTTTACAAGGGAATGCTAGATAACCAAGCAGTAGCTGTCAAGGTTTTCAACCTTGAGCATCATGGAGCCCTGAGGAGCTTCAATTCTGAATGCAAATCTTTGAGAAACATCAGGCACAAAAATCTAGTCAGTGTCGTCACTTCGTGTTCCTCGCTAGACTTGAAAGGGAATGAATTTAAATCTCTACTTTTCGAATACATCCCAAACGGCAGCCTTGAGGAGTGGATACACCCGAAATCCCCAGGAAAGAAGCTTAGTTGGGCTGATGGAATATATATTGCTATGGATGTTGCTTCTGCTCTGAGTTATTTGCATCATCACTGTGCAACTCCAATGATCCATTGTGACATAAAGCCAAGCAACATACTTATTGACACCGACATGACAGCACTTGTCAGTGATTTTGGTCTCGCAAAGTTCTTGGTTGCTTCGCACTCCACCTCTGCCGAGATGTCAACAACCTTGCACGGACTGAAAGGAACTATTGGCTATATAGCTCCAGGTAAATTAAGAAACTTCCAAGTATCAGAACTGCTCAAATTTCCACAATTGTTTTCTTTTTATGTAATGTTTCGCTGTATTAATTTTCAATATTTACTATAGAGTATGCATCCGGTAGCACCATCTCCGCTCAGGGTGATACATATAGCTATGGAATTGTTCTGTTGGAGATGTTGACCGGAAAGAGGCCGACAGATGCGATGTTCAAAGATGGGTTCAACATTCATATGTATGTTTCCGATGCATTCCCTGAAAAGATTATTGAGATCTTGGATCCTAGCATGTTTGAAGAGTTGAAATGCCTTGAAAGCAACCTAGGAAATGGCAATGACCTTCTGAACATGGTAATGGAGAAGTGCATAATTCCGCTCGTTCGTGTCGGCCTTGCATGTTCTAAGGAAGCGCCAAAAGATCGGATGAGAATGGAAGATGTCGTAGTCGAACTTTCAAAGATTAAACAAAACCCATACCTAGGAAGCATATCATTAGTTTTTTAGTTAGCAGTGTTAAGGGAGTTAGTAAACTAGTAAATTATGTGAACAATGTGCCACTTAAACGTTTAATAAGTTATTTTTGTAGAACTTTGCAGTTTATGTGAGATTTCCTTGTTGCTGTAAAGGCTTTCTTAATAATATATGTTTATGATACTTCAACGGTTTATCTGTTTAGGGCATAATTGTTAACAACACAACAACGACAATAATTACAATAATAATAATAACAGAATTATTTCACAAAATTAGACTCCTAGAACTACGTACCTATAGGCTAGAGTTTGCAGATTCAAACCCAATTAAAATCTAGCCCACTTATAGCAAACTTGGATATATTTTCTAATAGGCCGAGAAAAATGTCAGTTTGGGCTTCTATGAAACAACAATTATTGAGATTTTTGTGAAACTATCATGGGTTTGGTTCAGAGGCCCTGGTTTGGATTCTGACAAAAGGCGAAAAAAACAATATAATTTTGAAATGGGTTTTAAAAGTAGGTCGTTTATATTCTACCAGTTGGGTGCCATACAGAATTTTCCGCCTGAAAAAACCCCGAATTTTTTTATTGTTAGCATTTCAAAAAAAAAAAATTACTATCATGGATTGGATAAAATCTCGTATTCTAGCATTGTTTCTCTCAGGTAAAACGGTTTCGTTAACTTGATCGGATAACAGATGTTTTATTGTTTTCTATATGGATGTTTGAGACAAACGCTTCCTCAAAAAGCATTTTATTTCTTTGAAATCATTTTTATTTCTTTTACTTGAGAAGAATATTTGGTTGCAGAAATCAATATTTTACTCTAGGATGAAACGTTATTACATATCATTGATATAGTTTTTCAAGGTGTGAAATGTTGTCAGTGACATCATTTTACTTGGCACAACTAGGGATGGCAAAAAAGCTTGTAGTTTCTAGTTTGATTGTGACTCGTATTTGACTCGCTCGTTATTGGACCGAGCTGCTAACGAGTCAGCTCGTCACTAGCTCAGTCCAGAATTAACGAGTTCAAGCTGGGACCTAACTTCTTGCGAGCTAGCTAGACATCAATTTGTGAACTTGTATGAATGTGTGTGCATTTTATACTGTCCAGCTCAGTTCAGCTCGGTCCAGTTCGGTCCAAAAAGTTTGTAAAATTTATTTTCTTCTTAAAATAAGATCCCGCCAGACTCAGCGAGCCAGCTCGGTCCACCTCATGACGATTTCAAACTGAGATTTCAACTCGCTCGTGACTCGAACGAGCCAATTCGTGACGAGTTCAAGCTGGACCAAACTCGTGACAAGCCAGCTCGTTGCCACCGCTAAACACAATCAATGTATTATTTGAATTCTTACCGACATTTTTATTAATATCCAAAGTTAATTAGAAATTAATATTTATGCCCATAATTTCCGACTTTTGCTAAAAATGCCCAAACCGGCCATAAAATGGCCGGTTTACTCTTCTTCTCTTTTTTTTAGAGACACTATGAAGAGCAAAATAATGAAATCTAATACTGAAAATTCGAATTTTTTGTTTAAATTATTTGTAATATTACTTCTTTTGATTTATAACCGAAATTTTTATTTCTAACATTTAAAAAAAAAATAAACTAAATAACCATCGTTTGGTGAGAATTCGAATTCTAACACGGCCGCACCGGTATTCTGCGGACCCAAATGCTGAGACCGCACAAGCATTCTGCAGACTTTTTTTTTTTTTTATACCAACGACATATCTCAAATTTTTGTTTGTTAATATATTTTAGTTTCCTCGAAATGCGTGAGGCACCAGAATCTCAATTTTGTTTTTTAATACTTTGGTTTTCTAGGAATGCGTGCATATCTGAAGGATGAAAAAAAAACCGAAATTTTTATTAATAGAAAAAATATTAAATTAATGTCGACATAGAATAAAGAATTCGTCACATTTTGAAATCTAACAAAGACGTTACGGTTCGTAACGTTCTGGGGACGTCACGAACCGTAACGGCCCACTTAACAACCTAACTTCACTAATCGCAGCAGCTTAAGAGCTGACGCTAATCGCAGTAGCTTAAGAGCTGACCGTTCAGAACAATGACGGCCAGAGAGTACAAAAAAAAATCAGGCCGTTCAGAAAAATAACGGCCAGCCTCAGAAAAAAAAAAAAAAATTGCGCCTGGCCGTTCGGAACCATAACGGCCAGGCGCTGGAAAACTTTTTGTTATTTGAATATGGTAACTTTTTGTTTCTTATTTGAATACTACGCTGAACATAAAATAAATGGAGGTTTCCATTACTTCTCAAAGTCTCATTTCTTATTAAACGCTATTCATTAAGTGGATCTTTAATTGTTTTGGGAAGAAATATATGAATATTTTGTCCTTCTCCATTTTTTAACAGAACAAAACAAATGGTGCCTCCATTAACTCTTTTAAATTTACTAATCTTTATCTTAGCTCTTTTTAATGCATAAACTAAGATGAGCACAAAAAACTTAAAAACCCAAATTATGATAAAGAAAAAATATATCTGAATAACAGCAATATTTGCTCAAAATTTTTTGAATTAGTTTGCTTGAAAACTATATTTTCATTCAAACAACCTCAACATTTTCTAATTCTAATCTTTATTCAATCAAAAGAGATAATATTAACTGATCAATCATTTTTCAATCTATTCAGATAAAATAAATAAAGAAAATGAAATTGCATCAATTCATATATAATTGAGTGTCACTTTAGTTAGAGATAATATTGACATAGGTTAGAATTAGAATAAAAATATAAAATTGAACAAGTCAATTGTTTATCTCTAATTTTATATTTTTATTTATTTATTTTTTTGAAACAAAATTAATAATAGCGTTTAATAAGAAATGAGACTTTGAGAAGTAATGGAAACCTCCATTTATTTGATGTTCAGCGTAGTAGTATTCAAATACGAAACAAAAAGTTACCATATTCAAATAACAAAAAGTTTTCCAGCGCCTGGCCGTTATGGTTCCGACCGGCCAGACGCAATTTTTTTTTTTTTTTCTGATGCTGGCCGTTATTCTTCTGAACGGCCTGATTTTTTTTTTTTTTCTGGACGTCATTGTTCTGAACGGCCAGTCCTTAAGCTGCTGTGATTAGCGAAGTTAGGTTGTTAACTGGGCCGTTATGGTTCGTAACGTCCCCAGGACGTTAGGAACCGTAACGTCTTTGTTAGATTTCAAAATCTGACGAATTCTTTATTCTATATCGACATTAATTTAATATTTTTTCTATTAATAAAAATTTCGGGAAAAAAAAATGGGTCCGCAGAATGGTTGTGCGGACTCATTTAGGGGTCCGCACCGGCATTCTGCGGCCTCGCTGAAATGGGTCCGCAGAATGCCGGTGCGGCCGTGCTAGAATTCGAATTTCCACCAAACAATGGTTATTTGGTTTATCTTTTTTTTGAAAATGTTATAAATAAAAATTTCGAGATTTATAATTAGCATATTTATACTAAAATACACTAGATTAATTGAAATTATGTTGAATTACACTATATTAATCTCGGCATAGCCAGCACGAACGCATGCGTTTTTTCGCAAACTTTCCGAAAAGTGGTCATTTGCTGAAATCGGACACTCGAGCGCCGTTTTATGGCCGTTTGAAGTTTCGTCGTTGTTTTTCGCCTTTTCAGTGAAAATATCGTCCCTATTCATATGTAATTTAGTATAATTTAGCGTATTTTAGCGTAATGCAATGTAATTTACCTTAATTTAATGTAATTTAGTGTTATTCAGCGTAATTTCAAGTAATTTAGCGTATTTTAGTATAAATATGATAATTATATATCAAAAGAAGTAATCTAACAAATAATTTAAACAAAAAAATTCAAATTCAGTGTTAGATTTCATTATCTTGCTCTTCATAGTTTCTAAAAAAAATAAACTGGTCATTTTTAAAATGGTCGGTTTAGACATTTTTGACGAAAATCAGAAATTCTGAGCATAAATATTAATTTCTAATTAACTTTGGATATTAATAAAAATGTCGGCAATTCTTATAAACTGCATAAATATTGCAGTGATTCATCATTCCTAATCAATCAATCATTCAATCAATCGGTCAGCGAGAATATCGTAGTGATTCTCTGCGGAAAATTTGAATTTGTGAAACTTCTCATCAATATCCAATCACAAAAAACAGTGCGCTCTCAATTTATGTTGTATTATATTTGTCGTCAGCACTGAAAGCCAAAATATAACAAGGAAATCTTCCGACACTCGAGTTAATTACAGCGAGATTGTTCACAAGTTATATATTGGATAAATCGATTTAAAAATTTCCAAGCATTTAAATTTGAATTTTTTTTGATAAAATACTCCAATTTTAAAAATATAGAAAATACTTCTCCTTTAAGTTAATTTACAAAATATACATGGCAAAAGAATCCATATCCGCTGAGGTTACATAATATTTCTGTTTAGATTCGAACCATCCGATCAAAATTCTGGTCAATCGAGTTCAAGGAGAAATGCATGGGCCCCTTTAATATCTGTGTGGATTCCGAGGTGCAATTATAGCGACATAGCGGGGAGACAAAAAAGCAGCTATTGCGAATAGCGTAGCTATAGCGGAAGCTATTATACATATTATTTTTTTCTTTTCAAAATTTATATTACATATTTCTATTAATTATCAACATGATCAATATTGCACAATTTGGAAAACAATCAAGTGACAACTAATCTAAGTCTATACTTATTTCAATCATGCAAATAAGAAGAAAGAAAAAAGATCTACAATGTGACATTATTTAATAGTTCATACTTTATAGTATTACAGATTATAATAGACGAAGAGCAATTAATTTTACAAGTGAAATGAAGTAAGTATACTTATTTGAACATTTTATATATTATAATAATCAAAATTAGCTTTCAATTGAAACGAACAGTAATAATTTTACAAGTGATTACTAGACGAAGAGTAAGCAAAAGAAAGAATTAATATTTGAATATTTTCTGATATAGAATGAGAGACTAAATCACAAATAGAAACAGAAGCACATAGTTCAGTTTAGAATACTTATCATAGCAGACCATGTAGCATCATAAATAAGAACAAAAGCCCATATAAATCGCAAAAAAAAAACTCATGTAGCATAGCAGTAGCAATAGCACGTAGCGCGTAGCGATAATAGCGGTCAGCTATTACAGCTATAGCGGTCGTAGCTAAATTAGCACACTTTTATCTCATAGCTTAGCTTTTATGGTCCGAAAAAGCTATAGCTAGCTATTTAGAACACTGGTGAATTCCTCTTTGACTACAAAAGGAGACTAAATTCTCGGGTAGAGAACCATTTTACCCTCCTTCCAATTTTTTTTTTTTTACATAATGACCTTCTTTGTCCATATATTCTATCCCCTTCCATTTCTATTTTTTGTCATCTACAATTTTAATTATGTAATTATCCGATAATTAGAATTCTAGAACTTCATAATTATCCAACTTTTTAATTAATAATTATTCAATTTTCTAATTCTCCAATTCAAATTAACATTTTTTTTTAAATGACCCACTTTAACATTGTTTGAGCCGGGAATTAGAGCTTAATTATCAATGTCAAATGTTCATCAAAGTGTGTATGCCCATTATAGTTGTGGTTATTTTTTTTTAATAGCAGGGTGAGAGGCGGAGCCATTAATATGAATGGGATCAATTGACCTTCATTTTTTTACGTATGATTTTTAATATAATTTAGAACAAATATCACGGGTACCATAAAATTGATTCTCATTTTTAGTATGAAAATTTTATACGATATCAATCCATTCACATTTGACCTTCATAGTTTGAAAGTCTGGCTCCGTCCTGAGCAGGGTTACCATCAATTTTATTATGAAACTAACAATGTCTTCATTCTAGCCTTGCAAAATATTTAAAGAATCCTCAGAAATAACTAATCCTTGCAGCAATTTTGTCGATTCAAAGTAAATTACAGAAATACCGTTCTTCATTCTGAAAAAAAAAAAAACTAAGGATTGAACTTGAAATATGCAATCATGCCTTGTATTTTTACATATAAGGAAACATTTACTAAAAAATTGATAAAAATTAAGCTTTTGGACATACAAAACTTGTATGTTTTTAATATTAAGAACATTTGAAAAAGGAAGCAACTTGCTGCTCTGTTTTAATTGGCTCTGCCTCTATGTGGGGATAAAAATATGTGACAAGAGTAACCATATCCTTCAAATAATAATTACCAAATATTACAAGAATTCATCCATTGTGTGACCTAGGGGTGAAAACGGAGCGAATAGGGAAATCATATTCATATTTCTTTTTAATTTTCCAAATACGGATACAAAATGGATATCAACCAGATACAGATATAGATACGGATCGGATCGGATATTTATTAAAATAATATTAAAAAACACCAAATTTCATATTATTTATCTAATTTTAATGGTGAAACATAAAACCATATCAGTATTCATATCCACACAGATATTCGGATATCAGATATCCACATCTAATTTTTCAACTATGGATCAAATACGGATCAAATATTATTCATACTGTTTTCACCCCTAATTGTGTCTGCCATTTATTAGCACCAAGAATTCCCGGTCAAAAAGAAAAGCAACCCATTATTAGTGCAATAAAAATGTAATTTAAATGCCTGATTGTGGAGATTAGTCACATCCTAAGAACTTTGGTAGAAATTTCCCTGGGATTAGACTTTAGTGGGAAATTCATGCCTTTCATTATGCGTAATTTTTTCATAATAATATTATAGAATCCATGACACTCCTACCACTACTGTTTTTTATTTTAATTTTTTTACTAAATTTGTTTATTTTTTTCATAAAAAATTACATTCATGATACTCAGCTTAATTCAAACACAAATGAAAGAATAACTAAATGACACATGTAAGAAGAGTATGGTCTACCTGCCTAAAAGCCTCTGCTTCCAGTCCGTACATATAGTAAAAAAAAAATTATTTCAATTCCCCATTCCAGTATCTGTATTGTACCCGCAGCAACAATAGAGGAAAATTGTACTACGGTCCTCACTAATTAGAGAAATTTTGTATTATGGTCCCCACTAATTATATGGTCATCTTTCTCAGTCGCCACACTCGTCTCCACGTCAACCTTGATAGGTATAAATACTTGGAACATAAAATATTAATACTTGCAAAATAAAATATAAATACTTGCATGCGTAACTTGATATGATCATTCTCTTTTCCAGTCCCTAATTGTTTACGCGTCAACCTTCCTCTAATGAAGTAGTAGGGACCCCTATATCCCCCATCAACATTCTCTAATAGTCTCCGCATCAACCTTCCTCTAACAAAAATAATTGACCTTATAGGTATAAATATTTACAATACTTGATATTAATACTTTCAAATGTAATCTAGTGTCATATGTAAAAAAACACTTGCAAGTATAGGTATAAATACTTATGTGACGACGACCCCAAAAATACGTCATCATAGATCTCATTTGAAAGAGAAAATTACGTAGAAGATGTTCGTGGTTTTAGATTCACAAAATTCCTCACAGATCGTCAGAAATATGACAGTTAAGGTGCGGGTACTCATATCAGCTTCCAAAAAAAAAAATCCAATGACGAGTGTATTTTTTTTGTAAAATAGTGAGGATATTTTACCCACTCATATTGACAAATTAATTATTCGGATTCGGTTCAGCAAGATTAAAAATTCATTTTTCGGGAATAATTCGGGTATAATTCGGAAACTATTCGGAATTATTCGGACCAGATACCTCAGTTCTACAAGAGAGCAAAAAAAAGAAGAAAAAAAGTTATGGGAAAAATTCAGAAAAAATTCGTGAATAATTCATAAAATTTGTGAAATTATTCGTGATAATTCGGTCAAAGTTCGGTCAACCGAATAATTTAGCATTCGGTTCGGCATCACAAAAAAAATGAATTGTTCGTGAATCTTGTGACTATGCATCCACTTTACATGAGTCATGAATGACTAGTGTATTTGAAATTTTGTTTTCTGATCCTCCAAAAAAATTACAGTTTCACTAGTTAAAAAATTACACTTGAATAATTAGTTTCTCAACCAACTTAAATGTTTTCATAAAGATGACTGAACAAGACATTTAAAAAAAAATACTTTTTATTGAATTTTGATCGTTTTGGCCTGAATTTTAGAAAGGAACAAATTTTTGTTCTTAAAAAAATAACTAGTTAAACTTGAAATTTGAATACACATTCAAACGTATTGTTCTAAATGTATGCATTGATAGCTTTACATGCATTCGTTCAGTATGTTTTGAATACCTATACATATATGCCTTTCCGAAATTTTTATTAATACTCTCCCAAAAAAAAATAGCAAATCTACCCTCCATATTGAATTGTTTTTTTAAATAATCTAACCGCCCTCACGTTGGGGCGGTTTTTTTTTTTTTTTATTAGATGTTTACCAAACTGCCCCATAGTGGAACGGTTTGCTATAAATATATATATTAGAGATCTTAATATTTCCATCTAATATGTATATTATATGATACCTATCCTAGATGAGTATATATGATACGTAATCAATTTAAAAAAATATAAATGATCGATAAGAGCTAAGACAATTATTACAGATAATGATCGTCTAATCCTTTGCAAGGATTGGATTCTGTACTGTTACATTGATCATATTTTGTGATGGAATGTGTGGTATCCCACAAGATCATGTCACATTAGATTACTTCGAAGAGGCATTCTAAACAGTTTCCACAAGAAATTGTTTTTCTAAACAGCTTAATATCTTTAGGCCACATATTACAGGCAAAGATAGCGAAACAGTGTAGCTACGCTAATATAGCCCGAAACATCAAGTACCACCTCCCAATGAAAAACACACAAAACAAATCCAAAAGAGATATTCGAACAAATTGCTTCACCAGAAATAATCTAAATCAAATGATACTTCAATTAAAAAATAATTCTCCCCAATTTCTAATTCAACGTCTAACACATAAACCCAAAAAAAGGGGAAAATAAAACGGTTAACTTGATCAATCTAACAAAACTATATATTACCTGAATCCGCACAATACTCAATTGGCACACCTTATTGGATCCAAAAGAGATCCAACGGTGATTATACAAATACTTAAACAGCCGCTAGGCACCAATTGGAGACGTAAAATTGACAAATGCATATCTAAAGTTGCCAAAAAACAAAGGAAAGAGCCTTAAAACTTGCGTTGAAGTTTCCAATTAAGTTTTTCATTTCTATTTTTTTGATATGTAGAATACCAATTTTTATAGCAAACATTCATTCTATACACACTAAACATCTCTAAAAAAAATTATAGCAAACCGCCCCACTGTGGGGCGGTCAGCTAAACATCTTAAGAAAAAAAAAACAAACCCTCCAACTTGAGGCGGTTAGGTTATTTTTAAACAAAAATTTAATACGGTGAGTAGATTTGTTTTTTTTGAGATAAAAAATTCGGTATGCCTTTAGACAATAAATGCGTTAGAATTTAAAGAATTTTTTTACAATTTACCGAAACAATAAATACCGACATTTTTATTAATATCCAAAGTTTAATACAAATTATTAATTATACCCAGAATCGGACCAATTATCGAAATATACCCAAGCCGGCCATTTTCTGGCCGGCTATGTTCCCTCCCTAAGCCGGTCAGAAAATGGCCGGCTATGTACCTTTTTTTTTTTTTTTTAAACCGCATTATTTTTGTTTTAGGTGATTTCTATTAGAGTCAAATATTTCATTTCTGAGTTTCGTACAAAATAATAAAGTACACACAAAATGCAAATAGAGTCCACACAATTTTTACAACATGCATATAAATCACCTATTACTACCACGTCTAAATCTCCGAAGTAAACCACTTGCGAAAGATGACCTACGAGATGGCCTAACAGGTGGCTCTGGTTGCTCAATAGATGGCCCGGCCTGGGCTCCAGATGGCGCTGCTTGGCTTGTAGATGGGCCGGCCTGGGCTGCAGATGACCCTGCTTGGCTTGTAGATGCTCTTGTTGTGCGTCTAGTAGTGGACCTCCACGGTTGGACAGATGGCTCCCCTTGCACCCCAACCGCCCCTCCTCCTATGTCAACCGCCTCTCCCATTGCTTCGGCATACATAGCAGCTGCATCTAAACAGCTCGTAGCTGTGCTACGCCGTGACCCTCCGGACCCACTTCCCGACGCCATTACTCGCTCATTTTCTACCGCATTTGCTGCGTTTCTTGCCTCTGCATTTGCATGTGTTACTTAGTAAGTTGGTATAAATTGAAAAGAAAAATAATTTTGGATGAATGTTACATATCTCTTCGTTGCCTATCGGAAGTGGAACGGCGAGGCTGATGCCCCCTTCGTCTACCTTCCATTTCATCCATCGTCATTACATGACGGATGTGTTTTCGCCTCCCCTTTCTAATCCAACCACTACTCTGAAGGATTCTGTCTCCAGAGTTAGGAGGCCAGTCTCCCATATTGCCGATTGGATTGCACACATGGTTCCAAGTACTCACAAGATAGGGTGTTTTATACCAGTCTGCAACAAAGTCGTCCTCTTGCCAGTTTCGGTCACGGCAAACAGCTAAGACATGAGCGCACGGAATAGAAGTTAACTGGATACCTCTGCAAGTGCATTCCATTTGTCTGTCGGGACCGCGCGTCACAATATACATGAACTCCCTGTGAGTGGGTTCCATGTTGCCCATGTCGCTACGGGTGCAAGGAACGTACTCATTTGGGGATGAAACTTGGTACTGACCTTGGCTTTGCGTGTAACGCACCAATTTCATTTTTGAAGCTTTCCCCCAATGTTTTTTGATCTTTTGCAAAACCCGGTCAGAAAGAACCTGTCCCTTGTCTTGTAATTCCATTGCTCGCTGACGCCGCTCAACAAACCATCTGTTGCACGTGTAGAACGTATCCTCCACTATGGCACAAACAGGCAAGCTACGACTCGTTCGGAAGACATTGTTGAGTGACTCGGAGCCGTTTGTTGTCATGATACCAAACCGGTATCCTCTATCACAGGTTTGAAAATTTTTCTCATAATTGGACGGCTCCATCACATCATTAGGACGTACTTTGCCCACTCTCTTTAAATACGCATTGCACTTCGGATTTAGCTGCACAAAAACAAAGGTGTTATTTCATTTTCATAAAATTCTTATAAGATAATTAAACGAAATGTTATAAGTTAGACATACATGAGCAAACTCTTCGAACATCTCTTTCAATCTTCTCGGCTTCTTCCTCTTTGCTCCTTCCCTGAACCTCCATCCGTACCATCTGTCTCCTCCACAGTTCTTGAACAGGTTGTCAGCAACATGCTGCATACAATACCTGTGCACAAAAAGCTCGGGAGGCCATCCGTATTCAGCTGTCAATGCAGCTTTGATCCCCTTGTGCTGGTCCGATATAACACATACAAATTTACACGGGCCGAGCACTTCATTCCTCAACCACTGCAAGAAAAAACCCCAATTCTCAGTATCCTCCTGCCGCACAATTACAAATGCAATAGGCAACAATTGGTTCTCGGCATCGTAGCCACAAGCTATCAAAAGCCTCCTCTCATATCTCCCAGACAAGAAGCAGGCATCGATGGTGATCACTGGTCTCAGGTATTGGAACGCCGCAATGCATGGACCAAGCGCCCAGGCTACGGCTCTGAACTGGGCAACACCTGGCATGATTAGTCCTGTTTCCTTATTCCGTACCGGGCTGGTCAGAAATTGGTGCGTCGAGCCGGGATTGTGGGGTATAATGTGGTGCCGCTGATCTAGAGCCCGAACTTCCAACCCCGGACTCTACCGGAACTCTTCTAGCAAATATTTCTATTAGAAAATTCCCTTCGGACCTCAAATAACCAAACATGCCTCTCCACGTACTCTCATCTACCAGTTTCGCAACCATAAATTTTTCGCTGGAGGGATGGCAATATCGGGTTGCCAATTCTAGGTCCCACCTTTCTGGGTTGTAACCGGTGTGTGTGTAAACTATGGATTTCAGGTCCAAAAGTGAGATGTCATCTGGAATCATCAATGAATGAGCTGCATCTTTGTTGTAATACGCCCCTTGTGCACTATTAAGCATCTTCCCACCATAGTGTAATGAAATAAAGGCCATGGTAATGATATCTCGCAAACTTATCTATATTTCGACCTTCAAATTGTACCAAACTTGTGTTTAAACTCATTAATTCAGTTGTATTTCATTGAATATCTTTAGAATGTGGTACTGCTGTAAGTTTATTCTTATTTTGCAGGATTCGAGCGAAATCGAGGAGAAAATCTGAAATCAAGAAGTCTCTACACGGTCCGTGTCACATTCCACACGGGGCGTGTCAACCTCGACTCGACCACTAATCCAACCACAGACAACTGCTGACTCAACCACTGAAGGAACACAAGTTACACGGGCCGGACAAGATTTGACACGGCCAGTGTCAAGCAAATTCGAAAACAGATTCAGAAATCTGGAAAGTAGGCTATTGATGGAAGGTCGACCAATTGAGCATATAATCGGGATTTCTCTCCAGGAGAGGTCATTCTGGAACAGGAGAGCACATTCTAGGGTTTGGCTTTGGCGGCTAAGCTTGGAGGCGAATTTGAGAAGCGAAATACGCGAGTTTTCGATTGATCTTCTTTGTACTTTGGGTTTTGTCATGATCAACTCTATCTCTATTTGTATTTGCTGTTTTAGAACTATGATTGAGTAGTTTTCTTTGTTTCTAGGGTTTTGATGTAATCGAATGTTTTGTCTTGCATGTTAGTTATTGAATCTTTGTATTGAAATTTGTGTTTGATTGATTGAGTAGTATTTTAATTGCTTAGGTTGTAGTGTTTGACCTATATCGGTTTACCACTAGATGAATGATCACATCTATAAGGTATTCAAGCCCATAAAAGTCTCTCAACCAAACTAAGTACATGAGGTAGGATTTGTGACCCGAAAGGCGAAACCAAGTAGTAACCGAAAGGCGAAAATTACTCTCTATCGACGGATAGGAGTTACCTTTAGTATACCAATCAAGCAACTAGGTAATTCAGACCAAAACACAAAAGTTGAGGTTTAGAACCCGACGAGGGCATATATTGCAGTTTCCGTACCAAGTTGATGAACCAACAAACGACAGTTGAGGTTCAGAAACATTAGGTCTGGTCAGTAGAACCCTACACAAAGGAACGATACAAAGAAACAATAGCTGCTGCATTAACCCGAGGCTGACACGGACCGTGTAGCAAAATGACACGGCCCGTGTAAAATGATACGGCCCGTGTAGGAAATGACACGGCCCGGACAGGACAGTCTGAGGCAAAACTGAGATGAAGTCTTAACCCTGGGAACGCTTTTATTTATTGATTAAAACCAGTTTAATCTTCTTTCTTGCACTTTATTACTATTCTTGAATCTGTAGGAATATTAAATAACCAAAATCAACCATTTTCCAACTTCTAGTCTTTAATTAACCTAAGTAGAGTCCGGATAACACTTGAACCGTCTCTGTGATCGATACCCGACGATATACTACGCGGTAGGATTGTATACTTGCAGTCTGAACCAGAAGTGTATTTAAGGTTAAAAGGTACAACTTGCTGTACTGAAACTTTGTACTATACCTTTTTGGTGTAACAGGTAAACAAACTACATTTTAGAAAATGGTAAATAATTGTCAGGTAACTAAATAGTAAACAATTGACTGGTAAACAATTAAGTAAATAGTAAACAATTAAGTAAATAGTAAACAATTAAGTAAATGGTAAACAATTAACTAAATGGTAAACAATTAACTAAATGGTAAACAATTAAGTAAATAAAAAACAATTAAGTAAATGGTAAACAATTAAGTAAATGGTAAACAATTAAGTAAATGGTAAACAATTAAGTAAATGGTAAACAATTAAGTAAATAGTAAACAATTAAGTAAATGGTAAACAATTAACTAAATGGTAAACAATTAACTAAATGGTAAACAATTAAGTAAATGGTAAACAATTAAGTAAATAAAAAACAATTAACTAAATGGTAAACAATTAAGTAAATAAAAAACAATTAACTAAATAGTAAACAATTAAGTAAATAGTAAACAATTAAGTAAATCGTAAACAATTAAGTAAATCGTAAACAATTAAGTAAATCGTAAACAATTAAGTAAATGGTAAACAATTAAGTAAATGGTAAACAATTAAACTATTATAGGGTTATAGGGTTTAGGGTATAGGGTATAGGGTTTAGGGCTTAGGGTTTAGGGTTATAGGGTTATAGGGTTATAGAGTTTAGGGTTTAGGGTTATAGGGTTATAGGGTTATAGGGTTATAGGGTTTAGGGTTATAAGGTTTAGGATTTAGGGTTTAGTGTTTAGGGTTATAGGGTTTAAGGGTTTATTATTAAATTTTTTAATAATATAATTAATTAATCTATAAAATAAAACATAATAATAATAATAAAAAAATTACCTCAACAGTGATAGCGAGCTGCCTCGGGCTGTGTGAAGATCTGAAGGGAGGGGGTGCTCTTTTATAGAGTTTTTGGGATTTAAAAAAAAAAAAAAAAAAGGTACATAGCCGGCTATTTTCTGACCGGCTTAGGGAGGGAACATAGCCGGCCAGAAAATGGCCGGCTTGGGTATATTTCGATAATTGGTCCGATTCTGGGTATAATTAATAATTTATATTAAACTTTGGATATTAATAAAAATGTCGGCAATAAATATATCACAAACTAATTCGTGTATCCTTTAAAACAAAATAATAGTAAAATAACAAATCAATTCACGGTCATCTCAACGGCGTGTCTTGTAAAATCCGTATATTTTGCCCCAAATTATCTCCATCCAAAGTCCAAACGATCTGCTGAGATTCATGAATACGTAGGTGATTTCTTTGACTAATTTTATTCCTGTACGTGCAGCAGCAGAGCGGACGTGAAGTAGAAATTGCATCCGATTTAATACTGGCACGCTATTCTCACATTCGGACACTCACCAGTCTCTACCACAGACCAATAACCTAAGAAAGGTCTCCCGCCATTCGTCAATTTAGGCCATTATGTCCCTCCGTTAATCATGTCGTAGATTTTGTTAGTGCAGTTAGCTTTTTGTGCTGTGAGTTTAACCTCCTCCGATCTCGTGAAAATATTATAGAAGCACAATGCCCTGATCTTCAGGTACGGAATCTGTACAAGAAATTATGTAATAGGTCGCCGATAGGGTCCTAGTCTCCTGCAAAGATTTATTTCAGTTATTATTGTGCTTGTGGGACCTAGTCATTTATAATGTAATAGTAGAGATGTTTTAGGAGAGTGTTACAGAGGATTTGGAAATGGGACCATCTCCTGCCAAAGCGCTGTCGCATACTGCAGCTCTTCAAATCAGTATATGGTACTGCAGCTCAGAAATAAATCAAACATGCCCTCATCCTGTTTATTACTAGGTACGCTCGGAGCATATATTTTGTTTGTGGACTATCAGAAGTTACCAATATCAGAACTCAGAAGTTAGAATGTAAGGTGTAAAGCTCATGCTTGGTCATTGGTTAAACTAATGATGAAATAAGTTATTTATTTCAAGTTAAGATGGCATAAGATTTTTTATTTGATTACTGATTAAAGTTACGATGGAATAAGTTGAAACTCTTAATCTTCATATTTTTGTCTAACATATCTGATGATAGCAAGCTTTTTAATTACAAAATAATTTAAAATTATAAAATTGTAAATGTTATTTTAGTCTTACTCATTTTTGGAACTAGCTGGATGCACAGAAACTAAATTCATTATTACATGACAAAATTTTAACGTAGGTGACATACTAATGTGCATACACAAAAAAAATACAACATAAGGTTTTTAGAATTAAAAAGTAACATTATATAATTTAAAACACATCATACAAAACTAGAGATGAAAAATACAAATCAAACGGTGGTATGGACCACATGACATATAATTTTAGTTTCTCTGTAAACTTTGTTTTCACAATACATTCTTAATATTATTTCATATAATATCTCATACTGCAATTTTAGTAAGCATTAGATAACTCCAAATTAGAATAAACAACAACAACAACAACAACAAAAGTTGTTGTCCCTAACGGTATCTAGAGGTGGGTGAATATAGGTCATTTTAAAATTTTAACTATGATGGTTTGATATTCACTGTAAAGATATATCTAACATGTACGTAAGTTATTCTTAGTGGAAACAAGAAATTTTAAACTAATCAAGTGTATGTGAAGTAAATAGAAGAGTAAAGAGACATTTGACACGGAATTTTACGGAGTTCGGTACTAACGCTTACGTCTCCAGAGCTTCGCAACCTTCTTGATGGCGTGCCTTTCTTATTCAATGAAAAAGGAGTACAAGGTGGAACCAGTGAGCCCTTAGGGACGTCACACGGCCCGAGCACGTAATTGACTCTTGAGCATTAAAGGCTCTAGTGTTTAAACAAACAAGAGATCTCATACAAATTACTCTAAATCTTATACAAGATTGACTATGGTGGAATATGCTTGAGATTGTTGTAAATATATTGAAGTTTGATACACAAGCAACAATAGGGAATTTTAGATCTGTTTCAAAAATGCAATATTGGTAACTGACATCAACCGTTGCAACGGTTAATTAGCCATTGTAACGGTTGGTCCCATTTAGCTGGTTTTACTGTGCTGGAAACTCTAACGCCCATTAGGAGTTGTAACGGTTATCACAACGTAACTCTCTGGAGATTTTAGGGTCCGAAATGAATTGTTTCGTTAGAACGCCTAATTGGCCGTTGTAACGAAAAATTGATTACTCTGTGGATTTTTGGAATTTGAATTGTTCCATTGTAACGCTAGATTAGTCGTTGTAACGGTTTATGTTAATTACCTCAATCTCAAGCATATTTCATCAATTTCACAGATTTCTAATTAACAACTAGTTCTGAGTTAGGTCTTCTTAGTCAATTCCTTAGTTCATTGTAGCACATCCTTGATATGTGCAGTATGTAATGATTCATCCTTCATGTTTATAGCAACTTTATATCATCATAATCCTGCATAATATCTCAAGACAAAAAATTATAAAATTCAACAAATATATGTTTTGTCAATCTAGTCAAACGGACTAAGTAGATGATTGCATAGTCCAACAAAAACAACCGTAATAATAATAGTTGTAATGATGATGATGATAATAATAATAACAATAATAATAATAATAATAATAATAATAATAATAATAATAATAATAATAATAATAATAATAATAATAATAATAATAATAATAAAATATGACGATCATGATGACAAAGATAATTATAATAATAATAATAATGCTGACAACAATTACAACATGAAATAAGTTAACCCACCTATCAGCATGGGTTAACTTATGAGGACACGAGTGATATTTTGTTTCATGCTATTCTATTAGACTTTGTTCATGTTTTACAGCATAAGTGTAGAACAAGTACTTATTTTATGACTTATATCACAACCAAACATGCCATATTTCACAAGTGAAACAATTGTATGTACAGATATTTGTATTTGGATCGAATAAAAATAAATTAAATTATAATTTTTATTTTATAAAAATCAATGCAAATTGTTGAATGTATTATACACAAGGTTCTAAATAGCGCACTATAGCGGCGCTATGCTATAGCGTTTTTGGACTATAAAAGCTATGACGCAATCGGCACTATAGCGCGCTATTGTGCGCTATAGTGGCACAATATGGACATAGCGTTATTTTTTCAGTTATTTCATTATGACACGATAAACGCTATTTAAACCTTTGATTATACACATCAAAATTTCGGAGGATATCAAATTTTATTATTTTTAGGATCTTTTATTATTTTTGCTCAAAAAAATATTATACGTACTGTCCTCAAGAATTTTGCTCAAAAATATTATTTATATAAAATGTATTAATTTTTTATAATGATCGTTTATGAGAAAAAAATTATTATCATCAATTAATTTTTTATATAAATAATTTCTTTGAAACTCTAAATATTTTTATAATACAAAATAATACAATTAGTCACGAGAAAATAAATAAGAAAATTCCTGTAGAGAAGTATACAAATATGTCTTCTCTTAAATAAAATAAAGAGATAGCACGAAGAAATAAATAAGAGAAAAAAAATCGACGAGATGAGGGTGGTGATGAAGCCTCATAGGTGAATTTTTCTGAAATGTAATTATTTCAATTCTTTTTTATTAGAGTTAAAATGTATTATTAGTTTTGTGCTTCATTTATGTTGCATGTTTTTTTTTTTATCTATTTTTAAAGTTCCCAACAGTTGATCTGGACTTCTGAACATAATCTTCATATTATAATTTGCTTAGAGATCAAATTTTATATTTTTTTGAAAAAATATTATCGTTTTAGATAGGTACAAAATTGCTGTTTCAAAAGATTTTGGACCATAAAAAAATAATTTTGTATCTATAAAAAATATAAGTAAAAAGATTCCATCAAATATAAAAGTTTGATCTCCAAGTATATTTTAATACGAAAATCATATTGAATGATTCGAATCAATTATTTGGACTTTGAAAATTGAGATAAGAATGTAGAGCACGACTGAAATACAAAACCAATAGTGATTTTAACCCTACCCGTTCTTTTTACGGAGTGCATATTAATTTGCTGTAGTATTGAACTTATAATGAGATCTATGATAATAGAATTTTAAAATTACATCAGTAATAGTTTGGATGTAAAACGAAGATGGATAGAGAAAAATTTGAAGAAAAATAGAATGGATCCATGATAAAAAAATTTGAAGAAAAATATCAATGACTGTTATGATTATATTGATACATCGCTTTCTAATCATTAGCGAAGTTGAAGGAGGGATCTATTTCTTCACAAATTTCTTTGATGTCAAATTCTAAGCACGTGCTTTATTATTTTCCAAAAACATTTTTGCGTAGAATTGTCCGAGTTTTCTGCACGATATATAGACAAAATGGTTCAAAATTGGAAAAAAAAAAAATTCCGGATAACAAACTGCAATTTTTTTCCAATTTTCGAAACCGCGAATTAAATTTCTGATTTCAGAAACCGCGAATTAAATTTCCGGTTATGAATCAAGAAACTGGAAATTTAATCTCCGGTTCTAGAAATCGGAAACTTTTTCTCCGGTTTTGGAAGACCTAGAACTGGGATTTTATTTCCGGAAAGTTGGCTTAGGACCGGAAGCTTTTTCTCCGGTTTGGACATTTTTCGAATTATTCGGCATCAGATTGTAGATTGTGAAATTAATTATTTATTTTGGATATTACTAAAAATTTCGGCATTAGCGAAGTTGAAGGAGGGATCTATTTCTTCACAAATTTCTTTGATGTCAAATTCTAAGCACGTGTTTTATTATTTTCCAAATATTATGTGTTCTTACTTTTTAGTTTGGCGAAATACCATTTCCAGTCACTTGGAATTTCCAAGCGATCTTTCAATATTTTGGAATGGATAAAATAATCTGATTTTACATTTTTGTTTTAGACAGATTCAGATTTTAATTTGATATAAAGAATAAAAAGATAAACTTACTTTAAGTGCATTAATTTATTAGGAAAAACATTTTTGGGCAAGATGTGGGATTTTTTTTAAAAACCGTAAATAAAATAATTAAATCTACGAAACCAACATGATGACTGCAAGATTTACAAAAACCATCAGAACCGAGATGCCAATTCGGTCCCAACGAATTTTTTTTCTCCGGACCGAATTGGCAATTCGGTCTGGTTGTTTTTCACAGTTCCCAGCAACTTCCTGTGTGGCCTTGCGTGTAATTTCGCCCGGACCGAATTGCCAATTCGGTCCAGTTTTTTTTTTTTTTTTTTTTTTTTTTTTTTTAAGAGACAAATCTAACACTGAAATAAAATGTGATTATCTAAATAAAGTTACAACAAAGTTACAACGATCATTTTTTTCATTTTCAAAGTCCAAATCGTCGATCCAAACCGTTCAACATGATTATCTAAATAAAATGTAATTGCAGATCAAATTTTACATTTTTTTGAATTTTTTACTATTTATTAAGATGGGTACAAAATTCAATGGTCTGAATATGACTATTTTTTGTAAAATACTTAATAAATAGTAAACAAATTCAAAAAAATAAAAAATTTGATCTGCAAGCACATTTTATTGTGGAGATCATGTTGAACGGTTTGGATCGACGATTTGGACTTTGAAAATAAAAAAAATAGTTGTTGTAACTTGATCCCTCCTCTTTTAGTATGAATATGCTAATATATGTCAAATTTTGCTCATCTCTAATCTTTAAAAAAAAAAAAAAAAAAAACTGGACCGAATTGCCAATTCGGTCCAGGCTAAAAAAAACCTCTGGACCGAATTGGCAGTTCGGTCTGGCCTGTTTTTTGATTTTCTATGACGTTTTTCCTACAACCGGTGAAAAACCGCCAGACCGAATTGCCATTTCGGTCCGGAGAAAAAAAATTCGTTGGGACCGAATTGGCATCTCGGTTCTGATGGTTTTTGTAAATCTTGCGGTCATCATGTTGGTTTCGTAGATTTAATTATTTTATTTACGGTTTTTAAAAAAAATCCCAAGATGTGTCCCGGACGGCCCCACCTGTCAGTGACAAAGATAAGAGCCACAAAATAAATGTCTCCTTCCCGCTCTCTGTCAGTATTCATAATTTCAGAAGTAACTGAAAAATTTGTTTTTAATTTGGGACCGTCCGATCATAATCCAGGCCAATCAGGTCCGATGGGGAATAGACAGAGACCTATAATATTCGTGCTACTTCAGATCGGACAGTCCGGATAAAAACTCAAAATTTGAGGTAACTCAGTTATATTTGATACGAATTTACTGTCACACGCTCCTCTCTTTCTTCCTCTGTTCCTGTCCTTTTTAACCTCCTTTCCAAACTCATCTCATCTAAAACAATCCAGAGAAAGCGACCTCAAACAAAACAAAAGAAACAGAGCACCTCGCCTCTCTCTCTCTCTGGCTTTGCCAACAATGGAAACTTTCAGCCTCCTCAAATACTGGCGTGGTGGTGGTTCTACTACCTGTAGCACCACTTCAGGCGCCGTATCCTCTCCCTCTACCACCACCATTTCCACCACAGTGCTCTCCCCCACAATCTCCTCTCTGTCCGACTCTGACGAAGAAGGCTCCTTCTTCGACCTGGAGTTCTCTGTCCGGGAAGAATCCGACCTCGCCTCGCTGTCATGCGATACTGACGTGGACCTCCACAGATCAGAACCGGCATCTCCATCAGGTGATTTGTTCTTCGAAGGCAACTCGATTGTCATTTCTTCTAATCCGGATACAAAGCCACTCAATCAGTTTCCCGTTTCCCTTCTCAAATCTGCTACTAAGATCAGAGTATTCCTTTTAGGCTTGAAGAAATCTCAGTCAGCCTCGACTGAACAGACCGTATCAGGAGTTGTTTCGCCTAAATCAAAGTTCCTTGTCGTCTCTCTCTTCTCTCGCGACGCTGGTGCGAAACAAATCAAATCTTCTAGAGAAGAAGCAGCGGCGTCAGCAGAGGAAAGAAAATTCGCGAAAGAAGTAGTGTTGAAGTATTTGAACAAGATCAGGCCGTTGTATGTCAAAGTTTCCAAGAGATACGGAGACAAGCTCCGTTTCACCACGAGTGAAGGAGAGGAGACCGACGCTGAAACGGAGGTTGCGGTTGCGGTGGCGCCCGTGAATGCTACTCCGGCGAAGGAGGCGGCGGTTGTAAACCCTGAGAAAGCGTCGCAACCAGTTGTTGTAGCGTGTGGAGTAAGAGCACCTAGAGCGAGTGTGCCAGCTGGTTTAAAGGAAGTGTGTAAGAGACTGGGGAAGAGTAGGTCGGCGTCAGCAACAGTGGTCGCGAAGACGGCGGCGGAGGTGGCTCCGCCGCCGCAGAGGAGGGATGACTCGCTGATTCAGCAACAAGATGGGATACAGAGCGCCATTGCTCATTGCAAGCGCTCCTTTAACTCTTCTTCTATTGGTAGATTTTGACTTCTAATTATCTTTTTACGTTCACTTTCACTATTGAATATTCAATGAATATTTGGAGATTGGGCAAAACCCCTGGAGTAATTGCTAAATTAATACAAGTCTTACTAATTGATTGTCTTAATTCTCACCCACCCTGTTTTCATCATCATTTATTTCAATAAATTAGATTGTCAAAATTAGATCCGAGGTCTAGCCAGGGTAATTAGGTAGGAAAATTTTTGGTTGAGACATAATTTTGTTATTATTTCAAATATGAAGTACATATTTTTATATTTGAAAAATATTGAAATATCCATTGGACAAAAAGTTGTTCCGAACTAGACAAAATTTTATGATTTTTTTAATCTGAAGTTACTTTTATAATATTTTTAAATAAACCGAAAAATAGAAAAACGTTCTTAAGATCATCAAACTTCAATCATGTTTATAGTTATTGAAATTCCGGTGCGATGTGTTTAGAGTTCTTCATAAGTTCTTCTGAGTAACATTTAAGAATAAAAAGATAGGTTGATCATGAAATTGATTCGTTGGTCGTGAAGAAATTTAACGATGCTTCTTTTGTATAAACTTTCACAATGCAAGTGTCAGTATTTGAAGCAAATTAGCAATAATAGTAGTGCGTTTATTTTGGCAGGATCAGAGTCGCCATTACAACGGTCCATGAGCGATCCAGGAGATGGACGGCTGGAGGTGGCATCCGGACCAAGTGTCTAATCTCCACCGTCAGATATATCCCTAGGGAAATGTAAAATTAATTTAGGTTGGAACATATTAGGATCTCTATATGGTGTTAGATCTTGATTAGTAATATTAACTATAGTTAATTACATCATGCTTTGTCTCTTTTGGCCGCAGAGAGCGGAGCGGCGCAAGTGCTCTTTTTAGCCGCGCCGCGACCAAGATGTTGTTAGTTTCTGCTCTCAAGTCTCAATTCTCTCTCAGTCACTGATTTTGTTATCTTGGTTTCTGTAAATTATTAGTTATGACTTATGAGTGTGCTAACTTTTTTGATATGAAATCTTTCCCTCGACTTTGTCATTATTAAATTTTCTGGCGTATATTCATCTTTTCATTGGCCATAGTTTCCTTTTTCAGCCTTTTATTGAAGGTTGAATTAGCGTGGGTTCAATGCCCAAAGAAACAACAGTCTTTTTCCTGTTTTATCGTCGTTTGTGAAATTTGAGAAAACAAAAAGAGACTTTGTTTAACTCCTACTGCCTACTGGGACCACTTTTCAGTGATAGTAGTCTAAACTGTACGTCCGTGCTAACCCCTTTAAACTAAAATTCTGTAGACAAACAAACATTTAGAAAAGGCAACAGTAATAAATAAGATCTTTCTGGTGAAAAAAACATGTAGTAACTGTTACTGTTATGCATTAACTATTTCAGATGCGCTTTTTTTATCAATTCAAACGAGAAAATAGTAGTTGTACAGTGCTACAATCCAAGTGATAGTAACAAAGCTCGTGGTTTTCTCTGACAGGGCCACTTGGTCCAGTCAGGTACGGACGGGAGGCAATTTGTCTACTTTTTCTTTTGCACGGGCAACTTTCTACGTACAATCGAATGAAAGAATTGACGGTAGCTGTACGGTCGAATGAAAGAATTTTCTCTCTGCTTTAAGATTAGCATCTCTTGGCAAGTCATTGATTTTTTTTTTTTTTTTAAGTGTCTACGTATACCGTAGAAATCCAATGCTTTTATGTTTCAACAGTAACAAATAAAAATCAATCGCCGTTAAAAATTGACCATCTCAAACGATAATATCCTACCCGTTTTCACCCCTAGCAGAGAACAGTGTTTGTGGGTCAGACAATTTATAATAAATTCTTTTTCTTATTTATTACCATCGCTTGCAAAGTTGCATTGAAAATTTGGTTCGCAGGCATGCGGTGCATGCTTTGATAATTGATTTCCTACGGAGGAATTTGGAATTTCCAGAACACAAATGATGCATTACGAAACGATTTGAACTTGCACTATGAAAAAAATAGTTACAATTTTGTCCTGTTATTTTAACAAAAAAATTTATGTTTCTGTAGATAAGAATTTTATAAATTATCAATTTTTTTGACAATAATCAAATTATGATTGACCCAAAATTGATTATTTTGGTTGATTGTATAAAAAAGAAAAGAAAAGATGGGCTTATTAGTTATTTGGCGTGATAGAGGCCACGGCACGGAGATTAAAAACAGACACCGAGGTAGGTATTCGGTTCTAGTCATTTTTTAATTCACCGTCTCTTTCTACGTCGTTTTACATACAGCACTGTACTTTGTATGAATTAACTGTAAGTCAGTAGAAAAGTACATATATTTTGTGATATTGTGGTTGGTGGGGTCTACAATGTGGAGATGATACGCACATAATGACATAAACCATAAAAAGGTACTACAATTCACATAATTGTGAACACTTGGCCCAATCTTTGGAGTAGTTAGTGTAACGTTCAATTAGAAATTGTGGACCCAACTTTGTCATTTCATGTATATCATATTATTGATACAACTACAATAGATATGTATATAAATAATAACAATTGGCTGCTTCTACATACCATTAGGAGGATTGGATAAGAATAAAACAGTTTATTTGTCTTATGTTATATTTTAGTAAGTTCAAGGTCAGGATTTGATTGATTTGAGATATTTATTCTGATTTGAGACATTTAGGAAAATTGGTACTTATAACTCTTTATTATATCTATTCTATAATCATTGCTTAATTATAATTAATATGAATGCTCACAATCAACCATTTATTTAGAGTCCAGCTAGTATAATATCAGTGTCATTTCAACCTATATAACACTAACTGCAAAACCTATCGAATCGACTTTAAACGGTGAATCCAAACCGTTCAAACCGATATACTTTATTAGTTGTGTATTTACATGCAAAATTTAGTTTTTCAAATTTATTTAATATCAAGTCAAACAGGTCAAATGTGTGAGTTTTTAAGTTAATTTTAATACATTCATTTTTCAATATTTTTAACCGCTTGATTTGATATAAAATAACTTGAAAATATTAAAAAAAATTGCATGTAAACGCATTCACTCATAAAGTAAATCGGTTTGAACGGTTTGGATTAGTCGTTTGAAGTCTATTCAATCAATTTTGAAGTTAGTGTCATCTGACACCGATGTCATACTAACCGAACTCATTTATTATAATTACAACATATTGCTCCATACATTAATTATTTACATCAAATAAAACATGTAACCTCTTAAATGTAAGGAAAAACTGATTGGGTCAAATCTATTTTTTTCAAAAAAATGTAATTAATGGCTGAGATGCCAGAAAGTCTAGACTATGCATGTGCACAGTTGCAACATAGTCCATGCATTAATTGGTAATAAAGTCGAATCTTTTGACCTAAATATATATAACAAAAAACAAAGAACAGCTAGATGAGAAACCAGATAAATTTATTAGATGGTACTTGGAGTTGCTATTGCCACAAAACAATCTGCTAAGGTTGCCATGTGGAGTCTTCAATGAAGCACATGAAATTGATCAGATTGTTTCTCCTGTTAATACAATTAATAATTCACAGTAAAAAGTACCTTTTTTACTAACATTGTTCCATGTAAATTACTGTACCTATTAGGGTAAAAATTCAGAAAATATTCAGTAGCATGATTTTCAGTTTTACCCTTAAACTTCTTAATATCATAAATAAGTTCGAATATCACAAATAAGTATCTTCATAGCTGGTTTCAAAATCAATTACTATTAAATAGCTAGTGAGTTTAAATTATATTTATAGGCTCATTTATTCATTTCAATTAAAATCAATTACTATTAATTGTAGCATTTTAAATAGGTGTTTAATTCCCATCAGAAAAGAATTAAAACTTTTTATAAACCATAATTAAAAATAAGAATTTTATGAAACCAACATGATTATTTTTTTTTACAAAAATTATAAGAACTGAATGCTACTTCGGTTCGAATTTTTTTTTTCTAGACCGAAATGGCAATTCAGCCCGAGGTGGTTTCACAGCTTTTTTTAGAAAAACAGGTGTAGCCTTCGGTGTAACACCCATGGACCGAGATGCCATTTCGGTCCAATATTTTTTTAGCCCGGACAGGCATTTCAGCCCGAACTATTTTTTTTTTTTTAGGGTTTACTTATAAATTGTTTAGAAAGGTCAGAAAAACAAATTTGCTTAGAAAGGAGAAATAAGAGAAGAGAGAAGAGGCTGTTTTGGGTTTAAAAAAAAAATTAGTGGGACTGAAATGGCATTTAGGTCCAGAGAGATTTTCGGATTTTCTGTGACCGCTGGTATGAAAAGCTGTAAAACCACTTCGGGCTGAATTTCCATTTCGGTCCAAAAAAAATAAGTTCGGACCGAAATGACATTTCAATTCTTATGGTTTTTGTAAAAAAAAAAAGTAATCACGTTGGTTTTATAAAATTCTTTTTTTAATTATGATTTATAAAAAAATTCAGTACAACACATTAATGTGCCAAAAATAACTCCCAAAATTATTGTCAAATATAATAATAATTTTGACGATGATAAAGTATTAACTTGATGCAAAAAATAATAACAATTAACAGATGTGTTCAAACTTCAAAGAAAAGTTACTTAGATAAATTAAATTCACGGTGGTGGGTCCACTACAACAAAAGAAGTCTTCAACGACCGCTCCAGTTGCCGGTCGCTGATGACCTCCTCCAGGCAAAAAAAAAAAAAAAAAAAATTGATTTCGGCGACGACACCTTCAGCGACCGGCGATAATAGGCCTCAGCGACCGATTTGTCCCGGTCGCTGAAGGGTCTCAAGAAAACGCGCGCGCCGCGCGCCATTGCCTTTCTCTCTGTCTTCTCCCGCGGTTTAGGTTACCCAAAAAAAAAACGCACGAACCCGCGCCACCCGAACCCCCGCCTAGCGCCGCCTTCGACCCCCGCATTCTCAGATCGGATCCCGGCTTCTCTGACAAGAGCGCCCGAACCCCCGAACCCCCGAACCCCCGCCTTGTCAGACCCCGCCGCCCGAAATCGGTCTCCTTCTTCGCCTTGTCAGACAAGAATGCCCGAAGGATCTGCCTGTTCATTGTGTGCTCAAACTGGACGCAAGGTTTGTGTAAACAAATTTTTTCATTCTTTTCCCCTATTTTCTAGCCATGATCTCACTTCCGATCTCTCTTCTGTCTCTCCTCTCCGATCTGTTTTGTTTCTCTTTCTGCCTAGGGGTCCAGCCTTTCTCCTCTAAACAAAATTAGAAATAAAACTGAAGGAAAGGGAGAAAGGGGGAAGCTCAGTAGAGGAGATGGCACCATTCGGTTTTGATGTGAGTTTTTCTTGGTTCCAGTAAATTAGGCACTTGTTGCTGTTATTTTCAGTAGATCAGGGAGTTTCTGCAAAATTTTAGCATTTTGGTTGAATTTGACACTTTTCAGGGTCTGTTTAAAAGTTTTAGCATTCTACACTACCCTAAGCAAATTCTGGTAAAAAATAGGGTCTGTAGTGTAATTTTTGACAGACAATAAGTTTGTTTAGAAAACAGTCCCTGGCAAGGACCTTTTTGTAATAGAATGTAAAAAGTTGTAAGAAAACCCTTGTCTAATAGGAATTCCATGAGGTGGAAATTTGGCAATGTTATGAATTATAAAACCGTGGATATAATTTTGTTCAAGTTTCATGGGTTGTTGGTTTGTCCCAATTGTGTAATAAATCTACAGTCAATATAATCAATTGCTTTGAAAACTAGTACTTTTCCAATTGTATAGATTATCTTTTTGGATTTTAGAATATAGAATACATGGTGCTAGTCAACATTAATAAAGTATATAGTCAACATTAATAATGTATCAATATAACAGAATATTTCGAGTACATGGTGCTAGTCAACATTAATAAAGTATAACGAAATATTCTGTTATATAGAATACATGGTGCAAGGTTAACAACTTATATAATGTAATAAAAACTATAGCTAGCTAGTTATGATTGATTGATTAATTGGGTTGACTAATTGGGTTGATTAATTGATTGGTTAATTGGTTTTAGGAGTTGTAGAAAAAGTTAGTTTAAATTTGGGAAGAAAGAAGAAGAGGAGAAAGCTCGATCTTCAAGAGAGTAATTGCTTATAATCAGGCAAGTTTTCTCTCTTTCTTAATTCTATAAAGATTAATTATATTATTAATTATGTACTACAGTTTGTTAGTTATTAATTCTATGTTGGTTAATTATATTAGTAAACTGGAACATTTTGTATGCCTTTTAGGTTTATACCCGTTCAAAATTAATCTGATAGATATTAATTTTGAATAGTCTCCGTTTTGAGACTGCTCTTTGAATGCTTTGTCTCATCTAGGATGTGAAGAAATGTATGTGGGTCTAGTATTTAAGAAAAATTTGATATCATTTTCCCTTATTGTTCCTACGAGTACTTATTGAATTACATGTCCAACATGATGTGTTTCTAACGCGTACTCGGAGAACTGAGAGAAAATGCTGCCGAATTTTTTTTTAAATACTAGATCCACATACATTTCTCCACTACTGAGACATAGCATTCAAAGAGTGGGATAAGATTGTACACCGGCCCTGTATAAGCCCCAAAAGACGAATGAGTTTGGACTTATTCATATTTAATGACATTATTTCATTATTTTAATATCTAATGTGAAAATAGTAAGTAAGGCATAACTTTAAGTTTAGTTTTGACCTCGTGTGCATTTTATTGTGTTTAGAACTAATTAAGGCAAGACAAGGCAAGGCGAGAGAAGCGTCATCTCTCTCTCTCTGGTACGTACGTTTAAATTCATAGCTTATGTAGATGCCGCTTGTATGGCTGTATACAAGTCCTATTGCATGGATGATGCAACTCTCGATTTGATTTTGTGTTTCTTCCATGACTTGCTTTAGAGGGTCCGTTATCAATTGATGATATCTGAAGAGTCTAAAATATAGATCTGGATTTTTTGTTTTACTTGCTTTACCTAAATTGAATTTGTCATTAAATTGGATGAACTAAGGTCATGTTTATACATAAACTTATAAATGTATATGTCATAATTAGGAGGAATGAAAGGTGATCGTAGTTGGATGTATGGTCCTCGTTACGTGGACAGGAAGGTCAATCCAGTATTTGTGAGAGGTGTGGAGGAATTTTTTAATTATGCGTTCGCTATTCCAAATAATATTGATAGGCAAAATCGCATCAAGTGTCCTTGTGCCAAATGTGGGTGTACTAGATGGTGGGATAGGTATACTATCGGAAAACATCTGCTCAAATCGGGTTTTAGACTTTATTATGAGACTTGGAACATGCATGGTGAGCATGAAAATGTCAGATTAGGAGAACAGAGCCAAACGGTCGGTGAAGAGGTCGTTGCAGAGAATGTCGAGGTGGAGTCGCCAAATGATATGATTGAAATGGTTGTTGATGCTGCTGGTCCTCTTAATTGGGAACAACCGAATCCAAAAGCTCAGGAGTTTTATAATATAATGAACGCTGCCGAGGAGCCGATATGGGATGGTTGTGATAAGGAACATACGGTACTTGCTTGTGTTACCGAACTCTTTAGCATTAAGTCCGACTGCACCATAACCAAAGATGGTTTCAATCGTATTCTGTCAGCCGTGAAGAAGTGGCTTTCGAAAGAAAATAGGTTGCCTTCCGATCTATACCAATGTAAGAAATTATTGAAAGGGTTGGGATTAAGTCATGAGAAGATCCATGCTTGCCCGAATGATTGCATGTTGTATCGCGGTGATAATGAATCCAAGGAGAAGTGTGATGCCTGTGGCCATGATCGTTTCAAACAAGGGGACCCTACGAAAAGCAAGAAACGTGTTGCGCATAAAATTTTGCGGTATCTTCCAATCACTCTGAGATTGCAAAGGCTTTTTTTTGTGTTCGATGTCTCCAGAAAACATGCGTTGGCATAAAGAGGGAAAGAGGGAAAGGGTAGGGGTGATGGTTCATCATGCCGATGGTCAAGCCTGGAAAAAATTCAGTGCTCTGCACTCTGATTTTGCAGAAGACCCTAGAAATGTTTTTCTTGGGTTTTGTTCGGATGGTTTCTCTCCTTTCAATATGGGGGGTCGGTCTTACACCAATTGGCCGGTCTTTCTGGTCGTTTATAACATGCCTCCCGCTCTGGTGATGCGCAACAACAACATATTCATGTCCATGTTGATACCAGGGCCCAATAGTCCCACTAGAAGCATAGACGTGTACCTGCAACCTCTCGTGGATGAGCTGCAATTGTTGTGGAGGGATGGAGTGATAACCTACGATAAATTCAAGAAACAAAATTTCACTATGAAGGCTGCCCTAATGGGGACTATTAGTGATTATCCAGCCCTAAGCATGCTCTCAAGATGGTCGACGAAGGGAAAGCTAGGTTGTCATGTATGCATGGAAGACACAAAGGCTTTCAACCTTAAGGAAGGAGGGAAGGCGTGTTGGTTTGATGATCACAGAAGGATGCTGCCTCATGATCATGAATTTCGATTTCAAAAAGATGCATTTAAGAAGAACACCATCGAGACTGACGATCCTCCTCGTCGCTTGAGTGGACAAGAATTGCTCGATCAGGTCATGTCATTTGAGCAAGTCACATTTGGCACAAAAAATAAGAAAAACATTTCTGGTTTTGGTGTGACGCACAATTGGATGAAGAGAAGCATTTTTTGGGAGTTGCCATATTGGAAAGATAATCTGGTACGGCACCACATAGATGTTATGCATCTCGAAATAAATTTCTTTAAAAATATATTCTTCACATTACTCGATGTTAAAGGAAAAACAAAGGACAATGCAAAGGCTCGTCTCGATATGGCGTAACTATGTGATCGTCCGCTTTTGGAGCTGAGACCAACGAAGTGGGAAAACAGTGAAACCACACGCAACCTATTGTTTGGACAAAAAACAGAGACGTGAAATTTGTGAATGGGTCAAGAATTTGCAGTTTCCAGATGGGTATGCCTCTAATTTGTTGAATATTGTGGACTTAGATGATGCTTCGTTCAATGGGATGAAAAGTCATGACAGTCATATTTTCATGCAACGGTTGTTACCGGTTGCATTTAGAGATTTCTTACTTGAGCCAATTTGGGAGGCAATAACAGAGGTTAGTAACTTTTTTAGAGATCTATGTGATAGGGAACTAGATCCGGTTCATATTGAGAAGCTCGAGAGGAATATTATCGTCACAATGTGCAAGCTAGAGAAAATATTTCCACCAGGCTTATTTGACTCCATGGAACATCTAATTGTTCATCTCAGTTACGAAGCACGAGTTTGTGGTCCCGTTTATTTTTTTTTGATGTATCCATTTGAAAGGTTCGCATTCCAAACTTGATATTTTAATAATCTCAATGTTATAATGTCGTCTCGAAATGTATTTGACGTTAGATTTCACGTGTTTGATGATATTGTAGAGCTATACAGCGTCTTAAGAGGAAGGTTGACTAATAAGGCGCGTGTCGAGGGGTCGATCGTGGTGATGATTTAGGAGATGACTAGTTTTAGGATGTTTTGATCTGTATGTCGTACATTAGATATTTTATTTTTATATCGTACTTTGATATTGGATGTTTATGTAGTATTTTACATATTTCTTGTTTATGTTGGATATTTGCTTGGATATTTGATATTAGATGTCGTATCAGTATTTTATATTGTTCAATTGCTTGCATGTGAATTGTTTGTGAATTATATATTTGTCGATCGAAAACGACGACGGTGAATTGTATATTTGCTTGTAAATTATGTTTTCATTGCTTGGTACGTTTCATACCAATTGAGAAAAAGAAAAATAACAAAAAAAACATAAAAAAAAACAACCTTCTGCGACCGATTTTGGACCATCAGCGATCGGCCAATCGGTCTCTGATGGTCTTGTGCCACGTCAGCACGCAGCATCAGCGACAGAACCAATCGGTCGCTAAAGGGGTGATCAGCGACCGGCGCCTGACCCTTCAACAACTGGTGACGTCAACGGGGTGGTTATCAGCGACGAAGCAACTGCGTCCGGGTCATCGGCGACCGATTTCGGTCATCAGCAACCGATATGCCCTTCAGCGACCAGCAAAAATACCTTCTGTGACCGATTTGGCCGGTCGCAGAAGGGTATGAATGCTGTTGTGGTCTGAATTAAATTCCTCTGATGTGTACTATAAATCCTGTCAGTAGGTAGCTAGAAATAAATTGTTGGAACAATGCTACAAATATATTCATGTTAATCTGTATTTGATCGGTTTTAACACAATCCAGATGCATGAATTTGCAATTCCTTTGTGACAAAGTTGCACCCAAATTTCATAACAAAAATCTTATCACAAATCTGTGTTCCCTCCAAACAAGCCATAAACTTAGATTTACCTTAAACCGGGTGCACTTGGGGTAACCAACACGTAGTTCAATTCAAACTTAATACATTGTAAGTACATGCACATTTAGGCATTTAGCCTTGGTTAAATAAGATGAAGAACAGGTGCATTGACGCATTCCAACAAAAGAAATTTAATAGAGCAAGGATTAAGAGAGATGCATCAATTATACAGGACAGGCTCAGAAAGAAAAGGAACACGTGCAAATCCCCTGTTGATAAAACCCAATATTGGTCTCTGTATTTTTCTCGGGAAATATACCCAAAGGTTTTTGTGGCACGGTTCAGATCATCTCCAACTGGATGAATATAATTCTAGTGCCCTCAGATCCGGTCCGTGGTTTCAGATCTGACGGCCAAAACAAGCAAGGTATTGTTTGATCTAAATAAAACAGATAGATTTGGCAAAGATCTCCAATTTTGTCCCCACAATGGGAGATGAGACGAACTATAATATTTTTTTTATATTTTGAAATTAAAAACTCGAATCATCGGAAAAAGAATTGATTTTTTTTTTCTTAGAAAAATAGATAGGAGTGCATCAATGGTTCAGTTCCATCAATGATAGGCTGATGGTCTTTTTCGGCAAATGTGTGGTCATGATCATCTTCCAAGCAAATATGTGGTCAAGATGGGATTTGAGGTCTGAAAAATACTGGGACAAATGGTGCGGTTCCATCTATTTTTCAAAGAAAAAGATCAACCAATATATTTTCCGAAATTTTTTTTTTTTTAATTTCTAAATTTAAAAACAGAATTCTATTATAACTGGGCTTAGATATAACGGGAAGAGGAGAGCTGATCATATCATTTTGATCTGGCCCATAAACGATTTTGTAAGTAGAAATTATCAGAATGCTAAAATTTTAAAACTAAAATGGGCCTCATGAAATGATACCTTTTATATTCCTAAGTTCAATATAGATGTAGTTGGGCTGAACATGTGACAGTAACACAGATAACAAATGTATAATCTAACAGGGTATTGAAATGTACCACAGTTAAGGTTTTAGTTGCATTTCCTTTCTCCTACTTCAGGCCTGGACAAATAAACATTATCACTAGGAAAAAATTTGAGAAAGCAAAGATCTTTGATTAAAAAAAATACTTACTAATTTATCATTCAAAATTATACACTACATCACTATGCAACACAAAAGCAAACAACATAAACTGAAAAAGTTAATAAATAAAACGGATGCGAAAAACGAGCATCATGAATCTCACCAGCAATTCCAATCAATATCTTGTTAGAATTCGGCAAGTATACACAAAACATACTACCATCATTTTAGAATGTAACCACTTCCAAATTCACACAAAATTTTCTACTCGAATGCAGATCCACGCAATATTTTCTAGAAGTTGCTGGAAGAGTAGCTTGTGATATGGTATACTGGCAAAATAAGCCTGGCAAGTAAAAAGAGGCACATATTACAAATATTACAAATACAGTAGCTGGACAGAGAAAAAGAGCTTCGTAGAGAGAGAAAGAGAGAGAGAGAGAGAGAGTTTACACTCGACAAACTAAATCAAGGTCCTGACATACTGATCAAGATTCTTTGTAAAGAGATCACACCTATCAAAGTAAAAGGAGGGTCAATGAATAGGGAAAACAGACGTTAATGATGGAAATAAAGCCACTTAAATAAAATTAAAATTAAATGCAGACTACAATAGATATCTTATTCACTTTCATCAATAGATAAATGAATTCCTTCTTTAATACTTAATGGATTGCGTCATTATCTAAACCAAATTGTATAATATTTCAGTAATAAGCAAATTCACCTATTATGAACCCAACAAATATACAATATCAAACATTAAATATTATTAGGAGCATACCATTTTTAAGAGGAATAATAATTTAGAAAAAATGTGGAGAGGAGAACATACTGAATAGGTGTGCCTGGAACATAAAGAGGATTCTTCACAACATATTCTACATAAAGGTTGTATATATACTTCAATGGTTCTCTCTGATCACCCGTTTTTGGATGAGTTATCAGAATGAGCTGCAGCAACATATGCAAAGAGTTTATAGAGCATCAGAAAGATATCAAAGTTGTTAAACTATAAATGTGTCAGGGCAAGTGGAGAACCACTAAATATTTGAAGCCCAACTTAGTCAAATGAATTTTAAGTATATCAATAATACACATCACCAAATGGGTTATACTACAACATCCACCATTTATCAATTTCACAAAGGAATCTAATGAGCTGTGGCATTTGTAAAAAACACCAGTAAGTGGTATAGCATAGTGTTATTAGAAAAAAAAAAAACGACCACCTTACCCTTCATTCTACAAATTACATCGGTTAATATTTCAATGAACCTTATGCTGAGAAAATAGAAATAATTTTCTTCTCTTAAAATGCTCCTTTCCTACAATTACTTCTTTCTTGTTCATAGCCTTCTTTTCTCGAAAGCCCAAAGCTAGTTTATTTATTTAATGAGAATATAACTGAAATAACTATGACTTTGTCAAAGTTCATGCAAAAAGGTACTCTTTCAAAAGAGGACTCATAATAAAATGCTGCTTCATTATTTATACGACAAAAAGAAAAGAGGACCAAAATGAGCATTATCTGCAAATAAAGTTCTATGTTTTCTCAAGGAAGATTCTCTTTCAAAGGAGGACTTTGACCAATAGATTTCATGCCACATTAAGAAATATAGAACTAGCTTAACCATAAATAACAACCTTAAACCATACAAACCAAAAGAAATCCAATCACAGAACCCCATATAAAAAAATAACCACTTAAAACAAACAATCACTTATATACTGGTACGATACAAATGCAATGGACTGGTACAGTAGAGTTAGGTACATTGCCAATGTTGATTAATCTTATCAGAGTAAAGCTGTAAAAATACAGTATTGACCAATAAAGAAATACTAGCAGATATACCCTGGTCTTAGACCTGACCAACTGATATGGTATTACTATTTTAATTTGAAAATTTGGGGAAAAAACAAATGGGATGTAAAATAAGAAACCTTGATACCAGAAGGAGTCTCCATGAAATTAAGCTGGTACGTGTTCGTCTTGAAGCTATAAAATGAGCACCCCTGCCCTGGCAGCAATGGCACCCCAAGATTTCCCTTCTCTACTCTGCATCAATTCAAAATAACTAAGAGAATGGAAAATTATTTTCAAATCTTTTGCAGAAAAAGAAAAGAAAAGAACAAAAGCCAACAATTTATCTCTATTTGCAAGGGAACAATAATTTTTAGCTTTTGCAAACAACACCATCATTGTTTCAAATGGACAAGGAGTCCAGGAATAATGCAATGGAAATCTCTTTTTTGTTGTTGTCTACAACTAATGTTTTTCTTGACAAATTTGCCCCTTCGCTTGGCTTCGCGAAAGACCTGATTCGCTCACTTTTGCTCTTACAAATTAGGGAAATGCTGTTAAGTTTGGAAAAATGAAACAAAGGAGCAGGAACTATAAGGAGAGGAAATTAATCAAAATATTTTTTTTGACACCAATTGGGGTGTGAATGGGTTCAGAAAACATTCTAGTTTGGATCAAGAGAAACATCATACCTTTTCATTTTGTAGTAAGCGCATACAGTAGTTTCTTCAATTATATGTTATGCAAAACCAAAAGACATTATATTCTGTACCTTCTTTTTTTTTTTTGCAAAAATCCAGTAAAATACCACTCTTCAAGACTTATTATATGACAGAAATCAGTTACAATGCATATATCTACATGGCGGTAAAGGCCGTTAACAACAGGGCGACAGTCTCGTCACGCAGATCACTATTTAATTTGCCTTTACCAAACTTGAAGGTGTGTTAATGCAATGCAGGTGGGCTTTAAATCTAGATTTCTCCAGGGACACAATGACTACATCAAGGAATTTCGAATGCACATTAACTGGTACATGTTCACTAGTTTCTGGAACCCATTCTGGTTCATGGTAGCAAGTGGGTTCTGGCAGACTGGCACAAAGGTATTATGAGGATGTTTGACTACTCGAACCTGATAATGCAATTCACTAAAACAACAGGTATCTTTTTCATAAAACTAACTTTTGAATTCCATTGAAGTGGATTCAATCTTCAAATCATCCTTAATAAAAGATCAATTTTTGGAGGTTCTCTTGGACAAATAATGGTTCAGTTAACTCTTCGAGCTAGTAACAACTTCAGCTTATTAGCACACCCAAGTACTCTCGATCAAAGGGAACAAAAAATAAAAATATCAAAACAAAAATCTTACACCGTGGGGTCAATCTTGGCAGTGAACGATCGTAGAGAGAAGAGTAAACCGAACATGAGCTTGTGATCCTGTTGCTGATTCAAGGTGCGGAGGGGTCGATTCCACTCGCGATAAAGGAGGCAAACGCCGGCGCGATTGAAAATGTAGAGCATGTGCGCGTTGTTCCCCGGCCCGCCAGCCCCAGTGCCAGGCGGCGCCGCCGGGAGGAGACTCGCCTCCGTCGTCGTCGATCCGCCGAAGAACTGCATCTGATTTACAATGAATTAAACGGGTCAGAGTCGGGAAGAGAAGGGGAGATGAGTTCGGTTTGCTAGATCTAAGTGGGGCGCGCGAGTGGGGAGGGAAGATAGACGAACGAGGACTAGGGATTCTCTGTGACCCTTTCTATGTATCTCATTCAGAGCCAGTGACATGCGGACCCCACTGGCCATGTAGCGGTTTCCTATATCATTGTCACTGACAGACAGGTCCTGATTTGTTGGGCCGGATATTCAGAGAGATCGTTTGCGTGGACTGCGGATAGGAGATTGGAAAGTGATTTTTTTTTTTATTTAAATTAGAAATAAATTAAAAAGTTTAAGGGTGCCTTTGGATGATACAAGAATAGAGCTAACTTTGAGTTAGCTTCACTATTCTCACACTTTGGTGATTCAAATACAAATTAGTAAATTGAGTTAGCTCAAGAATAGCTCTATTCTACTAACCCATATAAATTGTGGGTTAGCAAGAATAGAGCTATTAGTAATATTAATAAAATATTTGATTCCTCTCAATTAGAGTTAGTTTAAATATTAAATTAGTATTAAATAAATATAATATTAGATTGGATTAATATTAAATAAAATATTAGTTTAAATATTAAATGTAATATAATATTAATTTAAAGTATTACATAAATATAATATCAAATTAGATTAATATTAAATAAAATGTTACATTAAATATCATATTGTGGTCATTTAATATTAAATGGAATATAATATTAGTTTAAATATTATATTTATTAAATAAATATAATATCATAGTATATTAGTATTAAAAAAAACATTAGATTAAATATAATAAAATTTTATTTGAAATATTAAATGTAATATAATATTAGTTTAAATATTAATTGTAATATAATTCTTAGTTTAAATATTAGATTAATATTAAATAAAATATTAGTTTAAATATTAAATATAATATAATATCAATTTAAATATTAAATTAGTATTAAATAAATATAATATCATATTAGATTAATATTAAATAAAATTTTAGATTAAATATAATATAATACTAATTTAAAAATTGAATGTAATATAATATTAGTGTAAATTTTAAGTGTTGAATGTAATGTAATATTAGTTTAAATATTAAATGTAATATAATATTATTTTAAAAATTAGATTTAGTATCAAATAAAATTTAGATTAATTATAATACAAAATTAGTTTAAATATTAAATATAATATAATATTAATTTAAATATTAAATGTAATATAATATTATTTTAAATATTAGATTAGTATTAAATAAAATATTATATTAAAGATAATATAATATTAGTTTAAATATAAATGTAATAATATAATATTAGCTTAAATATTAAATTAGTATTAAATAAATTTAATATCAGATTATATTATATTAGTATTAAATAAAATATTAGATTAGTATTAAAAAATATTAATTTAAATGTAATATAATCTTAGTTTAAATATTAAATGTAATATAATATTAGTTTAAATATTAATATAATATAATATTAGTATAAATATTAGATTAGTTTAATTATTATTTTATTCATTCCTTCCATCACTATTCTACTTATACAATTCAAACGACATTTTACTAACCCGAATAATCTAAATTAGTGCTATTCTCAAACCACTTGAGTTAGCATTATTCTCAACCACTAACTCAAAAATCGCTATTCTTATACTAATTCTTACACGATCCAAAATTACCTAAATGAAAGGAGCACGGCTCATGTGTATTTTATTATAAAAAAAATCTAACGGTCCGTTTTATCCACCAAACCATTGGTATGATGAACCTATTTTTCGATCCGGCTATTGTTTTTACTTTGTTAAAATTGTAGAAATAAGTTTATCGTATCAAAGTTAGGAGTGTAAACGGATATGGATATCCCGGCGGATATCCGCTCCAAATCCGCATATAATCCGTATCCGGATTTAAACGGATACGGATATTACGGATACGGATACAGATAATTATCAATTACCCACAGAAGATGCGGATACGGATACGGATATGATTTTAAATTTTGATATCCGTTTACTATCCGTATCCGTTTCCGTAACATGTGAGGTTTTAAATTATTTTGTCTTGAAAGGGATTTGAACCCATATCATGTGAGGTGAAAGTCTAAGCAACCAAGATACAAACCACTACACCACACTATCTTTTGTTACTACTTCTTTATTTTATTTATTTTGTTCTATATTCGTAGTCGAATTCGTATCCGTAAATTATATGCTCCGTATCCGTATCCGTTTAAGGCGGATATGATTTTAAATTTTAATATCCGTTTACTATCCGTATCCGTATCCGCTCATTGAAAGGCAAATCCGCGGATACGGATTTGGTATTAGCATTATCCGCTCCGAATCCGCTCCGTTTACACCCGATTCAAAGTTCAGTGAATAAAATCATTTTCTTCTTCAATCGTATCAACAATTTAGTAGGAGCTGGTTTTTGTTGTTGTAAAAATCAAGTGAGCAGTACTCTTTTTATTTGAACATTTATGTTATTTTTAAATAAAAAAAAAACATTGGAAAGTTCTAGCTGGAGAAAAAAATTGATATTTTATTCAGCAAATATTTGATTTAATCAATTTGTGAATTACATGTTTAATAATGAAGGTTCACTTAATTTTTTTCCTTGAGCAAAATGGGGAAGAGATACCTCAGCTCACATTGCAAGTAAAATGAGCGTTTTGTCAAAAAGGCATCATGAAAGTTGTAAATTTCATTTATTCTTTTCTATAACATATCAGATCCTTTTATGAAATCGGACCATATATATGATGGTGTTCATCCTTTTCAAATTTGCCAAATTCAAATGAAATTTAGCACAAGCATAAACATGGCATGGATAGCACTTATTCTCACAACTCAAAAAAGAAAATATTACAAGTGTCGTAGCTAGGAAACAAATATAAAGCTCACAAGTACATTGCAAACTTTACCTTACAGAAAGCCCTCCTTTATTACAAAAAAGTTAAAAAAAAAAAAAAAAGCAAAATTAAAAGATATCAGAAAGAGTAGGCAGCTTGACTTCTCCCTTCTTCGACACCGGCAGTGTGAAGTTGCCGAAAATCGGTAGATCAATAGTGAGCTTGATGCACATGTCGTAGTCGATATCCCAATCCCTACCTACATCCTTCATGATGCTTATGAGGATACTATATGGCACTTTTAGAGGCACCTCTAGCTTTGTTATGTCATTTCCTTTCAACGATCCAGGATCCGGTATCGTGCCGGATGCTATCTCCCTGAGGTATCAACATTCAAATTTTAGACCACTCAAAGCTAAAAAAAAATGATTTGGCCTTGTATATATACCATCAATTTGAATAAATAAAAGGTCAAAACTTCACATAATTTCCAGATTGCAATAGCCACTTACCAATTTTTGAGAAAATGTTGCCAAGTCAACAAACAACAATACAATACAATTATTAGGCCTGATTTCTAGAAATATAAAACCTAAAGAAGTAATTATCACACAAAATAGGAAATTGTCACATAATATATACCTGCCGGCGCTCTTTAGAGTGAACGATATCTCGCAAATCGGGATGGAGTGGCTATACGGGTTGCGGACCTCGAGCGTGCTGTGAAACGTGGCGGTGTCACGGTTGACGTTTTTAATTGTCAAGTCGGTGAGGTCGGCCTCCGGTTTCTTCACGCCGGCGATCTTGTCGGCGAATACATCCTTGGCTTTACCCAAAAGCTGTGACATGGCTTCACAATTTCTTAGGCTTGCCTTCTTGGATCAATGCTTTGGTTACAACTTAAGGGGATAACTTCTGGGTTTTTTTATACTTTTGGGGACTATGCAATCACATGACACGTTGCTGGTACCAAATTGTGGACGTGTCATTGTGCGTGTCGCTTTTGTACAATGTCGGCAAGAAATCTATGCAAGGAAAAATAAACAAAAGATTTGATAACAATTACTGACTTTTACAGTACAGATCACTGGAAAGAGAGAGTCCAGAAATATTTGACGGTATCGGATAAGATTAAAAATATATAGAAATAAAAAATTCAAAAAAATAGCCGTACTAAAAATATTACGTGTGCTAATTCAAAATGTATTGTTGGATATATAGTACGTACATTATTTACATAGAGTAGAACTAGGGTGCTCTCGAGTTCACCAAGCCTTTGGTGAACTCAAGTTCAAAACTCATCGGATCGGCTTCGAAAGACGAATCCGACCGTTGAAATCCGTCTACCTTACGAGTGATGCGTCTACATTCAAAAATTTTAAATTTTGAAATTAATTTTGCATAGAGTCAAGTGGTCAAAAAACGTCAAAAAATGAATGCATTAAAATTAATTTATTAACCTTCTAATTTTGACTACTTGACTCTATGCAAAATTAATTTCAAAATTTAAAATTTTTGCATGTAGACGCATCACTCGTAAGGTAGACGGGTTTCAACGGTTGGATTCGTCATTTGAAGCCGATCCGATGAGTTTTGGACTTGAGTTCACCAAGAGCTTGGTGAAATCGAGAGCACCCTAGTTCTACTCTATTTACATATAGACCAAAAGATTAAATTTTCTGGGTACAATATATAATACTTAAATTATATTTAAATTATTAAGTGTGGTAATTTATAATATTATTATTGTTACGTACCATCATTTTTCTATTTAAAAATAGAGAAGAGATCGAGAGCCGAATTTTTTTTATTAATATTGAAAAAATTCAAAATTTCAAAATATGCTATTTTTTTTGTTAAGTACAGTGAATCAGCGATTTTCAAAGTGGTTTAATAAATAGTAAAAAATTCCAAAAAATATAAAATTTGATCACCAAGCACATTTCAATATAGAGAACATGTTGAGCAGTTCGGATCGGTTGTTTGGATTTTCAAAATGAAAATATAGTGCCATGGAGTAAAAACTTGGTTTTACTCCACGTCTCACCATAGCTCATCTATATATATATTCCCAACTCATATAGGGTTGGGCTACGGTACTTCGCAAAGTAAAGTGAGTGTTTTACTTCACGTCTATATATTTAATTGCAAAATTCAAAATATAGATCTGAACCGTTCAAGTTGATCTCCATATTACACTGCTTAGAGACCAAAATTTACAATTTTTAGAATTTTTTTACTATTTTTTGAAAATTTTAAAATTAATGTTTTTCAGAAAACAACCATAAAAAATTAGTGATTTTAAAAAACTCCAAAAAAAATAGTAAACAATTCCTAAAAATTATAAATTTGGCCTCCAAGCATAATTTAATATGGAAATCAACTTGAACGGTTCGGATCAACGTTTGAACTTTGAAATTGAAGATATGGACGTGAAGTAAAATACTTGCTTTATTTTGCGAAGTACCATAGCCCAACTCTCTTTCTCTATATATATATATTAACTTTTCAAATCACATATATTCAGAGAAAATATAAATTCAAATTTCATAACATTTAACATGTAAATATATATGAAATTTCGGATCCTTTTCTTTAAAAAATAAAATGAAAATGAACTCATACACCCAACATAAGATCAATAATGGAATGAAAGCTCAGAAGTTAGTCCTAATAGAGCATTTGGGCAAGATTCCACCATTACAATAGGAAGCACAAAAAAAAAAAGGTGACAAAGGTGAATGTAAGCACTGAATCTATATATCGTTCTGTTGTTAAAATTCTTACCATCGCATAGCTTCAAGATTCACAGTAAGACTTGTGCAATTTGGGCTGCGGGCATTTGGTCTAGAGATAATTTAGAGATAATTTTTCTATTCTTATTGAGAACTAATTTTAATTTATGTGATGTAACATAATAGAATAAAATAGAACTATGTAAATAACTTTTTGTTCTTTATACAAATGTTAGTGGCACAGTGCCATCTAACTTTTTAATAAAAACTTCGCCAATTTTGAAGAAATAAATAGCCCAATGTAAAATAAAAGCATTATAAATGAGAGAGTAGAATAGACCAACTCATACACAATGAAGATTCAACTATTTCCGGGAAAATATATAATACTTAAATTGTACTTAAAAGATATTAAATGTGTTAATTCAAAATGTATTATTGAATATCACGTAAGTTTTATTTAAATTGTAATTAAAAATAAGGGACTAAGCGAAGCACGAGCGAACCGAGTTCGTATCTTCTACGGTCAAGTAAAATTTGAATTTAAAATTAAATCATCCAATCAAAATTCAAGACAAATCTGAACTAATTTCAATTTGTAATACATTATGAAAATGTAATATATTTTTAGAGTTTGTATTTTTTTTTTCTATTGAAGAAAAAATCTCAAGGTGATATTATTCTCTTTTTCTATAGATTACTATTATAGGAACATTTTTTTAACTTTTTACTTAAATGTCTCAAAAAATATGTTTGTCAAACTACGAGCAAATTAAGAAATAACTAAAAATATTAAAAAATATATTACCGAATGTTTAAAAACATAAGCCGAAGCAACGTGAGACTACACACTTTGTATGCATTAATATTTCAGCCAAGCATTTACTGGTACCGCCACATTTTCGGAGTCTACTTCCTTATTCTCAGTCCGTATTATTCTGTGGAAATTTTTTATCAGTAGTAATTAATAGAAAAGAATATAGACAAACAATAAGAGTACAATAATATTTATATTGGTAGCAAGATCGGTAGGAATTCTACCGATCTTAACTTTTTCTTTTTTAATTTGATGTATAGATGGAGAGAATTCTTATATTTGATTTCTAGTAAAATATAAAAAGTTTTTCAAAAAATAAATGAAATGTTTTTGATATATCTAAATTTTAAGGTACTTTATCTATTTTTGTAAAAAAAAAATATATTACTAAAAGGATTAAAAAGGAAAAAAGCAAACTGGTTTAGATCGGTAGAATTCCTACCGATCTTACTGCCAATATAAATATTACTGTACTCTTACTGTTTGTCTATATTCTTTTCTATTAATTACTACCAATAAAAAATTTCCTTATTCTGTATCACTACTGTTCTCAAGTAATGATACTGGGCTAATATATACACACAAAATAATTCAGATAAACATATTTTGTAACTATGACCTATCGGCATGCCCGGCCTGATACATGCTACCAGCAAATTAAGAAATTTCTGCAGCCCTGAAAAGATGCCAGTAAATCCATACAGGTCGACCTTAACAGGTCAAGTTAAGAATTCTTAGCCTGAATAACATGTACTTATGAGTGAGACTACGACACTTTGCAAAGTGCGGAATGGTCCGTATTATGAATTCAAACAATCGATCCGAACAGTTCACTATGATCTCCATATAACAAATACATTTTGAGACCGAATTTTACATTTTCTTGAGTTTTTTCTGTTGTTTTAGATAGGTAGAAAATCACCTGATCTAAATCTTTTGAATAATCGGAAAGTAATGATTTTCTGCATGTATAAAAAATAATAAAAAACCTTACAAATTAGTTAGTTCTCCAAGTACATTTCATATGGAGATTATGTTGAGCGGTCCGGATTGACTGTTTAAACTTTGAAAACGGAGATTGTGATTTTCTGCACAGACTGATTCGCGCTTGCAAAGTACCATAGCCTTACTCTCTACTTGCCTTTCATGATTAATACCCAATATAGTTTTGTGTGCAATTCGTAATAGCACAACATGACTGAGAAACCATTAAGAAAAAGTTTCAATTGAAAGGGGGATCCATACCTAATGAAGACAAGCATAGTGTTGTAAAAATTAATATCAGAGTTAAACAAAATTAATGGTCTACAACAATTTCACATATCATTAATAAAAAGAGGAATAAAAAACAATGAAAAGAAATTACAAAATTTATCAGTAAATTCAAAATGCAATATCTCAATTCTCAACCTGCACTAAAGTTAGCTTGGGATATTCTTCAAGTCATAAGAAAATCAAAAGTCCCAATTTTTCCAGCACAAGCATCTGCATATGCTTGGTGTAGGCCAGGAATTGCATCTTCGTATGGCAGAACAAACTTCTCTATAAAACTTATATCGCTTAAATTCACAAAAGAAACAAAACCTGTATTTACAGCGAGAAGCCCTTTTGACTCCAGAAGCTTCCAGAAAAGGCTGCGGGGCACCAGCCGCTTCTCCAAGCTGAGCATGAGTATTTTTGGGTTTCGGACCACATTACTTTTATTGCAACAGGTTTCATTCATCAGGAATTTCATTTTGCGGCTTAACAATTCATCTGATACTTTCAACACTAGAGGATCATTCCTGATCATCATCATCACCTCCTCCTCTGAAAGCCCAAAATTTTTTAGGAGATGTTTCCTTGCATCTGCAGTGCTTTGTTTTAGTTTACTCACAACACTCAAAGCACGCACAAATTTTGGTGATGAAACCGGGACTTGTAATTGCTCAGCTCTTTTAACCAAAATCTTCATAGTTTCAGGATTACTTGAGAGTAATCTTGGAGCTAACTTGATCAGATGGGCAATTTGACGAACAGATAAGCTGCATTGCTCCTGAAAGAATGATAAGTTGGGCATGACCGTCTTTGCCAAACTGGCATTAAGTAGCCGGGGCTGCCTTGAGATAACATAGGATACATTTTCAATCGAACCAAGAGCCTGCAACCAGAAGTCGACCTTCCGCACAATATTCAAGGTGAACAAATCAGGAGAGCGGGAAACAGTACCTGAGATGTCTTTGGGTGAGAAGCCGAGTTCTTGTAGCTTTGCCACATTCGGCTTCAAGTTCTTCTCCACGTGGGAGCAAAGGAGGCGAGAATCCCGCAACACGGCAGTTCTTATATCCGATTCGCTTAAGCCGGTTTGTCTCAGGAACCGGAGCACGGCATCGGGCTTGTCATGGGATTTGAGGTGCTGGATGTTCTTAGACACTCGGACTGCCTCGTCAGAAGAAAGCCGCATGATCGGATGAGGTATTCTACAGCAAATCTTGGATTTGGGACTGACGGTTGAGTTGAAGTGGTGGTGGTGGAGAGGAGGCGGTAGATGGAGGAGGCGAATGGGGTGGTGAGATAAAGGGAAAGTAGAGATGGACTCATGCTGAACTCAAATAATAGTATTTGGCGAAGAGTGGGAGGGTTTTGACCTTCCTCGGCTGCTCGGCAGCTCAATATTGTTGAAGACAGTCGCAACTCGCAACTCTTAAGAGTAAAAAGGGCAAAAAGGGAATTCATATCACCTGAGTTAACTCAAACTTTCAATTGATTCGGACCGTCCGATCTGCTTTTAGCGCGAATATACCTCAGAGCCCTGATTCTGTTCGGACGGTCCGAATCTAAAGTCAGAAGTTGAGTTACTTCAGAGATTCGAACTCGTAAAAAGGAGGGGACAGATGATGGGAGGATTCCATTCAAGGGTGAATTTCATGTATGCCTCTTAAAAACTTCAAAATTACGTATTTTTCTTTCTAAATTTTAAATTAAGTATTTCCCCACTAAACTTTCAAAACTCACAAATATACTCATTTGAGTGAGGCTACGGTGCTATGCATAGCAAGGATTAGTCTATGCTACAGCTCAATATTTGAGTTTTCAAAATTCTAACGGTCGATTCAAACCGTTCAACATGATTATAAAATGAATATGTACTTACAAACCAAATTTTACATTTTTTTGAATTTTTTTACTATTTTTTTAGATAGGTAGAAAATCACTGTTTTTGGATGGTCCAGAATTTTCAGATCAAGTGATTTTCTACCTATCTAAAAAAATAGTAAAAAAAATTGAAAAAATGTAAAATTTGATTTGCAAGTACATATTTATTTTATAATCCTGACACATTTAGTCCTCTTCTGTGGACCCCACATGTCAGGCACAATGTCTCACTTGCATCTATGGAGGTACGTTGGTTTTGTATTCCTAATTTAAATAGCATTTTTAATTAGACGTTTATATTGAAATAATTGTAAAATGCAGGACACGACGAGCATGGAGTTCCCGTGCAGCATACCGAGGTAGCAAAAGTTCATTATTTAATTAATTTACTCGTTACTTCTATGTCTTTAATTTAACATTGTTTACATGCAGGATGAAGCTGCCGCCGCCGCCGCCGCCGTTTTCTCTTTGGATGACCTAGCTCCAGATGAGGGAGGATGGGAGCCAGCTAGCTCCCACCGACCGCAGTATATGGAGCCCAGACAGCACGACGGCGAGGCCAGTGGGAGTGGGGCACAGACTGCAGATGGCTTTGCCGCTGCTATATTTGGCACACCGCCTCCGGCCACGTATCCTCCTACTTGGGAGGCCGATCCGTGGGTCTTGCGTACACATGCGGGGATCCATGGGGAGCATGCATTACACCTGGGGGCGGACCCATGGGCGCGTGAGGCCGTACACGATGACATGCAGGTGGATGAGGTTCACCAGAGGCGTCCGCCGTCGCAGAGAGAGCACCATGCACCTACTAGGTTGGACCTCTCCGGACCTCGCCCTCGTCGTCGCCGTTAGGGTTTTTATATTTTTTTTAGTTTGATAGGTTTCTAGTATTTTAGTTTGATAGGTTTCTAGTATTTTAGTTTGGATTATTATATTTCATGTTTGGACTGTTATGTTTCATGTTTAGACTTACCATTTAGATTACCTACTTTTATTGTTTAGACTTACTATTTAGATTACCATTTAGAACATTTAAACATTAACAAACTTAATATAAAACTAATCAATTATATTAAAACTACACAATTACATAACATATAAAAATAATCGTCAATTATAAAAATATAATCGTCAACAAATAATAAATATATATCATACAATTTAATATAAAACATTCAAACAAATCATTACAACAATTTAATATAAAACATTCAAAAATCATTACAACAATTTAATATAAAACATTCAAACAAATCATTACAACAATTTAATATAAAACATTCAAAAATCATTACAACAATTTAATATAAAAACATTCAAACAAATCATTACAACAATTTAATATAAAACATTCAAACAAATTAAAACATAAAACCTTATAAAAAAAAAAATTTCATAGTGGACCGCCCATCCCCTGGGCGGTCAGCTTTGAAAAGTGGACCGCCCATCCCCTGGGCGGTCAGCTTTGAAAAGTGGACCGCCCGGCTGCTGGGCGGTCTGGTGGAAAAAGTGGACCGCCCAGCCCACGGGCAGTTAGGGTAGAAATAATTATAACTTTGAAGTGGGAGCAGATTTGATAATTTGTTTTTTTTTGGGGGTTTTAATAAAAATATCGGCAGATAGTTTGAAGTATTAAATCATAACTAGTCATATAAATTAATTTAATAAAATATATTCGAATTTTCTGAAATTGTGCTCCAACAATCTTTAGCATAAGTCTATAATTCAGATAGTAATTATATTAATTACGATTGTGATTTTCTGAATATATTCTTGATCATATGATCATAGCAATCCCTGACTGAGTCCAAATTAGATCTAAGACATCAGTTTTAAGTTGACACGAATCTCAAAACAGATCCTCTACTACAGATAGGTATCTAATTCCAATTGCTCGACTGGAGGGAATCCATCGACGGTACCGTAAAAGATTCCCTTTTACAATTAGCTATTTACGGTTTGAGATTAACTCTCAGCCAGTTTGGTATTCGGGCTGACTGAGGGGGCAGTATTATTGGGCTTTGAGATTCGTGCCAAGTTAAAAAGAACGATCCAGATCAAGTAATTGTAAATGATTGTAAAAGATTCCCTATTACGGTACCGTTGGTGATATGAATTCCGACTGGAGGAGGGTTGGTCCAATGCACATGGGAACTTATTTGGTTCCATGGGCAGAAATAGAAAATAAATCTGCTGTAATTTCGATTCCAACCGTTAGTTTTTCTCGAGATGCGTGCATGAAAACTTATTTTTCTGAGAACGTTTTTGAGATCCGCACACGGAAAAATTTGAACGGTTGATCTCGGAATTTCAGAATCCTGTAATTCCTCTCGGAATTACAGCATATTCGGATTCGCAGAAATAGAGCATTTGGGGAACTGTATCTCTAATTTTATTTTATTTTTGACAATTATATCACTTACATATTGATACCAACTATCAAGAAAAAATTGCAAATGAATAAGACTACAATTATGATTTTCCTACTGAATGAACGCATACATGCAAATGCATCATATATGCCACTAGCCTCTTACTCTAGTTATTTGTGCAAAAAAATTGCAAATGCTCTTTCCGAAAGCTATATTTTGGTAACTTGAAACTGAAAAACCATATAAATTTAACTTATTTTTCATTAATTAATGCGTTTAAATTGCTCTCCTGTTTCTTCTTTGTTGTTAAAATTAGTTTTATTCGCTCGTCTTGTGGACTTGTTTTATCAGTCTGATAACCACGTTTGTTCTCAATCTTTTAATTTTATACCAAATTATGTGCATTTTTTTTATTAATGCATTAATTATCTTATATTGATGTATCGGAATTTTGTTTATTTGACTACAAAATTGAAATACTAAAATGGGTCTTCTTAAAACCCCCAACCATGGAAAGGGATAATTCATAGTTATATATGATGATTCCAATTAGGCTTGGGAGGACTAACATTCCATTTAGCCGATTTATTAGAAATCTTATATTGAAAATATAAATATCAGAGCCTTCTAAATCTAATGTTCATCTCTATAATATGTACTTATTTATTCCTCTACTAGCCCAGAAAATAATAGCCAGGACGGAGGAAAAAATCCGATTGGTTGCTAATGCGAGAAGCCGGGATCTCCACAGGCCCAGCCTGAGCTACGTGCAGTTTAAATTCAATTCCATGTTGCATTTCAACCGTCATTTCAGCCGTCAGATCGAATTCAACATCAAAGTCCCCATTGTGGTGTCTCCTCATGAAGTTATATTTCTCGTATTCTTCCACTTCTACTGGTATTGTCAGACAGGTTGGTGTGTCTTTCGGCACCTTGATCAAGCATGACACCTTTCGTGATGCTACTAATTCGCTGAAATATATATTATTTTGGATTATACTTTTTTTAACTGACAAACTACGAATAACTTGGATCTTTTTTGTGTCAATTATGTTATGCATTGATGTTATAACTTAGATCTTGATTGTGTAATATGTCCGTGACACAATGGAAACTGTCACAAAAGAAACATTGATACAGAAAATTTACGTGCCAGAGATCTTCATGGAATAGAAGGCACTAGAGATACTGAGAAGAGCATCGCACGGGTTGATCACCTCTATCATTAGCTGAAACTTGAGGCTGTCTCTCGTCACGTCAGTTGCCTTGAAAGAGATAAAGTGTGCCTCTGGCTGAGCAAATTGCGCCATTAAATCCTGGTGGTCTATTGGTTCTTGATTTTTTGTTTGAGAAGTGTTGGAAAATAAAAGGATGTACTGAGACATACAGAGAAACAATAGACACCAGAAACTTTACGAGGAAACATCAACCGGAAAAGCAGCGGCTAACTAACTATACATTTGTAAAAATAGAAAAGTAAAGCTATGTTCTAGAAAAAGCTGAATAAACTCCTTTTAACTATAGCCATATATGTTCTGAAAATAGAGAACATAATTTCCATATTTTCTAAAATTAAAACATTTTAACCCCCCGTGTTCAGTAAAAACCCCCTATTTTGTAATGGGACACTGTCTTTATTTTTGGTATGATTTTATACAGGAATTTTGAGAGAGTTAGCGTCGTTACAGGTGGCATCAAGATCTTACATGAAATAAAATGTTCTGATCATATGCTTGCGAGTCGACAATGATTGACTGTGATTTAATTTAATGTTTCAATTCGTGCTTCTATGGTTCCGTATTGAATTGTTTTGGGAGCCTCTTTTACGAGAATTCGCATCCTCTGAGATATCTCATATTTTGCGTGACTTTTCGGAAATCTCAACCGTTCAAATACGTTATGTACAAATCTCAAAGCTCAAATAATACTGCCCCCTGTGCTATCCCCGAATAGGCACCAGACACGTCAGTCACGCAAAATATGAGATATCTCAGAGATTACGCACTCCTTTTACAAACTACCCAGACTACAAATTAAAAGGTAGCACATTGTAATAATTTGCCTAAATTAAGCAGTAGCACATTGTAAAAATTTGCCTAATTTAGTCTGAAAATTTTCCAACAATTTAATATAAGGATCTAATTAATTTGGTACTAGTCTAGCCTTCAATCCTGTAGTCTTTGTATAAGAAAAAAGGGTACAATCACTGCCAGATTTAACAGGGTCAGTACTAACATCCGATGGATACAGTGTATACCAGTAGAATTGCACACTTTGGTACCAGTTGGAAGCCATTAGGTCAAAATACAATCAGTTATTATGGTCAAGTGATAAACCTGGTATTTAGATAGAGAAAGAGATGCTGATAATTTGTATTTCACACATACATTTTATCTGGTACTTAGAATAAAAGGAAAATAGAATATTTTGTCTCTTTAAAAAAAGAGTAATGTAGTTGAAAAAAAAAATAAAAAAATGAAATTCGAGATTGACGATTGTCTTTGTTTTATAGATCACATTATTTTCGCTTCAGTTAAATCAGGAGATTTTTTGTATTAATTGTAGGAGAAATGTGTAAGTGAAGTTAACATGACTCATCAAACTTTCTTATGTTATAACATTCAATTTATTTTTTTATTTTTTACAAAAGATCAAATTGAAAGAATTGAGATGAATAAAACCATGTTATTTTCTTATTTTGTTGCATTAAATTTTACAGACACCAATTGTAAAATCTTTGTTGTAAGAGTCAGAAAGTGATTACATATTAAAATTGCATCAATTAGAAAAATTCAAGTCGAAATTATAGAAGGGAAGGTAGAGGCTTTTTTCGGATAACAAAAACAAAAACCACAGATCAGCATTTCAATTTCAAAATTTTCCACTGAGTTTCTTAATTGTTATTATTTAAACAAAGATTTTCAATCAATTTTGAAAATCATAGCTGGAAAACGGTACGTACCAGTTAAACTCAAATTATATCTCTGTTCTAAGTTCATACGCTTTCAAATTAGATAATTAAGGTATGCAAGATCAATTGGTAGATCTTATAATCAGAATCCTTGATGCATCAATCAGAAATTCTTGGTGACAAATGACGTAAACCTGTTTAAATATGTAATGTGGTACCAAATCAAATCTTTCATGAGCTATTTTCATTTTATCAGGCCAAAGAAAAAATAATAATAAAAGCATCTTTTTAAAAAACCTTCACTTGTCTTGCTCTTTATATATTTGAACCCCACAAGCTAATAGGTTCACACTTCTGGTGTTTCCTTTGATAGTGTTGCCTCTTTATATATCTATTTGCACCTGCAACAAATTGCAACATCTCTCAATCATATCGTTGTAACAATATAATCTGTCATCATGTCGACCTCAAAACAGCCCCTAATATCCGCCTCACCTTCCGGCCTACGTATCTATTTTGTTCCGCTACCGTCCCCGGGTCATGTCATCCCTATGATTGACATAGCGAAAATCTTCACCAAACATGGTGCCGAATGCACCTTGATTATGACCCCTCTTAATGCAGTCCGTTATGAGTCCAACATCCACCGCTCTGGCCTTCATCTCGTCACCTTTCCATTTCCCTCTGACACTGGTTTGCCAGTAGGTTGTGAAAGTGCTGATCTGTTACCATCTCGTAAACTTTTCGGACACTTCAGAAGGATCGTAGACTTGCTCGAGCAACCGTTTCGAGAACTCCTTCGTGTCAACCCTCCAGATGCAGTTGTCTCTGATTCTTTTCTCCTTTGGACCACCGTAGCTTCCGCTGAATTGAACATTCCACGTTACTCGTTTCCTGTCGTAAGTTGCTTCGCGTTATCAGTGGAGCGTAACCTTCTCTTTCACAGGCCTCAGCAAAATGTGACTTCTGACTTGGATCTGTTTCTAGTTCCCGGACTCCCTGATCAGATTTACTTAAACAAATGTCAACTTTCCGAGACGACACTACCCGATGAGAAACTAATGGAGTTCTACCAACGTGCGCTGGAAGCGGAAAACGCCACAACTGGATGGGTTGTTAACACATTTCATGATCTTGAATCGACATATATCAAACATTGCGAGAGGGTGACAGGTAAACCAGTTTTTCATATTGGGCCAGTTTGTCTAGGTGGTGTAAGTAAAGAGGAATTAGCGGAGCGGGGCCATGGCAAGGAATTATCGGTAGATTCAGAAAGGCTACTGAGATGGCTTGATGGCAGGCCCGCTTTTTCAGTGGTATATGTTTCCTTTGGCAGTGTGTCTTGGTTACCAAAGGCACAATTGAAAGAGATTGGATTTGGACTTGTTGATTCAGGGGTGCCGTTTATTTGGGTGGTAGGAAGAGGAGATGGGTCTGATGATGTGGCGGATGAGGTTGCAGCTGCCGCAGGACAGGCCGGGATAGTTATTAAAGGATGGGCCCCACAACTTGTGATTCTCGGACACATATCAGTGGGGACATTTTTGACGCATTGCGGGTGGGGGGCAGTGACGGAAGCTTGCTCTGTCGGGAAGATGATGCTGACCTGGCCTCTATTTGCCGACCAATTTTACAATGAGAAGCTAGTTGTGCAGGTGGCGGAGATAGGTGAGTCGATAGGGGCAGAGAGAGGATACATATGGGGAGAGGAGGAGCGAACAGGGGTTTTGTTGAACAGAGAGAGAGTGGCGGAGAAAGTGCGGTGGTCCCAGGGGCCAGGCGCAGAGTCTATGAGGAAAAGGGCATCAGAAATTGGAATAGAGGCAAGAAAGGGAGGCGGAAAAGGTGGGTCGTCGTATGAAAGTGTCGAGCGTATGATGGAGGATATTAGGAAGCACAGAGGCCAGAGGACGGAGGCGGGTGTGCATGGCGAGACTGGAGATCAACATTAAGAGAAAAGGCAAATTCTAATGGAACATTATTTGCCTTGATTTGTACGAGATATATGTTTGTAATTATGCAAATAATTGTGTTGTTTTATAACTCTTTTAAGTTCTGCAAGTGCACAAATTCTAACATATCTATAAGAACAGAAAGATATATTTATATGTTTGATCATTTTGTTTAGGGAAAGACTGCACCTCTGTTCAACCAATTTGAAAGTATTAATTCTAAGAGAAAACAATGATGTTAATTTACCCAAGTAGCATTTTTGTTTACATTTAAACCTCTCATGAATTAATAGTCTCTAGTCACATACATTGAAAAGACATGCTGTTAACCATTTGCAATTTAATGTTCTTGCTTCATTATGGTATTTTTTTTTTTATTGCTTTGTTTTTTTCTGTATTCTTATGCATTTCGGTTTCTAGAATGACTATATTTTGAGTATTGCGAATGAAACTGATACTGTTGTTGTATAGAAATCCAATAAAAAAGTGTTTAAATGAATTGATTTTTAGAAATCCAATAAAAAGTTTAACAAATCGTCAAATAGATATTTTGTGCGAAAAAAAAAAATCAGATAAAAAGTGATAAACGCTCGCATATAAAAAACACAGCAGAAAAGATGAAAATAAAATTAATTACTACAATGATTAGACACAATCAATAAAATTGAACTTTATGTGCTTACTATAGAATTTATTTCAATTTAGAAGCTGCCAATGCCCAATATAATCTTTGTTTTATCAAGATCTGTGCTAGTTTCTTACAATTCAAGCATGCAATATTTGATTGGTAGATGTTATAATCAAAATTTGTTAGTCAATAATCAGAAAATCTGAGAGACAAATGAGAGAAGACCTATAACAGAGCGCTATAGGCAACACCAAGGCAAGCAACAAATGAAGAACTTGCCTCTATTAAAAAATTCAGCAATTTTGATCACCTCAAGCTCTACTCAGTTCACACTTCTGGCATTTCTCCTAATAATACATTCCTTGTAAATTAATTACACCTACAATAAAACAATAACCACCTCTCTCTTTTACTATTATAATCAGTATCTCTGATATCCACCACCATCTCCATCTCACCTCCCCCCTTCACATCTACTCTATCCCGCTACCATCCCTAGTCCATGTCATTCCAATGGTCGATGTAGCGAAACTCTTCGAGAAATAACTTGCAGTAGACAGAAACCCGGTACAGTCGGGAAATAAATCTTTTGTTATTCCAAAGGAATAACAGGAACCTGTATTTCTGATTTCAACCGTTTAAATTTTTTACGTGCGAATCTCAAAAAAGAAAGATTTTAATCTCAAGGAAAATTAGAGGTTGGAATCACAATAACAGTTCTTGTTATTCCGTTAGAATAACAGTATATTTATTTCCGGTACAGTCGTGCATGAGCGAGAGCGATCCTATTTTTCACATTCCTAAAATCAGAAATTCATTTTCCTTTCGCTTTCTGGAAAGACGCAATAAAGAATAATAGAAGAGTGAGAGATTAAATGGAATTGTATTATTTCCTTCTATGTCTAATACATTGTACATCAACAGCTTTATATAGAAAATGGATTACAACATGTTTCTCCTAATTACAATCTATACCAGAAAATGGATTACAGCATGGTTCGGATCATCTGTTTGAACGTCCCATTTGAAGATATAGATGTTGGGGCACGAATGGGGCATGAAGCATTGGGGCATTTGAGCCCTCCTCATACCAGAATAACAGAATTATGTAACAACTTCATACGTTGGCTAACTGAATTACTTCTTGGCCATCTTGCTGTCCAATTTGGCTTGAACTGGACAAGTCCATTATACTACTATTAGCGTGCCCCCACCCCCCACGCAAGCTGATGGGGAGGTACAAACCATCAGCTTGGAAGTGAGTTGAAGAAAGCGAGGTGTGGCAAGAGGTTTGGGTTTCCTTGAATGCAGAAAGAAGTGAGAAAGAAAGGGAATGAGCTCTTTGGCTTGAGAATAGTTCTATAGGCTTGTGCATTTGAGGCCCTTTGAGTCCTTTTTGAAAAGAAAAAGAAAGAAAGAGAGAATTTGAATAGCTCGTGGCTTTTGGACAAAAACATTTGAGGCTCTTTTGAGTCCTCTTTGAAAAGAAAAAGAAAAAGAAAAAGAAAAAATGAGAATTTGAATTGCTCGTGATTTTTGACGACACATGGTTTCAAGAGGCTCATGGCTCTCTTGTCTCAATTTTCAGAAGAATCATTGTGTGGATAGAAAGAAGAGAAGAGAAAGAAATTTTGATTTTGATTGGTGGTTTCATGGTTTGTAGCTGGAAGGTGAGGTTTGGAAGGAGTTGTTTTGAAAAATACAGAGAGGTCATCTTCAGGTTGAGTATTGGACCTGGTAGCGCTAAAGAAAAGAAGATGTAGATTTGAAAGTAAAATAAGAGAAATGGAATTTGCAGTGGGCTTTCGATCCAGCCCAAAGAAAATGAACATAAAAATCAGAGAATTGAATCTAGAAAAGAAAAGAGATCCTTGCAGGCCGTATTGACTGAAATCCATCTCTTGCATATTGTTTTTTGGGACCACCAACACAATCGAAAATTCAACAGCAGCCTTTTTTTTTTCATCGTCAAGTCCGGCGAACGGAGTAGGTCCGATGCCCATCGGACCTACTTTTTAGGTTCAACGAGTACGATGACCGTCCGATTTAATTTAAATTTGTGCGCACCAACATTAAAACAAAAGCGCACGAATTTTAAAGATTTTCGCACGAATCGGAAAGCAAACCAACGGTGATTAAACCCGTCGAACCAGAGCAGGTCCAATGCCCATCGGACCTACTCTCAAGTGCAGTGGCAGATCATCAGGCTCAGCACGCTCCGCTGCAACCAATATTAGGTTCTTTGTCGCGGTTCCCTTCAAAACAACTCGAACTTGAAAACAGCTCTCTCCTGGTGCGCAGAACCGTTCCTCGCCTTCTCAGCAGCAGAGATGTGGCGAATCGAAGCACAACGGTGATCGGAGACGCTTGTCGAGAGAAGGGTGATCGTCTCAAGCTCACTGGCAACTGCTCAATTGTTGATCTTTGGAGAGCGATCTGGTCCTTGGATTAGGATCAGCTTAAATTATCCAAACATATTTCTCGAGCTCGATAAATCTTGTATGATTATCAATGGGGTGTTGCTTAAGCACGAACAGTGATTCCAGCGCGAATCGTGTTGCTCGATGGAGGTCAACTGGGATCGTCGCTTTACGAGACACCAAATTGAAGGTTCTCTTTTTTCTTCCTCGTTTTTTTTTTTCTTAGGAATTATTTTACGGGAGATAGATGTATAGAGATTTAAATTGATCGTTTACCCGATTGTTACTAGGTGTTCGTTAATTCATTGCTTTAACAAATTGATTTTAATTACATTTTTCTAACCATTATATACAGGAATTTCCGAATGAAATTCTGCAAGTAGAGAGCATAAGAACCCTTGATTTGACAAACAACAAAATAGGTATAATATTTCTTACTTTACTTCAGGTGCATTGATTTTGAAAAAAAGGATTTCAGATGAAATTCTTACTCTTGGATATAGCTACTGATATTGCATTCTTTCTTCTACAGCTTTGGTACCTGCCGAAATTGGCCAACTAAATCGCATCCAAAGACTTGTGAGAGCAACCAAGTTATTATCTTATATATCTTACAATTTCACACAATGAATTATTAAAATACTGGTTGAAGCTGAAGAGGTTTACCAGTATTATTTAGTCATTACTTTTCAAACAAATCCAAACACCTTGAATGTGTTTCCGGTGAACTGTCAAAAAGGCGTGCTTTGCATCTTTTATGTCTGGTGCCTCCTACTATCTCCTGCTGACTCATTCCCATTTTAGATTTTCTTCCCTTTTTTGGAATGGAAGCATAATGGGAGCACTGATTTTCAATTCATTGGATACCTCTTTTCCTTATTCAAAGTACTTTTTATTTATCTTTTGTTATATATGTAGGTTTTGGCCAACAATATAATTCAAAGCCTTCCAACTAATATTGGAGATTTGCGGACTTTAAAGATTCTGACACTTGATGGAAATCGGATTACCTACTTGCCTGATGAATGTAATTTTGTGTCCGGCTTCTAGAATAATCCTGTTTTGTCACTTAACCTATCTCTCGATTAGATATGATAATTTACGGTTTGCAAAAATATGCATTGATTTTTACATTTACGGATTTGTCCCATTTGAGTGCACCTATCATAACTAACTATTAATTGAAAGGTTAAAATGGAGTGTAATGACCAAAAATGTAGATGATCTCCAATTCACTAATCCGTAATATAACCAAACAGGTACAATTTGCTAAAACCCCTAAAAGGCATACTGCTGTTCTGAGTTTTTTCTCTGTTTGTAAAATTTCCATAACATCAGTTTTTAATTTATTTATTGTTTTGTTTTCTGATCAAGTGGGATCTCTTCAAATGCTAGAGAAACTTTCAATTTCTCGTAACTCCTTGATTTCCCTTCCTCAGACTATAGGAGATTTACGAAATGTAAGTACATTTTTTTTTTTGTTTACCCAAACTGTTTTCCAGAATTCAAAACTTTTTCCTGCAGGAATTATTAATTTTTCAAATGGACCAAATATTCCATTTTTTTTTAATTCTTGTTGTGTTAGAAACAGTTAAGAAGATGCAGTGGTTTATGTTCATTCTGTTTTAAGGTGGGTTTAAGAAGAATTTTTTTTTTTTAAATCTTAAACAACCTTAAATGAGAACCACCAGTTCGGTTTGAGATATTCTTGTTTTTTTGGGAATAATGTACTCTCCAACATAATTTAGTATATTGTCACATTCTTCTTCTCATTGATCACTTTGACTCATATTAGAATTCTATATTCATCAAATACTAATGCAGATAGTGTTGCTGAATGTGTCGCAAAATAAATTGAAGTCTCTTCCTGAATCAATCGGGGGATGTATAGCTTTGGAGGAATTGCAAGCTAGTGGTACTCATTTATATTGCTTAATTGTACTTAAAATAAAGCCTCAAAACAATTAGCAATTTAGAAAATGATAAAGCTGGCATCAAGTGTACTGAAACCAGGTCTTGTTTATCCAATTTACTAAATGATCCTATATTGTAATAAATAGTTTATCAATTCATTATCTAAGATATTCTCTATGATATAGGTTTTTTTTGTGTGCCATTTATTACCTTCCCTTTTACCATTTTTATTAATGCAGAAAATTCAATTGACGATTTGCCCCTTTCAATTTGCAAACTTGTTCATCTCAAGTCGCTCCTGCTAAACAACAACAACATTCGTCAGGTGCATATAACTCAGAAATAACTATTATGTTCTTACAGAATGCACATTTTACTACCCATGACACTATTGGTAAACAAATTTCGCCTGGTAGGCGGTCTTCTGGGAAGAAAGTTGCTGCTTTTTGTTTTGAAAAACTTTTTTCTAATGTTGAAGCCAAATGATGTGGTCACACTTACAACTTATTTTCATGTAACCTACTTGCAGCTGCCCCAAAATTTGTTGAAGGAATGCAAAGCTTTGCAGAGTATTTCGCTGCATGATAATCCAATCTCTATGGACCAGTTCCAACAGGTACATCTTCTTACAATCTTTCTCTTCTTTTTGCATATATGCCCTTGCAAAGTCTTGGGCATTTTCTTTGACTTCAGAGTTCTGGATACCCAATTCCAAGTGCCTCATGTATATGTATTCTGCATGAAATTATATTCTTTCCAAAGGATTTTTTGGTAAAGGAACTTTTGAGTTTGATGTTTTAACTTCATGAATTATTCAGATGGATGGTTTTGAGGAGTTTGAATCACGAAGGAGGAAGAAATTTGACAAACAGATCGATTCAAATGTAATGATGAGTTCAACTGCACTTGATGAAGGTCTCGATCGTCGGTAGTTGGATGGGAAATTATTTCTTTCAATAATTAAATATGTACTTCTGTATGCTATGAACTTTTGATAAAAATATATTATACCGGACACTCTTTTTTGAGTGTTTTACCCTTTTATCTGACATGGTAAGCCTGTAAATAGTAAAATTCGTTTACCCTTTTAATTGTTTATTTTCTACAATATAATGTGTTTACCCTTTTTGGAGTGTTTTACCCTTTTACTTGTTGTTTGTTTATTATTATGTGAACAATATAATGTGCATGTACTGTGGTAATGTTCAAGTAATTTGGATACTTAGATTTAGAGTCTGTTGGTCACCAATTGAGTTTAAAGAAAAGAAAAAAAAAAAAAAGGAGGTTTTCAGACTAAGTCCACCAAATGTAACTTTTGCCACTTGAATTATATGTTATGTTCAATTGCTTTAATCTTAAATATATTTGTTGGGCCAAGCTACATGTCTTTAAAGATGATTTTTTCCTGAAATTGGGAGAATTTTAGCCCACCTTTGTAAGCATGAATTGATTAAAAATCAGGCAAATAGGCAGCATTTGTGTTATGCACTTGTGCTTACAGCTTGCAAGTTAGTAATGTAATAATTTGTTGCTATTGTTTGAATTCCAAGATATCTGGGCATAATATATTTTAGAATTTTAGGCCTAATCCATGGAACTGTTTGAGATGAATATCAAAAGAGCAGAGCCTATATTTAAATTAGATGTATAATCAAATAATACTTACCCTGTTTGGACTTTTACACTTCAATTAGCCATAAACCAAAAACATGTATCTAGTTTTATCAGAAAACGGAAAGAGAAAATGATACTTACCCTGTTCATGCATATCAGAATATTCAATTTTCTAGTTACTCACGAAATTAAGATGAATACAATAAAATACTGATGTATGTACGCATTTTTGCCATGACAAAACCATATTATCATGCTAATGATATTTTTAGACTAAAATAGTATATTAAGTTAGGAAGCTATACATACATACATACATACATACCTATACATTATATATATATATATATATATATAGATGTGCTATTGTGCTTTGCAAAGTAAAACCCTCTATTTACTTCGGGCCATGTTTTCTATTTTGAAAATTCAAACAACCGATCCGAACCGTTCAACATGTTCTAAATATTGAAATGTGGTTGGAGACTAAATTTTACATTTTTTGGAATTTTTTTACTATTTATTAAGCCACTTTGAAAATCCTGATCCACTGTGAACAGTAAAAAACAGTAAAAATTTCTGGACCACCTGATCAGCGATTTTCAAAGTGGCTTAATAAATAATAAAAAAATTCCAAAAAATGTAAAATTTAGTCTCCAACCACATTTCAATATTTAGAACATGTTGAACGGTTCAGATCGGTTGTTTGAATTTTTAAAATAGAAAATATGATCCGAAGTAAAGATGAGGTTTTACTTTACAAAGCACAATAACCTATCTCTATATATATAGGATTGCTCAAACTCAAATCTTACAAAAGTAAAAGAATCAAAATACTATTGCATTCAACATGAATAATAAAAAGTATAGCAATAAAGTATACGTAAAATATTAGAGGAAACTAAGAATATCACTGGACCAAACTGGCTGACACTAAATTTGTATATTATTACATGCTCACAAAATTGAAGTTTTCTCGCTAACTACAAGTATGTAAAAACAGGTTAACTTACTAATATCAATTTATTTTTATTTTTCATAATATCAATTTAGTTTTATTATTAGATGAACCTGATCTTTCAGACCAACAAGGTGCCTATCTTAGATCAAGGGGAGCACAAATGTTCTCAGAAACTTTGATTTGTTTTTAGCTAAGGCAAACATTGGGAGAATTTTGAATAACCTACTAGCAATTTGTTATCTTTGAAATTTGTTGCTAACTATTAATTAGGTTATATGATGTAATTAGAAGTTTCACCCTTAAAATACCCAAGACTTAAAGGCTTATAATGATAAATGCTACATAAAAATAAAGAAAACCAAAAGGAGTCCCAGAAAATTACAAAGTCTCCATCAAGTGTTATCGATTCATATTCTTTGATAAGCTTCCCGTTTATAAATTTTCATAGTGGCTTTGATTTAGGAAGATCAATCACGTCCTTTAGAATACCATTATACACATATGTAGGGATCCGATTAATACGTTTTTGTTACCACAATTATTTTCTACATTTTTAAAGTCCAAATCGTTGATTCAAACCATTCAACATGATCTCCACAATAAAATGTGTTTGCAGATCAAATTTTACATTTTTTTTGAATTTTTTACTATTTATTAAGATGGGTACAAAATTCAATGGTCTGAATTTGACTAGTTTTTTTGTAAAATACTTAATAAATAGTAAAAAAATTCCAAAAAAATGTAAAATTTGATCTGCAAGAACATTTTATTGTGGAGATCACGTTGAACGGTTTGAATTGATAATTTGGACTTTAAAAATGTAGAAAATAATTGTGATAATTTTGGTGGTAACAAAAAACGTGGTAATCAGATCCCTTCTCATGTGAAATATATTTTTAAGTTCTAACTTAAACTAAACTTTCTTTCATATAAGATTGAACCTTTGGAATATTTACACTTAAACAGCTCATATTGATTAATCCTCCAGCCAAATAAAAAAATATTGAGATAGACATTATTATCAAGACAGTCAAATAAAATGAAAAACAAATACTTATATAAATATTTGATATGTTAAATATCAACACTTGTGTTTGCCAGTTGTAAATTCGCTGGTGACATTCTAGGAAGTGGTTCCGATAAGATAGTTAGAGTGCGGTCTCAGGCAATTAGACTTCGAGAGATATTTAGGAGATTTGGCTTGAGAGGTACTATTATTAGGCTTCCTAAAAAATATTGTATAAATTAATCTCATAACAATAATAATAAATTGTTTTTTATAAAAACCTTTCGCAAAGGCTGCAAAGTTGTGTGGGGAATCGAACTCTCGACCTTTGAATAATCAAGAATCCTAGGACTTTTTCCTAACCAACAATACTACCTTTTCTTTCTCAATAATAAAAAATTGTATAACTAGAATTTAGTTGATGACATTCTCAATAATAACAAATTATATAACTAGAATTTAGTTGATGTGTCATAGATAGTTATCATCTATATAGGAGTGTAAATGGATCCGAATTATTCGTTCTGAATCCGATTCGTATCTGCTTGAAATCCGAATTCGTATTCGTATTCAAATTTATATTTATAAATTATCTGACTCTGTCTCTGTATCAGTTTAAAGTGAATTTAATTTTATATTTTTGACATCCGTTGTATTCATATTCTCTCATTGAAATTTGAATATGAATTTAAAATTAACATTATCCGTTCCGAATTCGCTCCGTTTACATACTTGAGACCAATATCTTGAGTTAATAAAAAAATTCTTATTCATACTTGTCATCAAATATAGGAGTAAACAGACAAAAACTAATTCTTTAATATCCGTACGTCCGGGTCATATATTATTATAATATAACAACCAAATCATATCCAAATCATTCATTTATTTCTTACTGCCACTGCCTACTAGACTAGTAGAGTCCGAATCTGCTGCGATTCCGAGGCAGATCGCAGGACCCTGCGATCCCGAGATCAACGGTTCAAATTTTCTCGAGCGCGGATCTCAGAAACGTTCTTAAAAAGTAAATTTTCACGCACGCATCTCGATAAAGACCAACAGTTGAGATGGGATCGCAGGTTCCTGCGATCTACCTCGGAATCGCAGCAGATTTATTTTCAGACTAGTAACACATCTGTTCTGCTTAAAAAAAAAAAAAATTAGTAACACATACTGTGATAGTGCCACGACCGATGTCCGACCACTGGCCTCCTACCCGGCCGCAGATCGACCCAAAAAGCGGCTTCTGCGCCGAGACCAAAACCTTCCACGGCCTCCGCCCCACAGTCCCCCTTCCTTCTCCTTCTCTCCCTCTCTCTTTCACCTCCTTCACCTTCTCCTTCCTCCCCTCCCCTCCCCACTCCCACCCGGCCTACATCGACGCCTCCACCAGCCACGCTCTCTCCTTCCCAGACCTCCTCTCTCAGGTCCACTCTCTCTCCACGCATCTCCTTTCTCGCGTCTCTAAGGGGGATGTTGTGCTGGTTCTCTCGCCGCCCGGTGTCGACATCCCGGTTCTGTATTTTGCTCTGTTATCTATAGGAGCAGTTGTTTCTCCGGTGAACCCTGTTTCTACAAGTCATGAGATTTCTCACTTCATCTCCATTTGCAAACCTTCACTTGCTTTCACCACCTCATCCACTTCACACAAGCTCCCTCCTGAGCTTCCCTTAATCCTCCTCAACTCCCCTGATTTCAGATCCTTACTAGAACCCTTGCAAAATGATTATATTGGTGAATTAAATATGAAAGCGAACCGAGTGGTTCAGCAATCAGATGCGGCGGCGATTTTATATTCATCTGGTACTACTGGCCGGGTGAAAGGGGTGGTGCTGACTCATCGCAATCTCATTGCCAGTTTAGCTCCTTTTGTTGCGGCGGCTAGAACTCGTACTACACCGGCAGTGCTGATGATGACAATCCCGCTGTTCCATGTCTACGGCTTTCTTTTTGTTTTGAAGACAGTGGCCACGAGAGAGACAGCTGTGGTACAAACAGAGCGGTTTGATGCAAGACGGACATTGAGAGCAGTCGAACAGTTTCGGGTGACTACCTTACCTTTGGCTCCACCGGCGCTTCTTGCATTGGTGAGAATTGCAGAGGAAGGAGGTTTGGAGTGGGACATGAGCTCACTTCAGGTGGTGACTTGTGGTGGGGCACCCATCGGCAATGATTTAATACATCGGTTCTTACGAGTTTTCCCCAACGTGTGGTTTGGCCAGGTACATTTCATTCACATGCCATTTTTTACATTTTTGTCAGATCATGCTTGGTACCTGATTGTTAAGCTGGAACAGCTGTTTTGACTAACTTTAAGTTTCCTAAAATCCACTATAATTTTTTTTTTTAATTGTCTTTTGTATAGTTCTATGGTATAGTTGTTCCTTTGTTCAATCATTGTACAATTTGAACTGACTGAAGAACAATAATAGCTGTTAGAAAATGGAGTAAACAATACAATATTTTAGGGGAACTTCAGTAATTGGTGAATTCGCATCCCTGAGATATCCCAAATTTTGAGTTGATATGTGGAAAATCCAGACAGTTCCAATCCTTTCTGCACGAATCTCAAAGCACAATAATACTGGCTCCTGCATTCCAAATAGGTACCAAAACAAATTTGTGGCTTTAAATAAACTGCAAATTGACTCGGAAAATACGGACTAGTAATTGCCAGCTCATAGCTTTGATTCTCAATAATCAATGCTAACACTTTACCATAACCAATGTTTTGAAATTGTTGCTTAAAATTTCCTTTATCTCTGTTTTAATTACCTTAAAATCATAATTTTGCACGGGTGACTGTGAAGGGATATGGATTGACAGAGTCAACAAGCGGCTGTTTCCGAAATAGTCAAGAAGGAACAAATTACATAGGATCGGTAGGTCGTCTGGTAGCGGGTTCTGAAGCAAAGATTGTAGACCCGGTAACAGGTGTTGTTCTGCCTCCCAGCTCTCAAGGGGAGATCTGGATCAAAGGGGAACAAATAATGAAGGGTAATTTATCTCTTTTCAAATTTAGAGTATATGTTAAGTTATCAGCACCAGTTTCTTCACATATGGCAGCATGAAGGAATTGTATTGTTGTGATTAAAAAATAGAGTTGCATGTGACCAGTATTTTTTTTTTCCCTGACAGTACAGTTCACTGCCACATACAATTGTCCACTGAGTTTTTTTTTTTTTTTTGTGAAATAATATAGTTGCTAATTGTACTGGTACTTAGCTGAGACTACAACATCAATTTACTTGTTTTCTACACTTCACACCTCTCAGCAATTCTTTTTCCCCTCTTTTTTCTCTGAGATAGAAATACTCCAAAAAATGCAATCCTGATTTTATTTTTTTCATAATTTGTGTGATCAACATCTATATTTGGTTAGGTTATGCCGGTGATGACAAATCAACCTGTGAAATCATTGACCATCAAGGTTGGTTGAAAACTGGAGACATCGGTTTCTTCAATGGTGATGGTTTCCTCTTTGTGGTTGATAGATTGAAAGAACTGATCAAGTGCAGAGGATACCAGGTAATAATTTTGTTTTTATTAACAACCAGGTAATAATTTAGTTGTTATGTTTTTAACACAAATAGCTCCTTAACAATTGTATCTGATGCAGCAAGTAGCAAAAATAACCCTTTTGCAAGCACACTCAAAAGAGAGAAACAAGTTATTTGATTCTTGGATAATCTGACAAGTACATTCAGACATCATTAATAAGGATTACTTGGTTGAGAATAACTGAAAATACAAATAATTGTCTAAATAGATAAAATCAGAAATTTGCATCCCTTCTGTCTCGACCAAAAAAATATTTTTTGGCCCGAAAAAAATAAATTTCAGCCAAACCAGAAAGGTTTTCATAAACACGGATTTTATTTCCTGAATTTCTTTGACCTGCTTTCCTTCTTCTTTTTGACGTCCCGACTCCCGACCCATAAAATACTCAGTGCCTTGCCCCTCATCACTATCTGATTTTACTTTTGATCAGCAATTACACAGCAATCCTTCTGTGTTCTCTAATTTGGAACTTTTGTTTCTTGGCTTTCAATTTACTTAAGTTTTTTTATTTACACTTTGTTTCTTTGTACAGGTACCTCCTGCTGAATTAGAAGATTTGTTGCAGACGCATCGAGATATCATAGAGGCTGCAGTTGTTCCGTGAGTAAACTAATATTTACAAATTTTACTACTTGTACTCTGTGTGTGTGTGTGGATATTTCAGTATACAGGAGTATAGGATATTTTATTTATAAAAACTGACAGTAATTTATTTCATTTTTATGAAAAGATACCCAAATGAGGAAGCAGGTCAAGTACCTATAGCCTTTATTGTTAGGAGGCCTGGAAGAGACTTGAATGAGAACCAAATAAAAAAATTTATATCAGAGAAGGTAATCTACAATTAACTGAAAGGACATTATGATTTAAAACATTTATATCATATCACTTTTAATTTAGTTTCTGTTTGATCTTTTTTAGGTTGCACCATACAAACGGATTCATCATGTTTTGTTCGTTGATTCAATACCAAAAAACCATGCTGGTAAGATTTTAAGAAGGAAATTGGGAGAGCTTGCTTCATTACATATGGCGTCAAGACTATAGAACAAGCAAAGTACAATATTTTATATCGAAAAAACCAGATTGCTGATTCAAAAAAAAAAAAAAAAAGCCTCACAAGTGGTCTGATGTTGGGACAATGGCTATTTCGACATTCTTTAGACCCATTGTAATATCGGCTTAAATGCCAACCAATTGCGTAAATGTTTGGTATTTTATACAGTGCTTCACCTTAATCATTCCAAGGTGGTTGATCATATGAAGAAATGAAACACAACTCCAGCTGTTATGTAAGATTTCACATTTCAAATTTGAGCAAATTTTAAAGCTGTATATTCTCTATTTAATTTGTCTTGTAAATTCCCGTCAGATCCGAATAGATTTATCGGTCCAGTTTTGGTTGAACTCAAACTTTACGTCAGTGTCAAGATACAGAATTCACCACTAATACATGAGCAGCTTTTGAACCATTTATTATGAATTTTCCATGTAATCCACTCCTAAAATTATATATTCATACCTTCAATCGATCGTTCGATCGGATAATTCAACAGTTTAGAGGTAACCAAGGGGATAAGGACTGGTTACCTGAAACTTCTTCACATTTTGTGGGCACTTCTGTATCTGGTAAAGAACTCATTGCTTCCCAATAGGCAAAAATTAGATTGAGGTAAACTCTTTCAAGTCTCAAGATGCGCTGCAATGCGCTGACTGGCAGGCATACACTGATCTGCTCCGTATGGCGCAACTCCTCACTACTCACTCTCAGTCCAGATGCGTTTTCATACCACGAGATAAAGGCCCGCGCACTTGCAATTGTCCCACTAGAAAATCAATGTTTTTGGATGGTATAGAATTTTCTGATCAAGTGATTTTCTACCAATCTCAAAAAATAGTAAACAAATTTGAAAAAATATATATTATTAGTGTATATTCATTTGAAGACTATAATTGAACGGTTTGAATCGATTATTAGATTTTTCAAATTGAAAATTTGAGTTTAGAGTGCAAGTCAATATGCGCTATGCATATCATAAAGTTTTGTTTGGAATTTTTGTCACTAAGTCACTAAAGAATAAACTTGAGCAGAACTAGGGTGAGCTGTGCTCACCAACGGGTTTGGTGAGCACACCTCCAAAAAATGGGTTTTCAAAGTTCAAATAGTCGATTCGAACCTTCCAACGTGTTCTTCATATTAATATGTGCTTGGAGACCAAATTTTACATTTTTTGGAAATTTTTTACTATTTTTTCCGAGCCCTTGAAAAATCAGTATTTTTTGAATTTTTTTTTTATTTAATTAAAAGCTGTGATTCATAAAGTCATATAAAACATCAATGGTTTAATATGTTTCGTTGAGACCATCGGATTCAAACGGAAAGGCATATCCATTCTAACGAGAATTTTTAATCTATATAAATTATAAAAAAAGAAGAGAGAAATAAAAAAGTACTGTTAGATTTTCATCGGTAGAAAAAGTTCTTCATTCCTTTCGAATTTATATCACCTAAAGTAACTTGAATTTGGGTTTAGATCCAGACCGTCAGATCTTTTTTTCACGATTATTAAAGAGCTCCGGGCAGTCCATCTCACACCAGATCAAAAACTCAAAATTTAAGCTATTTCAGAGGATCCTGACCTTTATGAGCTACCAGACAAACTTTACCACCGCCGCCTCCCATTTGTCAAAGAAAACAGTCATATGATTTTAAATGGGCATGTAAGTATGTAACATCTATGCCGAGTCACTGACAAAGATTTAAATAAGAAGCGACTAGCGAGTAGGTTAAAATCGGAGGCGAGTTTAGCTATATCACTTCCACCACAGCAGGAGCCGCATATTCTATTCCATGCATAGGTGTCGCAATACCCAAAACAATGGAGACTAAAAAAGGAAAGGAGGAAGTAGGAAGCAGAAGCAAACAATTAAAAAACAATGAGGGGACTGAGGCAATTGTCGCGCCGCCTCCTGAGCAATGTTCCCGAGAACACGGTGTACGGTGGACCAAAGCCCCAGACACCCTCTCACAGGTTCACGCTGGCGAACCTGAGGCAGAAGTACGCGAGAGGGGAGCCGATTACCATGGTCACGGCGTACGACTACCCCTCGGCGGTCCACGTGGACCAGGCCGGGATCGACATTTGCCTCGTAGGCGACTCTGCTGCCATGGTGGTGCATGGCCACGACACGACTCTGCCCGTCACGCTGGAGCTGATGCTGGCCCACTGTCAGGCCGTTGCACGCGGGGCCACACGCCCCTTGCTTGTAGGGGATCTTCCCTTCGGCACCTACGAGGCCTCTTCTAATCAGGTCTATTTTGCATATGCATTTTCTCTGAGGTTCGCTTTCCAAAGGTTCAATACAAGTGGTTTTTCATCAAACACCTGGCGTGCTAAATTGATTTATAGGATGATCAATTGATGGAGCATCCTCACTGATTCTCTAGTTAATGCATAACCAACACAAATCACCCATCTAATAAATTTATATCATTTATTGTGTTGAGCCACACTTTTGATTGATCACAAAAAAAGGCTAAAATCTGTGAAATTCGAAGCTGACAATTTTTCTCTTGGACATATCATCACTTAGACTTCAGCTGCACAAAATCTCACATTTTGAATGTTCAATGACTGAATTACATTGACCTTCAGTTCTTGCAATTCAAACTTCACTTTCTTTCAAAATTTGCCAATTTTAACATTTTTTATGGTCTTTTAAATATGGTTATGGCCTTATGGGGCAAGGCAGGCAGTTGATAGTGCAGTGAGGGTGCTGAAGGAAGGGGGGATGGATGCAATAAAACTGGAAGGCGGGGGCCCCGTCAAGGATCTCAGCTGCAGGAGCGATTGTGGAGGCCGGCATTGCGGTGATGGGCCACGTGGGGCTCACCCCTCAGGCTATTAGCGTGCTTGGTGGGTTTCGGCCTCAAGGAAGGAATGTTTCAAGTGCAGTCAAGGTAAGGACTTGCTTGCATTCTGATAGAAATTTTTTTATTGCTAATTTGGGTGTATTATGGCGAAGGCCTACATTTTGTTCAGTTGAAAAGGAGAAATAAGGCAAGAATATACTTTAGTCTTCTTGTTTGACTGAATTATCTAAATTTATGGAACAATGAGGTAAAAATATTTGTGTGCATGCAGCTGTATGTGTCTCGTGTAGGTGTGTTTGTGTGCCTCTGAAGTTTTTGAAATTGAATTATATATTGGACAAGGCAATTCCTGTCTTTGTTCCTATTTATGATTAGGGTTCAAATGCCTTATGTCTTTCATGTCTAAATCGTGCCTCACATCCTTATCTTTGTTTTAAAAGTCCAAACAGCCGATGCAAACCACTCAACTTGATCTCCATATTTAAATGTGCTTGGAGACCAAATTTTATATTTTTTGGAAAATTTTTACTATTTTTTTAGATGGGTACAAAATCACTGTTTTAAGAAGACTAGACCATCCAAAAACAGTGATTTTGTACCCATCTAAAAAATAGTAAAAAATTTCCAAAAAAATAAAATTTATTCTCCAAGCACATTTTAATATGGAGATCATGTTGAGCGATTCAAATCGACTGTTTGGACTTTAAAAACAAAGATAACCATGTCAGGCACGATGGAGGCAAAAAAGACGTGAGGCATTGGACTTGCTCTTTAAAGTTTATAATGTCAAGATTTATTTCACCATGTGTTCAATGAAATGCTTCTGAGAGAGTTCTTTTACTAGGTTGTGGAGACGGCACTAGCCTTGCAAGAGGCAGGGTGTTTTTCAGTTGTGCTGGAGTGCGTGCCTGCGCCAGTTGCCGCTGCTGCGACATCAGCACTACGAATTCCAACCATTGGGATCGGAGGAGGCCCCTTCTGCAGTGGCCAGGTTATTCTACTTAAAATTGTATTTAATGTTTAGATGCTTTAAACATGATGTTCATCATACAACTTATTGCAGGTTTTAGTGTACCATGATTTGTTAGGAATGCTACAACATCCTCATCATGCCAAGGTACTTGCATTATTCAACTTTTTATTTTAAATTATTAACGTCAAGAAATAAAATATGAATTATCATTTTTTGTTGTTCATTATAGGTGACACCAAAGTTCTGCAAACAATATGCGAGGGTAGGTGATGTGATAAACAAAGCGCTCTTAGAATACAAACAAGAAGTCGAGAGCAAAACTTTCCCGGGTCCCAGCCACACACCATATAAAATAAGCGCAAAAGATGTTGATGGTTTTCTCAAAGAGTTGCAGAGATTGGGGTTCGGTGATGCTGCAACTGCAGCTGCAGCAGCTGCTGAAAATATAGAAATTGCCAGCACACAATCTACAAAAAGCAGCTAACTATGATATAAAATAACCTTTAAGAAAAGGTTGGTAATAAATTATAGAGAATAATAATAACGTACCCGACTAGCAATAAACAAATTGCGCTTGAATATGAGAACCTACTTGTAATTCTCTTTTGTTTGTTTGTATTTTTTTTTTTGGGAGAATGCATTGAGTTTTTTTCTTCTAGTGTACCTTGTTATGCTGAGTTGTCTGCAGTATAGTAGGAAAAAAAAAGTGTTTAATAGCCGTAGGTTATTAGCAATTGAGCCCCAAAACCAAATATGGTTTAAATTTTTTATGTTTTTCTTCTAAAGGAAAAGGTTGAGAACCTTATTATTTACCCTAGTACTCCAAAAAGTTTCTGAAACTGGTAATGGTAACCAGTTTTGTAGAAACTCAAGCATATATATTGTGTGATTCCAATTCTGAAAACCGGTTACTCCTGCCAATTCCGGACTTGTGTAAGGATTTTGATTGACCTTTGTTGACAGATTTGGACCATTCATTTTACTATTTTAGATTGGATAGTCCAGATAGAGACTGACACGTCACTACAAGTGGCCCGTCTGAACTGAAATGGATGGCCGAAATCTGAAATCTGTGGGTCAATGAAACCCGTAAAATTGTCTCGTTTTCTGTAGTCTGTATAAGTGGTCCTCTCTATTTTATGGGTTCTCTAATTTTATCATCTTATATAGAACTCTGTCATTGAATATTGTTTAATAGACCAAATATTGTTGAAGGGCATGGTGATTATGTAGTTGTGTTCATCTGGACCCCAAAGATGGTTTCAGAGGAATAATGAGTAGTGCATTTTTTTTCAGAGGAACACTGTCATCTAATCATTAATGTGGTATTAGTGACCCTTTACAATTTTTATTTTGTAAAAAATGCAATAAATGAAGTGAGGGGATGAACCAATTATATGATTAGATACTTGGAACATGTGGTAGTGGTGAGCAAAGGATTTTCCATAATAAAATTTATTAAAATTATATACTTTAAACTTGCAATGTATAATTGTAATTAAATTGCAAAGGAGCAACTCCTGCTTGCACCAACATATGGAGGGTTTTACTTAATTTCCAAGGGGCCTATTCGTTTAAAAATTTAAAATCAAAATCATTTCCTTCCAATTCCATCTAGATGATATATACTCTCTAAACTATGGAAAACATGTATGTAATATTTTTATTTTAATTAAATTTATTATCATTTGTCATGACCTTCCTTCAGTTTCAGTATCATTACCTTTATTATGAGGCCCTCCCTTGTATCTGGAAAAAAAAAAACAATTTGAAATCCGGCCCAATTTGGTGCTCACGGACAAGGAATTATTAATCTAAAATTCCAATAATTTCTGGCAGATTACAGCAAACACCGACATTTTTATTAATATCCAAAGTTAATTACAAATTAATAGATATATCCAGAATGCTTGGGTTTTTTGAAAAATACCCAACCAGCCAAAATCTGACACTATGAAGAGCAAGATAATGAAATCTAACACTGAAAATTTGAATTTTTTGTTTAGATTATTTGTTAGATTACTTCTTTTAATTTATAATTAGCATATTTATACTAAAATACATATTACATTACACTATATTACATTAAATTACGCTAAATTATGTTAAATTATGTTGAATTACGCTAAATTACACTAATTTCGCTAATTATAATGAAATACGGTAAATTACGCTAAATTAGGCCGATTTTGTTTTTTTAAGAGACTATTTTTTGTCCAAAATCTGATCAGTTTCTTCCCTTTTTTTTTTTAAGAGACACTATGAAGAGCAAGATAATGAAATCTAACACTGCAAATTCAAATTTTTTGTTTAAATTATTGTTAGATTACTTCTTTTGATGTATAATTAGCATATTTATACTAAAATACGCTAAATTACTTGAAATTATGTTGAATTACACTATATTACATTAGATTACGCTAAATTATGTTAAATTACCCTAAAATACGATAAATTCCGGTAAATTACATATGAATATGAATGATATCTTTACTGAAAAGGCGAAAAACGACGACGAAACTTCAAACGGTCATAAAACGGTGCTCGAGTGTCCGATTTTAGCAAATGACCACTTTTCGAAAAGCTTGCGAAAATACGTATGCGTCAATGCTTGCAATGCCAGATTTCAAATTTCAGAATTACCAAAAAACCAAGGGAAGAGACTCAAAACTTGAGTTGAAGTTTCCGATTAAGATTTTCATTTCTATTATTCAATCTAAGTAGCTCCGTAAATTAGTTATATAATGAACTTGTAGAATACTAATTTTTATATTTTTAGAATTTTTTTACTATTTTTTATGATTTATGAAAGATGGCACAAAATCGGCCTAATTTAGCGTAATTTACCGTATTTCATTATAATTAGAGAAATTAGTGTAATTTAGCTTAATTCAACGTAATTTAACATAATTTAGCGTAATTTAATGTAATTAGTGTAATTCAACATAATTTCAAGTAATATAGTGTATTTTAGTATAAATATGCTAATTATTAATTAAAAGAAGTAACCTAACAAATAATTTAAACAAAAAATTCAAATTTTCAGTGTTAGATTTCATTATCCTGCTCTGCATAGTGTCTCTAAAAAAAAACAAAGGAAGAAACCGGTCAAATTTTGGCCGGTTTCTGGAGAGGAGGAAACCGGCTAGATTCTGACCAGTTTGGGTATTTTTCGAAAAACTCAGACATTCTGGATATATTTATTAATTTGTAATTAACTTTGGATATTAATAAAAATGTCGGCAGCAAACAACCACTATCTTTTTTTTTTTTTTTTTGAGGAAGCAAACAACACTATCACTTGCTTCACACGTTGACACATGTTGACAATATGAATTGATCTTTTGTGATATTTATATAAAAGGATTTGCAGCTACCTGCCTCGTTAAATACAATTGGTTGCTTTGACTCACCAACTTTTTTAGTTACTATTTGAAAACAATATTATTCTGAAAAAATTCTTTATCAGGAGTCCAAAGTCAATTTAACTTGTGTATATTTTTTGTTGAATTTTGGATAAATATTGTTTTTTTTATTCTTGAGCTATTCTATGTTATCCTGCTATGTGAAATCAGCGCCTTCTAACTTCCAAAAAACTGATAAACTATTTTTTAGTGCATATAAATTCAACAAAAAAACCAGATACAATTTTTTTTGTTCATTATATTATTTTTTTCCAATAAAAAAAATACTCATCTCACAACCACATACAAACTTAATTTTATAATCTTCATGTGCATATATTCATTTTGCCCCTATATTTTTTATACTATTATATACACTTTTATCTGCTTAAAATAGTACTTTTTTTATGATATTATTCATTTTTAATTAAAATATTATCTTCTGAACATTTTTTTAGGAGAACGGAGTAGGTCCGATGTCCACCGGACCTACTTTAGGTTCAACGAGCATGATGACCGTCCGATCTACTTTAAGATTTGTGCACACGAATATTGAAACAAACATGCACGAATTTTAAAGCGTTCCACACGAATCTTAAAGCAAATCAACGGTGATTAAATCCATCGAACCAGAGTAGGTACTCTCCAGTGTTTTTTTAGACCAATAGCAACCCTCTTTGTTAAAACGGGATAGATGTAATGCAAGCGCTCTTTTATTGTTTTACTTCCTTTAATTAACAAATCTTAGCCTCTGGAAGAATCAAGCTATGAGCCCTTTCGGCCACACACAACAAAACCGCGTTGACTCAACTTTTTTTTTTTGAATTTTATATTTGGCTCGCTTGGACTCCGTGAGCATCCAAAAAAGCAACTAATCTTTTTTTTTAAAGAAAGTGATACCTACCTGGCTACAAGTTTAGAGCTCACATTTATATGATATAGAACGGAGCTGACATTATTTTGTTTACCACCTTGTAAAACAAAAGGCAGGCACTATTGAAAGTGCGGCCTTTCAGTTTATTCTTAATTTTCTTTTTTGATTTTTTGGCCTCAGAATATATATATTTTTTTAAAATTCATTTTTTTATTTATATAATATATCTAATGTATGGACAACAAATTAACTTAGCAATTTTGATAATTGGCAAAAAAAATATTTTCTGGTTATAAAATCCAACATTTAAAGCATGATATTTCTCTATTTATATTATATATGTGAAAAAGAAGAAAAATTTATACAAACTTTATTGTTTGTCACATAATTTTAAATTTATAACGGTCTATATAATACTTTTTTTAAACATTAAATGACACTCAAGTTTCATTAAATTGGATACAATTTATTGGGTTGATTTTAGATTTCCCTAAATTATCTAAGTTGATTATTATGAATGAATTTCAATCCTTTATGTTAATATCTATCTATATATATATATATATATATATAGAGAGAGAGAGAGAGAGAGAGAGAGAGAGAGAGAGAGAGAGGAGGAGGATTCCAAAGAGATTATCCGATAGATCGACAAAAAAATATCACCAGATATTAAAAGAGATTATCAGATAGATCGACAAAAATATCACCAGATATTTAAAGGAAGATCAACGAGTCAACCAACAATATCACCAGATATTAAAAAGGAAGATCAACGAGTCAACGACTGAAAAGAAAGAACAAGATTGAAAGATGGAAGTGGCATCACGAGGAAAAGAGAAAGAAAATACGAGATAAGTTTGGAAGAAATTAGAACCAGAGTTTGACCATGGGCATGGTCGAATATTGAAAAATTCAAATGTGGTGTAATTTTATTCGATTCCAGCTAATGTCATAACACTACAACAAAATTGGTCTTTAGCGACCGATATCAGTGACCGGTTAAGTCGCCGGTCGCTGAAGAACTCATAAAAAGAATAAAAAAAAAAATTAAAATTAAAATGTTTCGGCGACGAACCCTTCATGGACCGGCGCCAATATCCTTCTTCTCTGCCACCCGACCCCCGCCATTTGTTAGGTTTAGCCAAAAAAAAATGCCAACACCGTCGCTGCCGCTCGACCACTGCTACTGCTGTGAAATGCGCCGCCTGACCCTCCGCTGCCGCCCGACCCTCCGTAAACGCTGTCGCTGCCACTACTAACAATCCTCCGTAGACCGCTGCCACTTCCGCCAAGTCTCTCTCTCCCGCCAAGTCTCTCTTCTTACAACTCAACATCTTTGAGGTAAATCTCTTTCTTGCTCTACTTGATAATTCAAAATTTAGGAAATGAGGAAATCATGAAATCCTAGTAATTTCAGATCTGAATTAGAATGTGCTTTGATTAGTTTGAAGAAAAATTAGTTGGAAAAACAATTGGGTTAAATTGAAATGTGCTTTGATTAGTTAGGTTAATTGGTTTGATTAATTGATTGGTTAGATTAATTGATTTGTTAGAATAATTGATTGGTTAATTGATTAATTGATTTTATTAATTGGTTTGATTAGTTTGGTTAATTGGTTTAAATTCATAGCTTATGTAGATGTCGTTTGTATGGCTGCATACAAGTCCTGTTGCATGGATGATGCAACACTTGATTTGATTTCGTGTTTCTTCCATGACTTGCTTTAGAAGGTCCGTTATCAATTGATGATATCTGGAGGGTCTAAAGTATAGATCTGAATTTTTTGTTTTGAGTCAAAGTTTTAGTGAGAATGTTGAAGTAATAGATCTGAGATGAATCTTGTCTACCTAAATTGAATTTGTCATTCATTTAAATTGAATGAACTAAGGTGTAGTGAGGATTTGAGTCTAGTCAACCTAAATTAGAATGTCATATATTAATTATTGCATTTAGGTTAATATCTTTTAATTTATTTGTAAATGGAAAAAACATTTAAGTAATATATTATTTTTGTTGAAATTGTTTGTAAAACTAATTTTTTTTACAAACTTTATTGCAGGTATGCCGAGCAGAAAGTGTAAGGAGAAGGAGGCATCATCCAGTGGATCCAAGCACCCTCCGCGCGACCGAAATGCATACATTAAGCCGCCGTAAAGGCCGGAGGACAGACCAGTATTCGTCAGGTCGGTTATAGGTAAATTCATTTTTTGTGTTTTTCTGTGTATGTAGGATTATCCATTTGGAGTGCTATTAATTAATTTTGTTTGCCGATTTTTTGTTGGAGATTTGTTGACAGCGACCAAAAATGTCAACAAAATAATCTCACAATGTGCACGTTTCCACTATCCTGCAGAAACTAGATTACCCACCATAGACATGTGCACAAAATTTGATGACTATCCTGAGGGAACTAAACTAGAGGTCCAGGACGAGTTTTTGGTGAGTAAAATCTCCTTTATTAAAATTGGCAACTATTGTTTCTCTTTTTAAGCTAACCAACGACTTTTTTATTATGCATGTAGAAGCACTTTCAGTTTCCCCCAGGTGAAGACATGGATCTGGTATGGAAAACCTTCGCCAGCATAGCCAATAAAGCTCTTCAAAGCCTGCTTAACAAGTACAGAGACGAAGCGATAGATAGGTATGGAGATAGCATTCTGGAGTGGAAGGACCGAGGGGTGCCAAGCACATATGATTGGATAACGGCGAATAACTGGCCCAAATTGTGCGACTATTGGTGCACCGAAGACTTTGCTAGGCGGAGCGAGCAGAATCAACAAAATAGGGCCTCATCTAGAGAGGGTTCCTTTGCAACCACGGGCTCAGTGAACATGCTGGTTCACAAACAAAGATTCGTAAGATGTGTTATTTCATCAAAACAATTAATTTCAATTTCAGTTTACTCGAACTAACCTTGATAATTTTATTTGTGTTGAAATGTTTATTCATAATAGGAGAATGAAAACCAGCGCGAGCCCAGGTGGTCTGACGAGTTGTTCACGCCGACGCATACCAACAAGAAGACGGGGCAATTTTGTTCTGCGAGGGAGAAAAAGGCACAGGTAATAGAACATAACAATCTTTTATTAATATTCATTATTTGTTGTACTTACTTTATTGTTGTCTTATTTTATAAATTTTGCAGAAAGACTATGATCGGGATAGAGCGCAAAGTATGGGCCTGATCGAGCCCTTTGGCCCTTTTTTGACGCATACATCTGGTATGCCAACACAGACAATAATGCTCACAGCGATAACTATGGTCTCGGTGCTCTAGGTAAAATACACATACTTAAAATTATAAATTTGTATTTAAATTTTGTAACGTAATATTAATTATCTTATTTTTAATGTTTCAGGCAAGACGAGATCGTTGTATCGTCCAGGTGGGTCCCAGACGTCTTCTTCGCAATCGCAATCGCAATTACAATCATATTCTTCGGCACCGCCTCCTCTCAGGCAAGAAGACATAAATGCGATTTCAGGTCAGGTGTTGGGCGTGCTTCAACCACAGATCAACCAATTCATAGAGGAGTTGAGGCGTAGCGTGGGACGTTCTTCGTCTCATCAGGTACGAAATCCGATTTTTGGGTATGTTTCAATCCAATAAGGACATTCACAACCAATAAGGACACCAAGTATGGCAAATCAACTAACGGAACAGTAAACTCCTAAAAATTCTAAACCCTAAACCCTAAACAGCAAACTCTTAAACCCTAAAAATTTTAGTTATATTCTCACAGGAGTTCTAGCTCGCACCATGCATCGAACCCTAATGCTCAGGATGACAGCGGGGATAATATCGAGATGACTATATCTAGTTTTAGGACATTTTGTATGATTTTTAGATATTTGATTTTTATGTCGTACTTTAGATATTTTATTTTTATGTCATACTTTAGATATTTGATGTTTATGTAGTACTTTAGATATTTCATATTTATGTCGTTTTGTGAATTGCTTGGTACGTATCAATTAAATTGCTTGTGAATTCCTTTTAAATTGCTTGGTGCTGGGTACATTTCGTACCAGCATTTTATATTGTATATTTGAATTGCTTGTGAATTGGTTGGTACGTTTCGTACCAATTGGAGCTGGAGAAAAATAAATGAACAGAATGGGTTCAATGGTTTTTATATTTGTTTGGTACATTTCGTACCAATTGGGGAAAAGAAAAATAACAAAAAAAATACCAAAAAAAAATACCCTTCTGCGACCGATTCTGGGCAATCGCTGGTCTCTGATGGTCTTCCGCGACGTCAGCATATAGCATCAGCGACCAATTTTATCGGTCGCTATAGGGTCATCTGCGACCGGCGCCTTACTCTTCAGCGACCGGTGACGTCAGCGGGGAGGGTATCAACGACGGAGCAACTGCGACCGGCTCTTTTGCGACCGATTTTGGCCTTCTGCGACCGGCGCCTTACCCTTCTGTGACTGATTTGGCCGGTCGCAGAAGGGTTCTGCTGCTGTAGTGTAACGTTATAATTTCAGTCTAAGTTATAGTGAGTCAGTTTTTGCGATTTCAAAGTCCGAATAGTCGATCTGAACCGCTTAACATATCTCCATATTAAAATGTGCTTAAACATCAAATTTTTATATTTTTTGAAATGTTTTTACTATTTTTTTTAGATAGGTACAAAATCACTATTATGGATGGTTTAGAATTATCTAAAAACAGTGATTTTGTACCTATCTCAAAAAATAGTAAAAAAGTTTCAAGAAATATAAAATTTGATCTCCAAGCACATTTTAATATGGAGCATGTTGAGCGATTCGGATCGACTGTTCGGACTTTGAAATCGCAAAAACTGACTTGTTATAACTTAAGCTGAAATTATAACGTTATGACATTAGCTGACTCCTATAAAGAAAGTTAAAAAGTATTATTACATATAAAAATTACAAAATATAATGTTCAACATTATAAATTTTTAAGTTATAGAGAGGACTAAACACTATTTCTCCACTTTATATGTAGCTTTAAAAAAAAAAAGTTGTGAAACGTTAACAATAACCGTATTTTGTAATATTTGAAGTAAAATTTTATCAATATTTTATAGGCAAAATATTAGTATTTCGTCAGGTCTACCAATGCTAACATTTTTGGTGTAAATCAAATTCTTCAAAAATTACGCTTTAGATTAATTTCACTTTTTTAAAATGCTACATGCAAAATTCGGATGCGCGGGTTGCAAGGTTATTTTTAAGTAGCAACTTATATTTTAGCTTTTTTTCAATTTTTTATTATTTTAAGGACTAAAAGATAAAAGACATGTACCGTCATTTGTAGATTATTCATTCATTTTTAAATTTGATTGAAAGTAATAATTTATTTAATTTAATCGATGTCACTGTAAATTAGTCCCTACAATATAATATTTTCCTACTTCGTCAAGTAATTGCCCACATTTTTACTAATTTAAAGGCAATAAGTAGAGTTCACAAAAATGTTTGTAATTATGTTTGTAACATATTGCATTACAACTAGGAGTGAAAACGGAGCGAATACGGAGTGGATAGTGGTAAAATTATATTCATATCTTTTTTAATTTTCTAAATAAGAATACGGATCGGATATTAACTAAATACAAATACAGATACATATCAGATCGGATATTTATTAAAATAATATTAAAAAAATACTAAAATTTATAATATTTATCTAATTTTAATAATGAATAACAATATTTTTTATAATATATATTAAAATATATAATATATATCTTACTATTGAAATACAGATAATTAAAACATAAAATCATATCGGTATCTATATCCAATATCCAATATCCAGACGAACATGGATATTCGGATATCATATAGTAAAACTGAAACAATATGAAATTGTATACTTCCAGTTGGTTCCAAGTGACAGATGGAACGGGTCAGATGAGATATTTTGTAGGAATCCCTTTGGATTGGTCCAATAAAAAATTAGAAAAAGTCAAACCAGTGGCCAATTTACTATTCCCAGGAAGCGGCATTAAAGAATGAAGCTTAGATAATCTAAACCACAACTCCATTCACACATGCACACAACCACATTAGAACGAGACGACGGAGAAGGTTAAGGCTATAATTAGATGTACTAAATCTGGACCGTTCTTTTTAATTGGACACGAATCTCAAAGCTGTGCTAGTCCGAATCTCAAAGCGGCTTAGAGTTAATCTTAAACCGTGAAATAAAGGAAATCTTTTACCGTAATGAAGAGAATACTTGTCCCTATAATAATAGATACTGTATAAAAACATTTCCGTACAGTATCAGCCTAAAAATTAGCTTTATTCTCATTCTACTTTTATTCATTAAATATTAATTTTATCTTTATTATATTCATGCTCATTAAATTTAACAGATAGCGAATAAATAATGAATAATTCTCTAATAAGTTAATATCATATGTAATTTAAATCAAAATTATAATAAACACATCACGTACATAAAACATAAAAAAAAATATTAATCCAAGTATTAAAAATATTAATTAAATAAAACAATACAAAAATATTTTATAAATTAATTTTACTCTTACCCGTAATCTTATCTAATAAGTTATAAAAATAATTTTTTTATTGGTAACCCTACCCGTTAAATTAATGAAAAAAAGTTAGTATCCATACTTGTCATACCGTGTATACATACATGATTTATGGGTAAAAGAATTTTATTGAGAAAACTGAGGTGCTTGTTTTTACTGCTAGCACTGCTACATTTTTTTTATGTTTCAAAAGAACCATAGTAATTTTAAAATAAAACAATTATATTAACTTGATTAAAGAAAATATTTTACAAAAAAATAAAATAAAAAAACTTGGGGAGGGGCGGAGGCGGCCTGAAAATTAACAAATATAAAAGCTGGGAAAAATTGTTTGGCAACCATTATCTATCTCTCTTATGTACATAATAATTGAACAAATCAAAAGCAAAACCCAACTTAAATTAAAAGTTAGTCCTGAAAGATCTGATCTCATAAATTAACCAATGAAATCCGATTCCTTCTCTCTCCTATCTTCTTCCCTCAGCACCTTGTCGGCCGAAGTACAGACACCCCAAATGTCAACGTGCCATGCTCCAACAATGTCAAACCTTGATTCTGTACCGTCAGATCCAAATCCAACCAATAATCATCCTAGCATGTTCATTTTTCACAGATCCACCTCATACTTTTTCATAATTTACATAATGAAGTCCAACCACAAATGAGAAATTAAACCTACTCCATCCTCATATTGTACCGTGGTTGGATTTAGATCTGTTAATTTGTTGCTGTTATTGACACTTTGTTGAGTTACTCACAAATGTGTTACAGGTTAATTCAGTTACAATTTGGCAAATTAATCCTAAAAAATTATCGAAAGCACAACGGATTAAGCCGTGCTGAATGTATGCTAGCAACCTCCGGCCGTTGCCGCTGCGTTACTCTCACCTTTTACCATCCATGGCCGGTCTCCGAAAACATTATCGTTCTCATCAAACAAACCCTTGTTGTTCGCACTCCCACCGCTCCCTTCGAAAATATTGCTAGTGTTATCCATGAACAACACATCGTCTTCGCATATCAACTCCATGTCCTCTACTTTTATCATGCCTTCTTCGGATTCCTCTTCGTCATCTCCGTCTTCTAGGGATGCTTCCGGATCTGCAAGCATTTCGTCGCATAGTTTTTCCTCGGACTTCCCATCGGGAGAGGTTTGGCATGGTGGCTGGTGGGAGGAGCTCACGTGGCGGGTGGTACCCGCGAGTGAATTGCGGTGGGTTGGTGCAGGGTGGTTGTGCTCTGCCGTGTAGGTTATGATTAGCATGCTTGGGTCGGTGCGGCTTCTCTCGACTTGTTTTCGGGCCAGACAGCCCTTTAAACTGCTACACTTGTAGTATCCCCTGTTTTACATGCCACATAATTAATACAAGTCATTAACTCTCCTTCCTTCTTATCATTTCTGAAAGGGTTGCAATTGCAGCCTATTTACATGCATGCAATTAAGCAAATTCATTCAAATTTAAATACACCAGGAAAAAAGATATAAAACCATACATATATAAATCAACAAGGTAGTTTTGGCATTTTGTGATAGAAGTATTCTCCAATTTTTTTTTTAATACATATATAATTAAGGATATATATTTAAGTTTTGTGGGGATGATATATGTGCATGCATGTCATGAGATAAGGTTTATCTACACCAAAGAACAAAAGTGATGGAGTTTATGAAGAACCTTGGATAAGGAGAGCCTTTGATCGGCTTTTGGCCGTATTTACGCCACGCCCACATGTCGGCCGAGGCGGCACGATCTGCCGGGACTTGACACACTGTTTTCTTCTGTTGATTTTTCCTATAATAAAATTGAAACAAATCCTTGTTAATTACATGTATAGTATGCACTCTTTAAATAGATACAAATTACTTAAGTTGATCTGAAACGAATATATCCAAAATTAATTACAAAGCCTTCTTAATTTCCTGAGTTAATTATATTGTGCAATAAAATTGTTCTTGTATTAAAAGTCTGATTTAAATAGTACACATAAATAAATTGTTGCTAGCTAAGTTATAGCAACAAATTTCATTTCTTTTTTATGATGATAAGAATAAAAAAGGTACCTTCTTTTAGACCGGGGTGTTTGAGAAGATAGCCGGCTCGGTTGCCGACCGAAGTGCGGTACCGAAGATATCAAATTTGCTTGAGGCGGTACCAACAGTGGCACTGGCAGTACCGGTGTAACTTTATCGCTCTTTTCCGGCACAATTTGAGGTAGAAAAGAGATGTACAAGTCACTCAAATCTTGAACTTTGCCGCCATTCGAAGCATCCAGTAACCGGTGAAAGAGAAACCCGTCAGCAGCACCACCGCCAACTTCCACAGCTTTCTCTTCTTTAATCGCCGGTAATGGAGGCTGCAGTGGCGGCGTCTCAAATGGAGGGAACGGTTCGGGAGCCGTAGAAGCCGTTTGCTCAGAGAAACAACAACTCCTCACCACAGCTTGTAAATCCCAATTGTTCTCTTCCATGGAGAGAAAGAGAACCCAAACAAGTAACTTCGATTGCTTATGCTTAAGTCGGAGAAGGTAGAGAGAGAAAGTGGGTTTGATTTGGGATTTATAGGGAGAGAGAGAGGGGGGGGGGAGGAAGAGGCGAGAAAAGGGGAGGCTCAAGAAGAAAGAGAAATCAGGTCGTCTCCTTCTGGTTTAAATGGGTTGAGTTTGAGTTTGACTTTGAAGAAATGTCAAATGGGAAAGAGAGATGTCAAATGAGTGAGAGGAGAGGAAAAAGAGATGTAAGAAAAAAAAAAAAAAAAAAAGTTTGATTTTTCTGGTGCATTCTACGATTTAGCACTGGTACGGTTATCCACGCGTTTTGTGCATAGCTAGCTGCTGTCTACTGTCTGCCAGATGCACTGCACGAGAAAGAGTCACTCTTTCCGAAAAGATGTGAGATAGACCGGGAATGTGATGTATCATCTCACTGGTATGTGGGTCCCATGTACATTGTTCGGGGCGGCTTTGCGATTTGGGTTTTTTTTAGTTGGAAAGATATGGTCCTGCCGGCCGAGAGCATCTGCTCATATTCTGGTTGTCTGTTGCGCTTTCTTTGTAGTAACTTCTGTTGCTAGACAATTAAAGTTTAAGAAAAATGATTCTTTAGTTTAGTCCAATTAGAAATTTTATGTGGCTTTCTGAAATTACGTACTAGAAAGTAGAAACTTATAAATTACAGAATAAAAATAAAAACTAAACAAAAGAATTTAAATATTTGTTGCAACTAATTAATTTCGAGAAGGAGGGTACTGAGGAAAAAAATAAAAAAATAAAAAAATAAAAGAAAAAATAGTTACGCCCTCTTATAAATTTAAATTTATAATTTTGCCCATTAATCATTATATTTTTTACATTTATACACTTTCTAATTAGTTATAAATTAAAAAATTACACTACATTAAATTATTCAATCCCTCCAATTTAAATTTTCTACCCTAAATTAATTGGTGTAATGCTTCGTAGTCTTATATAGAAAATGAAAAAGCTCATTGGATTGACAAACTACCTACCTTCATACACTATCTTTTCCTATAAGCAAGATACCGGACCACTAGGAACATAGCCTCATAGAGCCACAACAACAACAACAAAAGAAAAAAGAAAACAGAAAACAGAGGCACCAATTGGAATTGCATGAGTGGTCACTGGCCACTGTTCAATCCATTTCTAATCCCCCATTATCTCCAGTTCTGCTCCTACTAGCAACTAGCCGATATTTTTATTAAAACCCCAAAAAAAAAACAAATTATTAAATCTGCTCTCACTCTAACTTTATTTTTATTTCTACCCCAACCGCCCGTGGGCTGGGCGGTCCTATTTCCCAACCTGACCGCCCAGCATCCGGGCGGTCCACTTTTCAAACCTGACCGCCCAGGTGCTGGGCGGTCCACTTTTCAAACCTGACCGCCCAGGGGCTGGGCGGTCCACTATTAATTTTTTTTTTTTATAAGCGGTCCGCCCCCCAGCAGACCGCTATCTCTCTCCTCTTTCTTCTCTGCCTCCAGCCCCGCCGCCCCGCCAGCCCCGCCTCCAGCCCAGCCCAGCCGCCCCGCCAACCCCACTCGGCCCTCTCTCTCTCCCTCTCTTCCTCTCTCTCTCTCTATCTCTCCCTCTCTTCCTCTCTCTCTCTCTCTCTCTTCCTCTCTCGCTCTCTTCCTCTCTCTCTCTTCAAATCTGCCATTAGAGCTCTCTCTCTTCCTCTTCCTCTCCCTCTTCCTCTCTCTCTCTCTCTCACCCGAATCCTAATTTTCGGCCATCTCGGCGACAATCCGATTATTTTCGGGTAAGTTTTTAAATAAATTTTTGAATTTATATTTTGTATCTTGTATTGGCATTGGAACGATTGGTAGAATTTGAATTGTTAATTATCTTGTGCGGGTTGTTGATTTTCCCGACACGATTGAATTGTTCAAAATTAGGGTTTCCAAAATTAGAGTTTGTAGTTTAGGAGTTTAGGGTTGACAAAACTGAAGTTTATAAATTATGGTTGAATTGTTAATTATCGTGTGCGGGTTGTTGATTTTTCCGTCACGATTTAATTGTTAAATTAGGGTTTATGATTGAATTGTTTAAATTAGGGTTGAATTGTTAAATTAGGATTTAGGGTTGAATTGTTTAAATTATGTTGAATTGTTAAATTATGGTTGAATTGTTAAATTAGGGTTTAGTGTTGAATTGTTAATTTAGGGTTTAGGGGTTAAATTAGGGTTTAGGGTTAAATTGTTTAAATTAGGTTGAATTGTTAAATTAGGGTTGAATTGTTAAATTAGGGTTTAGTGTTGAATTGTTAAATTAGGGTTAGGGTTGACAGAATTGGAGTTTATAAGTTAGGGTTTATAAATCGTGATTTATAAGATAGAATCTTCTGTTTATTGAAATGTAGTATGGTTAGAACTAGACGGGGACGTGCATGGGATGCCCCTCTGGAGACGGGGGAGAGTTCACATTATCACGATGCAGAGGCATCCGGTGCAGCGGCATCCAGTGCAGAGGCATCCGGTGCAGAGGCATCCGATGCAGAGACGTCCGGTGCAGATGCTCCCTTTGGAGATTATCCCCCTCACCATCCTGACACATTTAGTCCTCTTCTGTGGACCCCACATGTCAGGCACCGTGTCTCACTTGCATCTATGGAGGTACGTTGGTTTTGTATTCCTAATTTAAATAACATTATTTAATTAGACGTTTATATTGAAATCATTGTAAAATGCAGGACACGACGATGCTGACAGTGAGACATCGCACCCCCGAGATACGATACGTCCGTCACCCGTTGATGGAGCAGTGCATCATGCATCTCGGGTTGTATCAGCTGGCCACTATGACTCACTGCGATATTGACCAGGCTCTCGTTTGCGGTCTAGTGGAGAGATGGCGACCGGAGACGCATACATTTCACCTTCCGGTTGGGGAGATGACAGTCACACTAGGTGACATCAGCGCCTTGTGGGGTCGGATAGATGGCGACCCCATCGGTGGTGTCTCAGACGATCCGGACCTGATGCACATGATACCGGAGCTACTGGGGGCCGCTCCGACGGACTTGCAAAAGAAGAAGAAGAAGAAAGGAGAGGAGGAGGAGGAGTACCGGTATTCCAAATACT
>JAJGRW010000213.1:0-25209 GCA_025461045.1 Carex parvula | reverse complement strand
ATTTTCTGAAAATTCTGGACCATCAAAATTCTACCTATCTAAAAAAATAGTAAAGAAATTCGAAAAAATATAAAATTTAGTTTGCAAGTACATATTCATATGGTTATCACATTGAACGGTTTGGATCGACCGTTAGAATTTTAAAAAGTACCATATTGAGCCGTAGTACACTAGCCATCCGTGCTATGCATAGCACCATAGCCTCACTCCATTTTTGCCATGACAAAACCATATTATCATGCTAATGATATTTTTAGACAAAAATAGTATACTAGCAATTTGTTATCTTTGAAATTTGTTGCTAACTATTAATTAGGTTATATGATGTAATTAGAAGTTTCACCCTTAAAATACCCAAGACTTAAAGGCTTATAATGATAAATGCTACATATAAATAAAGAAAACCAAAAGGAGTCCCAGAAAATAACAAAGTGTCCATCAAGTGTTATCGATTCATATTCTTTGATAAGCTTCCCGTTTATAAATTTTCATTATACACATATGTAAAATATATGTAAAATATTTTGATTTAGAAAGATCAACCACGTGCTTTAGAATACCATTATACACATATGTAAAATATATTTTTAAGTTCTAACTTAAACTAAACTTTCTTTCATATAAGATTGAACCTTTGGAATATTTACACTTAAACAGCTCATATTGATTAATCCTCCAGCCAAATAAAAAAATATTGAGATAGACATTGTTATCAAGACAGTCAAATAAAATGAAAAACAAATACTTTATATGTTAGATAAATATTTGATATGTTAAATATCAACACTTGTGCGTGCCAGTTGTAAATTCGCTAGTGACATTCTAGAAAGTGGTTCCGATAAGATAGCATAGCATAGCCGGTATTATATTAAAAAAAATTAAATACCGGCTATTTTTCAGCCGGTAATGAATTAAATTGAATATCGGTTAAAAAATAAACGGTATGAATATTTTTGTAACTTTCGAGTGAGTATATTTAATTAATTTCTATTAAACTTTGGATATTAATAAAAATATAGGAGTAAACGGACAAAAACTAATTCTTTAATATCGTACGTCCGGGTCATTATTATAATATAACAACCAAATCATATCCAAATCATTCATTATTTCTTACTGCCACTGCCTACTAGACTAGTAACACAACTGTTCTGCTAAAAAAAAAAAAAAAAAAATTAGTAACACATACTGTGATAGTGCCACGACCGATGTCCGACCACTGGCCTCCTACCCGGCCGCAGATCGACCCAAAAAGCGGCTTCTGCGCCGAGACCAAAACCTTCCACGGCCTCCGCCCCACAGTGCCCCTTCCTTCTCCTTCTCTCCCTCTCTCTTTCACCTCCTTCACCTTCTCCTTCCTCCCCTCCCCTCCCCACTCCCACCCGGCCTACATCGACGCCTCCACCAGCCACGCTCTCTCCTTCCCAGACCTCCTCTCTCAGGTCCACTCTCTCTCCACGCATCTCCTTTCTCGCGTCTCTAAGGGGGATGTTGTGCTGATTCTCTCGCCGCCCGGTGTCGACATCCCGGTTCTGTATTTTGCTCTGTTATCTATAGGAGCAGTTGTTTCTCCGGTGAACCCTGTTTCTACAAGTCATGAGATTTCTCACTTCATCTCCATTTGCAAACCTTCACTTGCTTTCACCACCTCATCCACTTCACACAAGCTCCCTCCTGAGCTTCCCTTAATCCTCCTCAACTCCCCTGATTTCAGATCCTTACTAGAACCCTTGCAAAATGATGATATCAGTGAATTAAACATGAAAGCGAACCGAGTGGTTCAGCAATCAGATGCGGCGGTGATTTTATATTCATCTGGTACTACTGGCCGGGTGAAAGGGGTGGTGCTGACTCATCGCAATCTCATTGCCAGTTTAGCTCCTTTTGTTGCGGCGGCTAGAACTCGTACTACACCAGCAGTGCTGATGATGACAATCCCGCTGTTCCATGTCTACGGCTTTATTTTTGTTTTGAAGACAGTGGCCACGAGAGAGACAGCTGTGATACAAACAGAGCGGTTCGATGCAAGACGGACATTGAGAGCAGTCGAACAGTTTCGGGTGACTAGCTTACCTTTGGCTCCACCGGCGCTTCTTGCATTGGTGAGAATTGCAGAGGAAGGAGGTTTGGAGTGGGACATGAGCTCACTTCAGGCGGTGACTTGTGGTGGCGCACCCATCGGCAATGATTTAATACATCGGTTCTTACGAGTTTTCCCCAACGTGTGGTTTGGCCAGGTACATTTCATTCACATGCGATTTTTTACATTTTTATCAGATCATGCTTGGTACCTGATTGTTAAGCTGGAACAGCTGTTTTGACTAACTTTAAGTTTCCTAAATTCCACTATAATTTTTTTTTAATTGTCTTTTCTATAGTTCTATGTATAGTTGTTCCTTTGTTCAATCATTGTACAATTTGAACTGACTAAAGAACAATAATAGCTGTTAGAAAATGGGGTATCAATACAATATTTTAGGGGAACTTCAGTAATTGGTGAATTCGCATCCCTGAGATATCACAAATTTTGAGTTGATATGTGGAAAATCCAGACCGTTCAAATCCTTTCTGCACGAATCTCAAAGCACAATAATACTGGCTCCTGCATTCCAAATAGGTACCAAAAACAAATTTGTGGCTTTAAATAAACTGCAAATTTGACTCGGAAAATACAGACTAGTAATTGCCAGCCCATAGCTTTGATTCTCAATAATCAATGCTAACACTTTACCATAACCAATGTTTTGAAATTGTTGCTTAAAATTTCCTTTATCTCTGTTTTAATTACCTTAAAATCATAATTTTGCACGGGTGACTGTGAAGGGATATGGATTGACAGAGTCAACAAGCGGCTGTTTCCGAAATAGTCAAGAAGGAACAAATTACATAGGATCGGTAGGTCGTCTGGTAGCGGGTTCTGAAGCAAAGATTGTAGACCCGGTAACATGTGTTGTTCTGCCTCCCAGCTCTCAAGGGGAGATCTGGATCAAAGGGGAACAAATAATGAAGGGTAATTTATCTTTTTTCAAATTTAGAGTATATGTGAAGTTATCAGCACCAGTTTCTTCACATGTGGCAGCATGAAGGAATTGTATTTTGTGATTAAAAAATAGAGTTGCATGTGACCAGTATTTTTTTCCCTAACAGTACAGTTCACTGCCACATACAATTGTCCACTGAGTTTTTTTTTTTTTTTTTGTGAAATAATATAGTTGCTAATTGTACTGGTACTTAGTTGAGACTACAACATCAATTTACTTGTTTTCTACACTTCACACCTCTCAGCAATTCTTTTTCCCCTCTTTTTTCTCTGAGATAGAAATACTCCAAAAAATGCAATCCTGATTTTTTTTTTTTATAATTTGTGTGATCAACATCTATATTTGGTTAGGTTATGCCGGTGATGACAAATCAACCTGTGAAATCATTGACCATCAAGGTTGGTTGAAAACTGGAGACATTGGTTTCTTTAATGGTGATGGTTTCCTCTTTGTGGTTGATAGATTGAAAGAACTGATCAAGTGCAGAGGATACCAGGTAATAATTTTTTTTTATTAACAACCAGGTAATAATTTAGTTGTTATGTTTTTAACACAAATAGCTCCTTAACAATTGTATCTGATGCAGCAAGTAGCAAAAATAACCCTTTTGCAAGCACACTCAAAAGAGAGAAACAAGTTATTTGATTCTTGGATAATCTGACAAGTACATTCAGACATCATTAATAAGGATTACTTGGTTGAGAATAACTGAAAATACAAATAATTGTCTAAATAGATAAAATCAGAAATTTGCATCCCTTCTGTCTCGACAAAATTTCAGCCAAAAAAGAATTTTTCTCAGAAACACGAATTCTCGAAAATATAAATTTCAGCCAAAACAGAATTTTTTTTCAGAAACGCGAATTTTATTTTCTAGATTTCTTTGATCTGCTTTCCTTCTTCTTTTTGACGTCCCGACTCCCGACCCATAAAATACTCAGCGCCTTGCTCCTCATCACTATCTGATTTTACTTTTGATCAGCAATTACACAGCAATCCTTCTGTTCTCTAATTTGGAACTTCTGTTTCTCGGCTTTCAATTTACTTAAGTTTTTTTATTTACACTTTGTTTCTTTGTACAGGTACCTCCTGCTGAATTAGAAGATTTGTTGCAGACGCATCGAGATATCATAGAGGCTGCTGTTGTTCCGTGAGTAAACTAATATTTACAAATTTTACTACTTGTACTCTGTGTGTGTGTGTGGATATTTCAGTATACAGGAGTATAGGATATTTTATTTATAAAAACTGACAGTAATTTATTTCATTTTTATGAAAAGATACCCAAATGAGGAAGCAGGTCAAGTACCTATAGCCTTTATTGTTAGGAGGCCTGGAAGAGACTTGAATGAGAACCAAATAAAAAAATTTATATCAGAGAAGGTAATCTACAATTAACTGAAAGGACATTATGGTTTAAAACATTTATATCATATCACTTTTAATTTAGTTTCTGTTTGATCTTTTTTAGGTTGCACCATACAAACGGATTCATCATGTTTTGTTCGTTGATTCAATACCAAAAAACCATGCTGGTAAGATTTTAAGAAGGAAATTGGGAGAGCTTGCTTCATTACATATGGCGTCAAGACTATAGAACAAGCAAAGTACAATATTTTATATCGAAAAAACCAGATTGCTGATTAAAAAAAAAAAAAAATCCTCACAAGTGGTCTGATGTTGGGACAATGGCTATTTCGACATTCTTTACACCCATTGTAATATCGGCTTAAATGCCAACCAATTGCGTAAATGTTTGGTATTTTATACAGTGCTTCACCTTAATCATTCCAAGTTGGTTGATCATATGAAGAAATGAAACACAACTCCAGCTGTTACGTAAGATTTCACATTTCAAATTTGAGCAAATTTTCAGATCCGAATAGATTTATCGGTCCAGTTTTGGTTAAACTCAAACTTTACGTCAGTGTCGAGATACAGAATTCACCACTAATACATGAGCAGCTTTTGAACCATTTATTATGAATTTTCTAAGTAATCCACTCCTAAAATTATATATTCATACCTTCAATCGATCGTTTGATCGGATAATTCAACAGTTTAGAGGTAACCAAGGGGATAAGGACTGGTTACCTGAAATTTCTTCACATTTTGTGGGCACTTCTGTATCTGGTAAAGAACTCATTGCTTCCCAATAGGCAAAAATTAGATTGAGGTAAACTCTTTCAAGTCTCAAGATGCGCTGCAATGCGCTGACTGGCAAGCATACACTGATCTGCTCCGTATGGCGCAACTCCTCACTACTCACTCTCAGTACAGATGCGTTTTCATACCACGAGAAGAGAATATAAAGGCCCGCGCACTTGCAATTGTCCCACTAGAAAATCAATGTTTTTGGATGGTCTAGAATTTTCTTGATCGTGTATATTCATTTGAAGACTATAATTGAACGGTTTGAATCGATCATTAGATTTTTCAAATTGAAAATTTGAGTTCAGAGTGCAAGTCAATATGCGCTATGCATATCATAAAGTTTTGTTTGGAATTTTTGTCACTAAGTCACTAAAGAATAAACTTTGTTCATGGTGAATTTATATATACAATAAAATGTATTCATACATCGGCGGCTTCGTAATAGAAACTTGTAGTAGGATCTATAATAGAGAATTTATTTTTCTACCATTTGTCACGAAGAATGACATCCTGCTTTTATCTTATTTTAAAATCATCCCATCTGAAAATAAACATATCAATTTTTTTTACCAAAATTTAAATTCATAAGTCATATAAAACATCAACGGTTTAATACGTTTCGTTGAGACCATCGGATTCAAACGGAAAGGCATATCCATTCTAACGAGAATTTTTAATCTATATAAATTATAAAAAAAAGAAGAGAGAAATAAAAAAGTACTGTTAGATTTTCACCGGTAGAAAAAGTTGGTAACAATTTTAACAATCCAAACTCCTTTTTTTTTTAACAATATATGAATAAAAAAAAAAGGATTTTGGATCGGTAAAATATTTGTCCATAAAAAGTTCTTCATTCCTTTCGAATTTATATCACCTAAAGTAACTTGAATTTGGATATTTAGATCCAGACCGTCAGATCTTTTTTCACGATTATTAAAGAGCTCTGGGCAGTCCATCTCACACCAGATCAAAAACTCAAAATTTAAGCTATTTCAGAGGATCCTGACCTTTATGAGCTACCAGACAAACTTTACCACCGCCGCCTCCCATTTGTCAAAGAAAACAGTCATATGATTTTAAATGGGCATGTAAGTATGTAACATCTATGCCGAGTCACTGACAAAGATTTAAATAAGAAGCGACTAGCGAGTAGGTTAAAATCGGAGGCGAGTTTAGCTATATCACTTCCACCACAGCAGGAGCCGCATATTCTATTCCATGCATAGGTGTCGCAATACCCAAAACAATGGAGACTAAAAAAGGAAAGGAGGAAGTAGGAAGCAGAAGCAAACAATTCAAAAACAATGAGGGGACTGAGGCAATTGTCGCGCCGCCTCCTGAGCAATGTTCCCGAGAACACGGTGTACGGTGGACCAAAGCCCCAGACACCCTCTCACAGGTTCACGCTGGCGAACCTGAGGCAGAAGTACGCGAGAGGGGAGCCGATTACCATGGTCACGGCGTACGACTACCCCTCGGCGGTCCACGTGGACCAGGCCGGGATCGACATTTGCCTCGTAGGCGACTCTGCTGCCATGGTGGTGCATGGCCACGACACGACTCTGCCCGTCACGCTGGAGCTGATGCTGGCCCACTGTCAGGCCGTTGCACGCGGGGCCACACGCCCCTTGCTTGTAGGGGATCTTCCCTTCGGCACCTACGAGGCCTCTTCTAATCAGGTCTATTTTGCATATGCATTTTCTCTGAGGCTCGCTTACAAAGGTTCAATACAAGTGGATTTTCATCAAACACCTGGCGTGCTAAATTGATTTATAGGATGATCAATTGATGGAGCATCCTCACTGATTCTCTAGTTAATGCATAACCAACACAAATCACCCATATAATAAATTTATATCATTTATTGTGTTGAGCCACACTTTTGATTGATCACAAAAAAAGGCTAAAATCTGTGAAATTCGAAGCTGACAATTTTTCTCTTGGACATATCATCATTTAGACTTCAGATGCACAAAATCTCACATTTTGAATGTTCAATGACTGAATTACATTGACCTTCAGTTCTTGCAATTCAAACTTCACTTTCTTTCAAAATTTGCCAATTTTAACATTTTTTATGGTCTTTTAAATATGGTTATGGCCTTATGGGGCAAGGCAGGCAGTTGAAAGTGCAGTGAGGGTGCTGAAAGAAGGGGGGATGGATGCAATAAAACTGGAAGGCGGGGCCCCGTCAAGGATCTCAGCTGCAGGAGCGATTGTGGAGGCCGGCATTGCGGTGATGGGCCACGTGGGGCTCACCCCTCAGGCTATTAGCGTTCTTGGTGGGTTTCGGCCTCAAGGAAGGAATGTTTCAAGTGCAGTCAAGGTAAGGACTTGCTTGCATTCTGATAGAAATTTTTTTATTGCTAATTTGGGTGTATTATGGTGAAGGCCTACATTCTGTTCGGTTGAAAAGGAGAAATAAGGCAAGAATATACTTTAGTCTTCTTGTTTGACTGAATTATCTAAATTTATGGAACAATGAGGTAAAAATATTTGTGTGCATGCAGCTGTATGTGTCTCGTGTAGGTGTGTTTGTGTGCCTCTGAAGTTTTTGAAATTGAATTATATATTGGACAAGGCAATTCCTGTCTTTGTTCCTATTTATGAGTAGGGTTCAAATGCCTTATGTCTTGCCTCAATCGTGCCTCACATCCTTATCTTTGTTTTAAAAGTCCAAACAGTCGATGCAAACCACTCAACTTGATCTCCATATTTAAATGTACTTGGAGACCAAATTTTATATTTTTTGGAAAATTTTTACTATTTTTTTAGATGGGTACAAAATCACTGTTTTAAGAAGACTAGACCATCCAAAAACAGTGATTTTGTACCCATCTAAAAAAATAGTAAAAAATTTCCAAAAAAATAAAATTTATTCTCCAAGCACATTTTAATATGGAGATCATGTTGAGCGATTCAAATCGACTGTTTGGACTTTAAAAACAAAGATAACCATGTCAGGCACGATGGAGGCAAAAAAGACGTGAGGCATTGGACTTGCTCTTTAAAGTTTATAATGTCAAGATTTATTTCACCATGTGTTCAATGAAATGCTTCTGAGAGAGTTCTTTTACTAGGTTGTGGAGACGGCACTAGCCTTGCAAGAGGCAGGGTGTTTTTCAGTTGTGCTGGAGTGCGTGCCTGCGCCAGTTGCCGCTGCTGCGACATCAGCACTACGAATTCCAACCATTGGGATCGGAGGAGGCCCCTTCTGCAGTGGCCAGGTTATTCTACTTAAAATTGTATTTAATGTTTAGATGCTTTAAACATGATGTTCATCATACAACTTATTGCAGGTTTTAGTGTACCATGATTTGTTAGGAATGCTACAACATCCTCATCATGCCAAGGTACTTGCATTATTCAACTTTTTATTTTAAATTATTAACGTCAAGAAATAAAATATGAATTATCATTTTTTGTTGTTCATTATAGGTGACACCAAAGTTCTGCAAACAATATGCGAGGGTAGGTGATGTGATAAACAAAGCGCTCTTAGAATACAAACAAGAAGTCGAGAGCAAAACTTTCCCGGGTCCCAGCCACACACCATATAAAATAAGCGCAAAAGATGTTGATGGCTTTCTCAAAGAGTTGCAGAGATTGGGGTTCGGTGATGCTGCAACTGCAGCTGCAGCAGCTGCTGAAAATATAGAAATTGCCAGCACACAATCTACAAAAAGCAGCTAACTATGATATAAAATAACCTTTAAGAAAAGGTTGGTAATAAATTATAGAGAATAATAATAACGGTACCCGACTAGCAATAAACAAATTGCGCTTGAATATGAGAACCTACTTGTAATTCTCTTTGTTTGTTTGTTTGTTTTTTTTTTTTTTTTTTTTGAGAATGCATTGAGTTTTTTTCTTTTAGTGTACCTTGTTATGCTGAGTTGTCTGCAGTATAGTAGGAAAAAAAAAGTGCTTAATAGCCGTAGGTTATTAGCAATTGAGCCCCAAAACCAAATATGGTTTAAATTTTTTATGTTTTTCTTCTAAAGGAAAAGGTTGAGAACCTTATTATTTACCCTAGTACTCCAAAAAGTTTCTGAAACTGGTAATGGTAACCAGTTTTGTAGAAACTCAAGCATATATAATGTATAATTCCAATTCTGAAAACCGGTTACTCCTGCCAATTCCTGACTTGTGTAAGGATTTTGATTGACCTTTGTTGACAGATTTGGACCATTCATTTTACTATTTTAGATTGGATAGTCCAGATAGAGACCGACATGTCACTACAAGTGGACCGTCTGAACTGAAATGGATGGCCGAAATCTGAAATCTGTGGGTCAATGAAACCCGAAAAATTGACTCGTTTTCTGTAGCCTGTATAAGTGGTCCTCTCTATTTTATGGGTTCTCTAATTTTATCATCTTATATAGAACACTGTCATTGAATATTGTTTAATAGACCAAATATTGTTGAAGGGCATGGTGATTATGTAGTTGTGTTCATCTGGACCCCAAAGATGGTTTCAGAGGAATAATGAGTAGTGCATTTTTTTTCAGAGGAACACTGTCATCTAATCATTAATGTGGTATTAGTGACCCTTTACAATTTTTATTTTGTAAAAAATGCAATAATGAAGTGAGGGGATGAACCAATTATATGATTAGATACTTGGAACATGTGGTAGTGGTGAGCAAAGGATTTTCCATAATAAAATTTATTAAAATTATATACTTTAAACTTGCAATGTATAATTGTAATTAAATTGCAAAGGAGCAACTCCTGCTTGCACCAACATATGGAGGGTTTTACTTAATTTCCAAGGGGCCTGTTCGTTTAAAAATTTAAAATCAAAATCATTTCCTTCCAATTCCATCTTAGATGAGATATACTCTCTAAACTATGGAAAACATGTATTTAATATTTTTATTTTAATTAAATTTATTATCATTTGTCATGACCCCCTTCAGTTTCAGTGTCATTACCTTTATTATGAGGCCCTCCCTTGTATCTGGAAAAAAAAAAACAATTTGAAATCCGGCCCAATTTGGTGCTCACGGACAAGGAATTATTAATCTAAAATTCCAATAATTTCTGGCAGATTACAGCAAACACCGACATTTGTATTAATATCCAAAGTTAATTACAAATTAATAAACATACCCTGAATGCCTGGGTTTTTCGAAAAATACTCAAACCAGCCAGAATCTGACACTATGAAGAGCAAGATAATGAAATTTAACACTGAAAATTCAAATTTTTTGTATAAATTTTTTGTTAGATTACTTCTTTTGATTTATAATTAGCATATATATACTAAAATACACTATATTACTTGAAATTATGTTAAATTACACTATATTACATTAAATTACGCTAAATTATGTTAAATTATGTTACATTATGTTGAATTACGCTAAATTATACTAATTTCGCTAATCATAATGAAATACGGTAAATTACGCTAAATATGGCCGATTTTGTTTTTTTAAGAGACTATTTTTTGTCCAAAATCTGACCGGTTTCTTCCCTTTTTTTCTTAAGAGACACTATGAAGAGCAAGATAATGAAATTTAACACTGAAAATTCGAATTTTTTGTTTAAATTATTATTTGATTACTTCTTTTGATGTATAATTAGCATATTTATACTAAAATAAGCTAAATTACTTGAAATTATGTTGAATTACATTATATTACATTAAATTACGCTAAAGTATGTTAAATTACCCTAAAATATGATAAATTCCGGTAAATTGCATATGAATATGAATGATGTCTTTACTGAGAAGGCGAAAAACGACGACGAAACTTCAAACGACCATAAAACGGTGCTCGAGTGTCCAATTTCAGCAAATGACTACTTTTCGGAAAGCTTGCGAAAATACGTATGTGTCAATGTTAGCAATGCCGGATTTCAAAATTCAGAATTGCCAAAAAACTAAGGGAAGAGGCTCAAAGCTTGAGTTGAAGTTTCCGATTAAGATTTTCATTTCTATTATTCAATCTAAGTAGCTCCGTAAATTAGTTATATAATGAACTTGTAGAATACTAATTTTTATATTTTTAGAATTTTTTAACTATTTTTTATGATTTATGAAAGATGGCACAAAATTGGCCTAATTTAGCGTAATTCTGCGTAGTTTAGCGTAATTTACCGTATTTCATTATAATTAGTGAAATTAGTGTAATTTAGCGTAATTCAACATAATTTAACATAATTTAGCGTAATTTAATGTAATTAGTGTAATTCAACATAATTTCAAGTAATATAGTGTATTTTAGTATAAATATGCTAATTATTAATTAAAAGAAGTAACCTAACAAAAAATTTAAACAAAAAATTCGAATTTTCAGTGTTAGATTTCATTATCCTGCTCTTTATAGTGTCTCTAAAAAAAAACAAAGGAAGAAACCGGTCAAATTTTGGCCGGTTTCTGGAGAGGAGGAAACCGGCTAGATTCTGACCAGTTTGGGTATTCTTCGAAAAACTCAGACATTCTGGATATATTTATTAATTTGTAATTAACTTTGGATATTAATAAAAATGTCGGCAGCAAACAACCACTATCTTTTTTTTTTTTTTTTTTTTTTTTTTGAGGAAGCAAACAACACTATCACTTGCTTCACACGTTGACACATGTTGACAATATGAATTGATCTTTTGTGATATTTATATAAAAGGATTTGCAGCTACCTGCCTCGTTAAATACAATTGGTTGCTTTGACTCACCAACTTTTTAGTTACTATTTGAAAAGCAATATTATTCTGAAAAAATTCTTTATCAGGAGTCCAAAGTCAATTTAACTTGTGTATATTTTTTTGTTGAATTTTGGATAAATATTGTTTTTTTTTATTCTTGAACTATTCTGTCTTATCCTGCTATGTGAAATCAGCGCCTTGTAACTTCCAAAAAACTGATAAACTATTTTTTAGTGCATATAAATTCAACAAAAAAACCAGATACAATTTTTTTTGTTCATTATATTATTTTTTTTCCAATGAAAAAAATACTCATCTCACAACCACATACAAACTTAATTTTATAATCTTGATGTGCATATATTCATTTTGCCCCTATATTTTTTATACTATTATATACACTTTCATCTGCTTAAAAGAGTACTTCTTTTATGATATTATTCATTTTTAATTAAAATATTATCTTCTGAACATTTTTTTAGACCAATAGCAACCCTCTTTGTTAAAACGGGATAGATGTAATGCAAGCGCTCTTTTATTGTTTTACTTCCTTTAATTAACAAATCTTAGCCTCTGGAAGAATCAAGCTATGAGCCCTTTCGGCCACACACAACAAAACCGCGTTGACTCAACTTTTTTTTTTTGAATTTTATATTTGGCTCGCTTGGACTCCGTGAGCATCCAAAAAAGCAACTAATCTTTTTTTTTAAAGAAAGTGATACCTACCTGGCTACAAGTTTAGAGCTCACATTTATATGATATAGAACGGAGCTGACATTATTTTGTTTACCACCTTGTAAAACAAAAGGCAGGCACTATTGAAAGTGCGGCCTTTCAGTTTATTCTTAATTTTCTTTTTTGATTTTTTGGCCTCAGAATATATATTTTTTTAAAATTCATTTTTTTATTTATGTAATATATCTAATGTATGGACAACAAATTAACTTAGCAATAATTGGCAAAAAAATATTTTTAAATCCAACATTTAAAGCATGATATTTTTCTTTTTATATTATATATGTGAAAAAAAGAAAACTTTATACAAACTTTATTGTTTGTCAAATAATTTTAAATTTATAACGGTCTATATAATACTTTATTTAAACATTAAATGACACTCAAGTTTCATTAAATTGGATACAATTTATTGGGTTGATTTTAGATTTCCCTAAATTATCTAAGTTGATTATTATGAATGAATTTCAATCCTTTATGTTAATATATATATATATATATATATAGAGAGAGAGAGAGAGAGAGAGAGTAGGATTCCAAAGGATATCCAAAGAGATTATCAGATAGATCAATAAAAATATCACCAGATATTTAAAAGGAAGATCAACGAGTCAACAAAAATATCACCAGATATTAAAAAGGAAGATCAACGAGTCAACGACTGAAAAGAAAGAACAAGATTGAAAGATGGAAGTGGCATCATGAGGAAAAGAGAAAGAAAACACGAAATAAGTTTGGAAGAAATTAGAACCAGAGTTTGACCATGGGCATGGTCGAATATTGAAAAATCAACTGTAGTGTAATTTTATTCAAGTCCGGCTAATGTCATAACACTACAACAAAACTGGTTTTTAGCAACCGGTATCAGCGACGGATTAGGTCGCCGGTCGCTGAAGACTCCATAAAAAAATAAAAAAATTTAAATTTAAATTTAAATGTTTCGGCTACGAACCCTTCATAGACCGGCGCCCATATCCTTCTTCTCTGCCGCCCGACCCCCGCCATTTGCTAGGTTTAGCCAAAAAAAAAACGCCAACACCGTCGCTACCGCCCGACCACTGCTACTGCTGTGAAATGCGCCGCCTGACCCTCCGCTGCTGCCCGACCCTCCGTAAAAGTTGTCGCTGCCACTGCTGACAATCCTCCGTAGACCGCTGCCGCTTCCGCCAAGTCTCTCTCTCTCTCTCTCCCTCGAGTATCTCTTCTTACGACTCTACATCTTTGAGGTAAATCTTTTTCTTGCTCTACTTGATAATTCAAAATTTAGGAAATGAGGAAATCATGAAATCCTAGTAATTTCATATGTGAATTAGAATGTGCTTTGATTAGTTTGAAGAAAAATTAGTTTGAAAAAAAATTGGGTTAAATTGAAATGTGCTTTGATTAGTTAGGTTAATTGGTTAGATTAATTAATTGGTTAATTGATTAATTGGTTTTATTAATTGGTTTGATTAGTTAGGTTAATTGGTTTGATTAATTGATTGGTTAATTGATTAATTGATTTTATTAATTAGTTTGATTAGTTTGGTTAATTGGTTTAAATTCATAGCTTATGTAGATGCCGCTTGTATGGTTGTATACAAGTCCTGTTGCATGGATATGCAACACTTGATTTGATTTTGTGTTTCTTCCATGACTTGCTTTAGAGTGTCCGTTATCAATTAATGATATCTGGAGGGTCTAAAGTATAGAACTGGATTTTTTGTTTGAGTCAAAGTTTTAGTGAGAATGCTGAAGCAATAGATCTGAGATGAATTTGTCTACCTAAATTGAATTTGCCATTCCTTTAAATTGAATGAACTAAGGTGTAGTGAGGATTTGAGTCTTGTCAACCTAAATTAGAATGTCATATATTAATTATTGCATTTAGGTTAATATCTTTTAATTTATTTGTAAATGGAAAAAATATTTAAGTAATGTATTATTTTTGTTGGAATTGTTTGTAAAACTAATTTTTTTACAAACTTTATTGCAAGTATGCCGAGCATAAAGTGTAAGGAGAAGGAGGCATCATCCAGTGGATCCAAGCACTCTCCGCGCGGCCGAAATGCATACATTAAGCCGTCGTAAAGGCCAGAGGACAGACCAGTGATTCGTCCGGTTGGTTATAGGTAAAATTCATTTTTTGTGTTTTTCTGTGTATGTAGGATTATCCATTTGGAGTGCTATTAATTAATTTTGTTTGCAGATCTTTGTTGGAGATCTGTTGACAGCGACCAAAAACGTCAACAAAATAATCTCACAATGTGCACGTTTCCACTATCCTGCGGAAACTAGATTACCCACCATTGACATGTGCACAAAATTTGATGACTATCCTGAGGGAACTAAACTAGAGGTCCAGGACGAGTTTTTGGTGAGTAAAATCTCCTTTATTAAAATTGGCAACTATTGTTTTTCTTTTTAAGCTAACCAACGACTTTTTTATGATGCATGCAGAAGCACTTTTAGTTTCCCCTAGGTGAAGACATAGATCTGGTATGGAAGACTTTCGCCAGCATAGCCAACAAAGCTCTCCAAAACCTGCTTAACAAGTGCAGAGAAGAAGCAAAAGATAGGTATGGAGATAGCATTATGGAGTGGAAGGACCGAGGGGTGCCGAGCACATATGATTCGATAATGGCGAATAAATGGCCCAAATTGTACAACTATTGGTGCACCGAAGACTTTGCTAGGCGGAGCGAGCAAAATCAACAAAATAGGGCCTCATCTAGAGAGGGTTCTTTTGCAACCACGGGCTCAGTGAACATGCTGGTTCACAAACAAAGATTCGTAAGATGTGTTATTTCATCAAACAATTAATTTCAATTTCAATTTACTCGAACTAACCTTGATAATTTTATTTGTGTTGAAATGTTTATTCATAATAGGAGAATGAAAACCAGCGCAAGCCCAGGTGGTCTGACGAGTTGTTCACGCCGACGCATACCAACAAGAAGACGGAGCAATTTTGTTCCGCAAGGAAGAAAAAGGCACAGGTAATAGAACATAACAATCTTTTATTAATATTCATTCTTTGTTGTACTTACTTTATTGTTCTTTTATTTTATCAATTTTGCACTACGATCGGGATATGAGCGCAAAGTATGGGCCTCATCGAGCCCTTTGGCCCTCTTGATGCATACATATGGTACGCTAACACAGACAATAATACTCACGGCGATAACTATGGTCTCAGTGCTCTAGGTAAAATACACATACTTAAAATTATAAATTTGTATTTAAATTTTGTAACGTAATATTAATTATCTTATTTTTAATGTTTCAGGCAAGACGAGATCGCTGTATCGTCCAGGTGGGTCCCAGGCGTCTTCTTCGCAATCGTAATCGCAATCCCAAGCATATTCATCGGCGCCGCCTCCTCTCAGGCAAGAAGACATAAATGCGATTTCAGGTCAGGTGTTGGGCATGCTTCAACCACAGATCAACCAATTCATAGAGGAGTTGAGGCGTAGCGTGGGACGTTCTTCGTCTCATCAGGTATGAAATCTGATTTTTGGATATGTCTCAATCCAATAAGGACATCTACAATCAATAAGGACACTAAGTATGGCAAATCAACTAACGGAATAGTAAACTCCTAAAAATTCTAAACCCTAAACCCTAAACAGTAAACTCTTAAACCCTAAAAATTTTAGTTATATTCTCACAGGAGTTCTAGCTCGCACCATGCATCGAACCCCAATGCTCAAGATGACAGCGGGGATAATATCGAGATGACTATATCTAGTTTTAGGACATTTTGTATGATTTTTAGATATTTTATTTTTATGTCGTACTTTAGATATTTTATTTTATGTTGTAGTTTAGATATTTTATTTTTATGTCGTACTTTAGATATTTGATGTTTATGTAGTACTTTAGATATTTCATGTTTATGTCGTTTTGTGAATTGCTTGGTACGTATCAATTAAATTGCTTGTGAATTCCTTTTAAATTGCTTGGTGCTGGGTACATTTTGTACCAGTATTTTATATTGTATATTTGAATTGCTTGTGAATTGGTTGGTACGTTTCGTGCCAATTGGAGCTGGAGAAAAATAAATGAACATAATGGGTTCAATGGTTTTTATATTTGTTTGGTACATTTCGTACCAATTGGAGAAAAGAAAAATAACAAAAAATACCAAAAAAAAATTTCCCTTCTGCGGCCTATTCTGAGCCCATCAGCGACCGCCCAATCGGTCTCTGATGGTCTTCCACGATGTCAGCATATAGCATCAGCGACCGATTTCATCGGTCGCTATAGGGTCATCTGCGACCAGCGCCTTACCCTTCAGCGGCCGGTGACGTCAGCGAGGAAAGCATCAACGACGGAGCAACTGCGACCGGCTCTTCTCCGACCAGCGCCTTACCCTTTTGTGACCGATTTGGCCGGTCGCAGAAGGGTTCCGCTGCTGTAGTGTAACGTTATAATTTCAGTGTAAGTTATAATGAGTCAGTTTTTGTGATTCCAAAGTCCGAATAGTCGATCTGAACCGCTTAACATTATCTCCATATTAAAATGTTCTTAAACATCAAATTTTTATATTTTTTGAAATGTTTTTACTATTTTTTTTAGATAGGTACAAAATCACTATTATGGATGGTTTAGAATTATCTGAAAACAGTGATTTTGTACCTATCTCAAAAAATAGTAAAAAAGTTTCAAGAAATATAAAATTTGATCTCCAAGCACATTTTAATATGGAGCATGTTGAGCGATTCGGATCGACTGTTCGGACTTTGAAATTGCAAAAACTGACTTGTTATAACTTAAGCTGAAATTATAACGTTATGACATTAGCTGACTCAATTTTATTCTATAAAGAAAGTTAAAAAGTATTATTACATATAAAAATTACAAAATTTAATGTTCAACATTATAAATTTTTAAGTTATAGAGAGGACTAAACACTATTTCTCCACTTTATATGTAGCTTTAAAAAAAAAAGTTGTGAAACGTTAACAATAACCGTATTTTCTAATATTTGAAGTAAAATTTTATCAATATTTTATAGGTAAAATATTAGTATTTCGTCAGGTCTACCAATGCTAACATTTTTGGTGTAAATCAAATTCTTGAAAAATTACGCTTTAGATTAATTTCACTTTTTTAAAATGCTACATGCAAAATTCGGATGCACGGGTTGCAAGGTTATTTTTAAGTAGCAACTTATATTTTAGCTTTTTTTCAATTTTTTATTATTTTAAGGACTAAAAGATAAAAGACATGTACCGTCATTTGTAGATTATTCATTCATTTTTAAATTTGATTGAAAGTAATAATTTATTTAATTTAATCGATGTCACGTAATTAGTCCCTACAATATAATATTTTCCTACTTCGGCAAGTAATTGTCCATATTTTTACTAATTTAAAGGCAATAAGTAGAGTTCACAAAAATGTTTGTAATTATGTTTGTAACATATTGCATTACAACTAGGGGTGAAAACGGAGCGAATACGGAGCGGATAGTGGTAAAATCATATTCATATTTTTTTAATTTTCTGAATAAAAATACGGATCAGATATTAGCCAGATACAGATACGGATACATATCAAATCAGATATTTTTTAATATAATATTAAAAAAATACTGAAGTTTATAATATTTATCTAATTTTAATAGTGAATAATAATATTTTTTATAATATATATTAAAATATATAATATATATCTTACTATTAAAATACAGATAATTGAACATAAAATCATATCGATATCTGTATCCGGACGAATATGAATATTCGGATATCATATATAAAACTGAAACAATATGAAATTGTATACTTCCAGTTGGTTCCAATTGACAGATGGAACGGGTCAGACGAGATATTTTGTAGGAATCCCTTTGGATTGGTCCAATAAAAAATTAGAAAAAGTCATACCAGTGGCCAATTTACTATTCCCAGGAAGCGGCATTAAAGAATGAAGCTTAGATAATCTAAACCACAACTCCATTCACACATGCACACAACCACATTAGAACGAGACGACGGAGAAGGTTAAGGCTATAATTAGATGTACTAAATCTGGACCGTTCTTTTTAATTCGACACGAATCTCAAAGCTGTGCTAGTCCGAATCTCAAAGCGGCTTAGAGTTAATCTTAAACCGTGAAATAAAGGAAATCTTTTACCGTAATGAAGAGAATACTTGTCCCTATAATAATAGATACTGTATAAAAACATTTCCGTACAGTATCAGCCTAAAAATTAGCTTTATTCTCATTCTACTTTTATTCATTAAATATTAATTTTATCTTTATTATATTCATGCTCATTAAATTTAACAGATAGCGAATAAATAATGAATAATTCTCTAATAAGTTAATATCATATGTAATTTAAATCAAAATTATAATAAACACATCACGTACATAAAACATAAAAAAAAATATTAATCCAAGTATTAAAAATATTAATTAAATAAAACAATACAAAAATATTTTATAAATTAATTTTACTCTTACCCGTAATCTTATCTAATAAGTTATAAAAATAATTTTTTTATTGGTAACCCTACCCGTTAAATTAATGAAAAAAAGTTAGTATCCATACTTGTCATACCGTGTATACATACATGATTTATGGGTAAAAGAATTTTATTGAGAAAACTGAGGTGCTTGTTTTTACTGCTAGCACTGCTACATTTTTTTTATGTTTCAAAAGAACCATAGTAATTTAAAATAAAACAATTATATTAACTTGCTTAAAAAAATATTTTACAAAAAGTAAAAAAAAACTTGGGGAGGGGCGGAGGCGGCCTGAAAATTAACAAATATAAAAGCTGAGAAAAATTGTTTGGCAACCATTATCTATCTCTCTTATGTACATAATAATTGAACAAATCAAAAGCAAAACCCAACTTAAATTAAAAGTTAGTCCTGAAAGATCTGATCTCATAAATTAACCAATGAAATCCGATTCCTTCTCTCTCCTATCTTCTTCCCTCAGCACCTTGTCGGCCGAAGTACAGACACCCCAAATGTCAACGTGCCATGCTCCAACAATGTCAAACCTTGATTCTGTACCGTCAGATCCAAATCCAACCAATAATCATCCTAGCATGTTCATTTTTCACAGATCCACCTCATACTTTTTCATAATTTACATAATGAAGTCCAACCACCAATGAGAAATTAAACCTACTCCATCCTCATATTGTACCATGGCTGGATTTAGATCTGTTAATTTGTTGCTGTTATTGACACTTTGTTGAGTTACTCACAAATGTGTTACAGGTTAATTCAGTTACAATTTGGCAAATTAATCCTAAAAAATTATCGAAAGCACAACGGATTAAGCCGTGCTGAATGTATGCTAGCAACCTCCGGCCGTTGCCGCTGCGTTACTCTCACCTTTTACCATCCATGGCCGGTCTCCGAAAACATTATCGTTCTCATCAAACAAACCCTTGTTGTTCGCACTCGCACCGCTCCCTTCGAAAATATTGCTAGTGTTATCCATGAACAACACATCGTCTTCGCATATCAACTCCATGTCCTCTACTTTTATCATGCCTTCTTCGGATTCCTCTTCGTCATCTCCGTCTTCTAGGGATGCTTCCGGATCTGCAAGCATTTCGTCGCATAGTTTTTCCTCGGACTTCCCATCGGGAGAGGTCTGGCATGGTGGCTGGTGGGAGGAGCTCACGTGGCGGGTGGTACCCGCGAGTGAATTGCGGTGGGTTGGTGCAGGGTGGTTGTGCTCTGCCGTGTAGGTTATGATTAGCATGCTTGGGTCGGTGCGGCTTCTCTCGACTTGTTTTCGGGCCAGACAGCCCTTTAAACTGCTACACTTATAGTATCCCCTGTTTTACATGCCACATGATTACAAGTCATTAACTCCCCTTCCTTCTTATCATTTCTGAAAGGGTTGCAATTGCAGCCTATTTACATGCATGTAATTAAGCAAATTCATTCAAATTTAAATACACCAGGAAAAAAGATATAAAACCATACATATATAAATCAACAAGGTAGTTTTGGCATTTTGTGATAGAAGTATATATTCTCCAATTTTTTTTTAATACATATATAATTAAGGATATATATTTAAGTTTTGTGGGGATGATATATGTGCATGCATGTCATGAGATAAGGTTTATCTACACCAAAGAACAAAAGTGATGGAGTTTATGAAGAACCTTGGATAAGGAGAGCCTTTGATCGGCTTTTGGCCGTATTTACGCCATGCCCACATGTCGGCCGAGGCGGCACGATCTGCCGGGACTTGACACACTGTTTTCTTCTGTTGATTTTTCCTATAATAAAATTGAAACAAATCCTTGTTAATTACATGTATAGTATGCACTCTTTAAATAGATACAAATTACTTAAGTTGATCTGAAACGAATATATCCAAAATTAATTACAAAGCCTTCTTAATTTCCTGAGTTAATGATACTATGCAATAAAATTGTTCTTGTATTAAAAGTCTGATTTAAATAGTACACATAAATAAATTGTTGCTAGCTAAGTTATAGCAAAAAATTTCATTTCTTTTTTATGATGATAAGAATAAAAAAGGTACCTTCTTTTAGACCGGGGTGTTTGAGAAGATGGCCGGCTCGGTTGCCGACCGAAGTGCGGTACCGAAGATATCAAATTTGCTTGAGGCGGTACCAACAGTGGCACTGGCAGTACCGGTGTAACTTTATCGCTCTTTTCCGGCACAATTTGAGGTAGAAAAGAGATGTACAAGTCACTCAAATCTTGAACTTTGCCGCCATTCGAAGCATCCAGTAACCGGTGAAAGAGAAACCCGTCAGCAGCACCACCGCCAACTTCCACAGCTTTCTCTTCTTTAATCGCCGGTAATGGAGGCTGCAGTGGCGGCGTCTCAAATGGAGGGAACGGTTCGGGAGCCGTAGAAGCCGTTTGCTCAGAGAAACAGCAACTCCTCACCACAGCTTGTAAATCCCAATTGTTCTCTTCCATGGAGAGAAAGAGAACCCAAACAAGTAACTTCGATTGCTTATGCTTAAGTCGGAGAAGGTAGAGAGAGAAAGTGGGTTTGATTTGGGATTTATAGGGAGAGAGAGAGGGGGGGGGGGAGGAAGAGGCGAGAAAAGGGGAGGCTCAAGAAGAAAGAGAAATCAGGTCGTCTCCTTCTGGTTTAAATGGGTTGAGTTTGAGTTTGACTTTGAAGAAATGTCAAATGGGAAAGAGAGATGTCAAATGAGTGAGAGGAGAGGAAAAAGAGATGTAAGAAAAAAAAAAAAAAAAAAAGTTGATTTTTCTGGTGCATTCTACGATTTAGCACTGGTACGGTTATCCACGCGTTTTGTGCATAGCTAGCTGCTGTCTACTGTCTGCCAGATGCACTGCACGAGAAAGAGTCACTCTTTCCGAAAAGATGTGAGATAGACCGGGAATGTGATGTATCATCTCACTGGTATGTGGGTCCCATGTACATTGTTCGGGGCGGCTTTGCGATTTGGGTTTTTTTTAGTTGGAAAGATATGGTCCTGCGGCTCCTGCCGGCCGAGAGCATCTGCTCATATTCTGGTTGTCTGTTGCGCTTTCTTTGTAGTAACTTCTGTTGCTAGACAATTAAAGTTTAAGAAAAATGATTTTTTAATTTTTGTAGTTTCCTCTGTAATGTTATATAATGTCAATGCGGACTAAATTTATTTGGCTCCTATGTACTATTTTATGCTGAATCCCTCCAATTTAAATTTTCTACGCTAAATTAATGGGTGTAATGTTTCGTAGTCTTATCTAGAAAATGAAAAAGCTCATTGGATTGACAAACTACCTGCCTTCATACACTATCTTTTCCTATAAGCAAGATACCGGACCACTAGGAATCCATATCCTCGACGGTACCGTAAAAGATTCTCTTTTACAGTTACCTATTTACGGTTTGAGATTAACTCTCAGCCGGTTTAGGATTCGGGCTGACTGAGGGGGCATTATTATTGGGCTTTGAGATTCGTGCCAAGTTAAAAAGAATGGTCCAGATCAAGTAATTGCAAAAGATTCTCTTTTACGGTACCGTTGGTGATATGAATTCACCACTAGGCACATAGCCTCGTAGAGCCACAACAACAACAGCAGCAGCAAAAGAAAAAAGAAAACAGAGGCACCAATTGGAATTGCATGAGTGGTCACTGGCCACTGTTCAATCCATTTCTAATCCACCATTATCTCCAGTTGTGCTCCTACTAGCAACTAGCTAGCTCATGAACTGGCAAAAATCTCATAAAATAATAGAAATTTGGCACCAATAGAATATCACTGTTGAAGCATATGAAAAGGAACCAATGGAATGATTTTATTATTGTATGTAATTAATTATTTAATCAATCTCCAAATCTTAATAATGATTTATTATTATTATCAAGTTTATGCAACAGAATCAGCTGAGAATATTTCAAATGGTGCATGCGAATCATCCAATGATTATATATACTCTTTTCTCAGCCACATAATAACTATAAACATGCAATATATTTTCGTATAGGTTAATAATAATTTATATAACTATTTTTCTAATACTCTCGTTGATTGAGCCATAATATAATTAAATGCTGTCTGTAATCGTTTTTAATAAATAGAATTTCACGTATATCCCTCAAAAACTTTAAAATTACGTATTTCCCCTCTAAACTTTGAAATTACGTATTTCCCCCTCTAAACTTCATAAACTCACAAATTTACCAACTTTATTGTCTTTTATATTAAAACTCATTCTAAATTTATAAAATACCCATTTTACCCTTTATTAAAAACATAAAACACCCGTCATACTCAAAATTTGAATCTGAAGGTTCCTCTACCATCCGAACTGCTTCAAGATCTGTGCGTGCTAGATCAGCGTGAATCTTGAAGTGAATACGCACTGATATTGAAGCGACGTGCACAGATCTTAATGCGATGCATGCGGATCAGAATTGCTTTGAGATTTGTGCGTACTAGATCAACACAAATCTTAAAGCGAACACACACATATATTGAAGCGACACACACATATTTTAATGCAGTGCACACAGATCGGACGGTAGAGGAACCCTTCAGATTCAAATTTGAGTCCGACGGGCATTTTATGCTTTTAATAAAGGATAAAATGGGTATTTTATAAATTAAGAATAAATTTTAATATAAAAGACAATGAAATGGGTAAATTTGTGAGTTTTTTAAGTTTAGAGGGGGAAATGTAATTTGAAAGTTTTGAGGGAGAAATATGTAATTTTGAAGTTTTTGAGGGGTATACGTAAAATTCCCCCAATATATAATATTTTAACCAAGTAATGTATAATTGTGCATTAATTGTTTGTTCTATTTGATGGAAGCAAATAAAACCCAATAAGTTATGGCGAGTGTCAGAGTTCATTGTTTTCTCAGATTTGTCATGTATTTATTTCCTTTTTGGTGTCGGTGCATCGTTCAATATATATCATGACCTAATTTGTAAAACATATTAAATTTAATAAAACAGTATGCATACTAGTGTTACTACATCGGTATTCGTGCGGAATTAAAAAATTGCTAAGCTAGCCTTGTTTCAAAAATAACATATCAGTTAGGCTTAGTGCTGTTAAAAAATTTGTACCTCGACGTCGCTCGTTCGAGATTAGATCTAAAAAATAAATCTCCATCTTTCTGGACTATGCATGTATGAATCACAATATCAGACCAATACACTTTTATTTATCGATATGCTGTTAATAAACTAGTTCCGACCGACTTGTGATGAGCTTGGCTCGACTAGACTCGTTCTGATATAAACTGAGTTCAAGTATTATGTAACTCTGCTCGACTTAGTTAATTTATGTTAGCGTTTCAAAAGAAGAAGTCAGAAAGAAGAGACAAAATTTTATGAGAAAACTTAATTGTATTTCTTGACTTCTTTATTCCATAAAGTACAAATGAAATATATTTATAACAACATAGATCTCTAAAAAGAGAAATTTATAAATGACATATCATAAAATATCCTATACTAAATACTAAATTTTTCCTCCTTAATATAATCTGATGAAAATATATGATGAGATGAGAAACATACACAACAATTTACAACCGTAATCAGACTATTAATGCTGAATTGATTGTATTATAACATAGAGTAGAACTAGGGTGCTCCTAAGCTCACCAAGTCCTTCGTGAGCGCGACTCTAAAACCTATCGAATTGACTTCAAATGACATTTCCAAACCGTTAGATGTTCAATCTATATTAAAATGTGCTTGGAGACCAAATTTTACATTTTTTGGAATTTTTTTACTATTTATTAAGATGGTTTGAAAATCGCTGTTTTTATTAAAATTCTGCACCATTGGAAAACAGCGATTTTCAAACCATCTTAATAAATAGTAAAAAAATTCCAAAAAATGTAAAATTTGGTCTCCAAGCACATTTTAATATAGATTGAACATCTAACGGTTTGGAAATGTCGTTTGAAGTCAATTCGATAGGTTTTAGAGTCGCGCTCACGGAAGGGCTTGGTGAGCTTAGGAGCACCCTAGTTCTACTCTTATAACATATGCAAATGTAATTTTACATATTGTTTAGACTAATTGGATTATTTATTTCACTAATATATTAATTTTATCATTTTTATATGCGACAGTCTGCGCTCTTTTACCAGTAAATTAATTAATCAAATACCTCCGCATGTCACATGTCCGTTAATT
>JAJGRW010000212.1:273167-441505 GCA_025461045.1 Carex parvula | reverse complement strand
ACAAACTACATTTTTTAGCGAAGAAATTAGAAGAGAAGTCTCATTACAATTTTCTGTCAAACACCCGTAATTATCAAAGGAATGACTCTCATTTCGTTATATCAGATTGTAACAGAGCAGGGACACCAAGAAAAGTAAAGACAAAGATATATGTGGACAATAGGGCATAGATAGCAAAGCTTACTCATGCTGGGGGCAGGAAACACCATGTTGGGATACTGGATGCCATCCATGTCAGTCCTTATGTCCATTCCTATGTACCTACCTAGGGTACTGATGTTGGTTATTAATCCACCAAGGTCATCTGTTCACACCAAAAATAACTCCACTATTATTCCTACTAACTATCATTTATCTTATGCACATACATTCACATTTTATTCTGGAATGTGCACAACTAACAATTAATTTAGTTTAGAAGTCAGAACCTATTGGATCTAATACCATCATCTTCAGGTTGGAGGCAAACAAATATTGATTGAATCTTTCCACCTATGAAAACAGGGAGTACGCAACCTAATGGATGAAGGATGTCTTGCCCAGCGACCGTTGGGGCCGAGCATTCCGAAACACTCACCCTGTGGCAGAGCAAGAGAGAGGCCCTCCACTGCCAGCTTGTCTGGGTTGCCGTCCCGTCCAGGGTACACCTTTCTTAGGTTGTCAATATCACTGCATAGTTGCTTATGTTTTTTTTCCATTACCAGGTTCTCCACCAACTCCCTCTGCAATGCAATTCAGTTATATCCATTCCATTGATCCAACTACTTTTCCAATTATCTTCAAACCTATAGAGCTTCATATTATTACCCATAACCAAGCAACTGACTACTATTCTCATCAAAATAAGAAAAGCAAAATTGGAAAAAGGAGGAGACATCAAACATACCTCTTGAGTGATGTCAGACTTGTTGTGGACATCAATGACGACTTTGGCAGAGCCCTGGTGGTTGAAGCTAGTTGTCAACTGAAGCGACAGCAACCTGCTCATCTTCTTTTTCTTCACAAAGTTCAAGAAAAAGAGGGGATCTTTACGGATGCTACCCTCCAAGGGGACGACACCTGGTCAAGGTAGAATGATAGAGAAAGCAGCACCATCCACTCCAGCACCATAATGATCATCGCATCTCTCATGCGTTCTCTGAGCTGCTCAGGTCCCCCCACCTCATTCCTTTTGTGCTCATGACACTTCGCTGAATGCGTACTGCCCAAACTCGTACAAACATCGGTACAGAGAGAAGCCCGGTACCAGCTCAATCAGTATAATCCAACCCCCTGTGTACAAATTTTGATTTTCAAGTTTAAAAGGAAAAATGGGCATTTTGGTCAATCAAACAAGTACACAAAGTGAGCATACCTACTGTCTTGTTAATATGTACTTGAGAATAATCTTACTTGGAAACGATGGATCTTCGACAAAGAAACTGCAAGAGAAATGTGCCGAGTAAGCCAGATCCAAACACATAAATGTAGCCAATCACTGCACCACACGGTTTAAACGAGCAATATTACAATTAAATATTTTATTTCAGTGAGAGATACTTAGAGAGTTGCTAATTAGGTTTCCTCAGTTTGCATTTATAATACTAAACGTTCTTAGTCTGACCTGTAGCAGTGTTAACAGTTGAAAAGAAAGAAGCCACAAGAAAAGCGAAGGCAATCTGAAGATTGATGTAAATGAAATAAAACACCACTTGTATGCTGTAGTCATTTAACCTGAAAAAGTTCAATCCTGAAGAAAACCAAGAAATTACTCAACATTTACATTAAACGTCTCAAATTCTTAGCAATAGTATTCATGACAAGGCTGATTAAAAAAATAATAAAAAAAGATTGCTACCTATTAGAGAGCCGAATATCACAAAGAAAATTATATAGGCTGCAGATAGCAATAAGAAGTACAAATAAGAAATCAACCAATAGGGGCCATCAGTTAATCCATGAATCTTCATCATTATCTTCAATTTTTGTTGCTTCTCGTACACCAAGTAAGTGAGTATAACCTATAATACATGAGGAGATGAAGTGTTAGTAAGAAACTATAAGATTACTGATTTGTGTAATTTATGAATAGTATTTGTAGTTACCGGAAAAAGTAGCTGAACTACCCAAGTGAAGAACAAAGGACCCAGAAGAGAAGAGAAATCTAACCGAAATTTTGTTCCAACTTTGGGTGTCTCTTTCACAAATTTAAATTCCATGGTCACTCCAGCTCCTTTTAGAAACTTGAGAAAAGCATTTGATGCCTGTTATATGCAGGTGGCACAAAATTATTATTTTGATTCTTTTTTCATTTATAAAAGAAGAAGAACAACTCTTAAGAAGATCGAGTTATTATTCTTTGATGCCTATTTATATTTGTATTAGCATATCCTTTTCTACATTCAACCGGACATATATACTGGTACTAATACAAGGAACATTATAGATAGCTTCTGGTGTCAGTAGTCAATGTTCAAACACACAATTCAATGCAAGATAATTGCCTTGGAACAAAGTCAGAAACACAAAAAGGGGAGGTGAGGTTGGTTTTTCCATTACACATTCAAAGAGCGCAGGACCCTCAGGAAACGAATGGTGTTCTGTCCATTATTTTTACTGTAGGTTGAGTTGTACCATATATCAATGTTGTAGCCCATATGACTCGTATCTAAAAAGTCGTAAGCTGCCAAACACAAGATTGGAAAAGTGGTATCAATTTCGAAAGAAATTATGCAAATATACTCCGTCAAAAACATAATGCAAGGACGAGAGCAGTACCAGTAAGGAACTCGTTTGATCTTCTCTCTGTATTGCTTTGCCGATAACCCCTAAATAGCTCATCATTTATCATCGATGATGCATTGCGCCATAGCGGCAACCCCTTAACACATACTACATCTGTACATTTTTCAGAGGAGGCAATATACTTTAGTTAACCAAAACTGATAAAATCAAGGTAACTAGGTAAACCAAAGAATTAACCATGGAGTAGAATCAGACCTATAGTAAAGGATAACCCTTGGTAATTGATTGTAGCTTTGGTCGAAGAATTAGCGAGGCAGGATGGTTGAATGTAATATAGACGTTTGTCTGGGATAAATGCTGGCTCAATGTACAGAGTGTCTCTCGTGCTCATGGTTGTGCCCTGAAATATAAAATATAATACAACTAATATTTGAGAAATTTCGTGCTATACAAACTTTAAATTAAAACAAGCAACTCAGGTTGAGATTGTTAAATGAAGACTCACAGGTACAACATGTGAGAAGAGAGTAAGATAATCAGAAAAGTTGGGAGAACTATTCATCACCGGAAATAAACTCCCTGTTAGAGCTGTCATTGCCACCAACAATAAAGAAATGAATCACTTACACCATATAAAGCTGAAAATTATAACGAACTATATAAAGGGAAAAAAATTCAACAAAAAAGAAAATAAAAGACGAATTGAAAGCTCAGAAAACATAGGTACTTTGTGCTAAAGTCTGGTTTTGGCCGGTAAAGAGTAGAGTAGCAGGACAAGAGCCAGAGAACTGGCATGACGAGTCGGGCAAGTCAGCGAATGGGAGATACACATTGCGCACTGCACGGAACTCTGGCAGGGGCACCTGCATCAGGGAAGGCCCCTTGGGTGGGTTGGGTATGGCACATCTGCCGACCTGTTTCGAGGTCGAGTACTGGGACCCACACACCTTCTGGCACGTGCCTGTACCTTTGACCGGGATGCACGTGCAGCCACATTGGTACATGGGCTTGTCCATCTCGTTGTTAATCACAGCTTGGAGGATTGTTAGAAGGACACAAATTAGGATTGGGTATACGACAGTGCACATGTTCGTCCTGATGTTCCTCTTCTGTTCATCACCATATTAGTTTATTAGCGTATAGTTATTTTTCATGATTAAGCAAATTTGATTATAAATCACAGGGAATCAGTTAATCAATTATTTTTCTTGTGAAGTTGCACAAGTCAATTTGTTGAATAGTATTGCCTCTTGGGTTGTTTAGTAAAGACTGAATTGATAAGCAATCTCTTTCTTCTAGAAATCAAAGAACATTGAAAGGGGGTCAATGCAGTAGATTGATATTGTAATTCTTTTATTCAGCATCCCAAGTAATATACAAAATGTGCAAACTTGTTGGAATTAGGATACAAAACCAGAGAATAACACATAAATATATGTTGATTACAATCAAATGGAGCTGAACTTCTGCTTTTACATAGAACTCGACTCTTGAATAGAAACTGAAACATATAATGGCACTAATGTAGAGAGAAGAGAAAGAAGAGACCTGAAAGGTGAGATTCTTTCGGAGAAGAGCATTAGCCTGAGTTGAGAAGCTCGCTATGCCTCTCTCTCTTGCCACGTCATCATTTCCATCGCCGGAGCCTATTAGCCTCAGCCCTGATGACGATTGCGATGGTGCTGATACCGGTACTAATGCCTCCTCCATCACAACTCTCTCTATATATCTTCACTCAAGTGCTTTATAAGGTTCATTAATTGTTTCATTTTAAGAGCATTTTTAAGGTTCATTTAGGATCATTTTTGTCTTTATTTCATTGTTTTCTTTTGTGTTGTGCATTTGTTGTACAAGATATGAGAAGGAGAAAATTGAAGAACAAATTAGATATAAAGAGAACCACCCATTTGCAAATAATAGAAGATAAATGCATCCTAAATACAAACACTGGCCACAAATTGCTTTCCAAGCATGAAGATTTCGTTTACTTTTCTTCTTCTTTTTTTGACTGATTTCTTGTTTTGTAATAAAAGCATTGTAGAGGACTGGTACACTGTTTTCCTTCCCAGTTTGGCATAGTTAATGAAATTTGTGGATTACTAATTATTGGTTGTCTATTATTGAGTTTTACTTGAAATGAACCAAAATGAATTAATTCTTTATTCATGACCCCTTGGAGTATATATATAGTTTACATCTTACAACCGAGTCCCTTGACTTTCTCTATATTCCTATTTTATAGATAGGTCCCTAAACTAGATACAAATACCAACACTCCCCCTCAAGATGGGTGAAAGATATCCACTAAGCCCATCTTGTCACACAATCTAGACAAATCAAGTGAACTAAGGCCCTTAGTGAGACACAGCCACTTGCTCTTTTGTAACTACATGTCCCAGCTCCAGTAGTCTACTATTCAGCTTTTTCTTGATGAAGAACCTGTCGATCTCCACATGCTTGGTTCTGTCATGTTGCACGGAGTTGTTTGCAATGCTAATAACAGACTTGTTGTCGCACCACAGTTTCATTTGGGTCCCTTGGTCCATCTTGAGCTCCACCAGCAGGGCTCTCAACCACAACATCTCCGCAACACCTAAGGCCATGGCCTTGTACTCTGCCTCGGCTATAGACCTCGCAACCACCGTCTGCTTCTTGCTCTTCCAGGAGACCAGATTGCCCCCTACAAACATGCAATATCCAGACGTGGACTTTCTGTCATCAGCACAACTAGCCCAATCTGAATCGCAATAGCCCTAAATGTTCAAATGCCCATTCTTCCGGAAGATCAACCCCTTTCCTGGTGCACTCTTCAAGTACCTCAGAATTTGGTACACCGCGTCCATGTGACCCTCCCTAGGATCATGCATATAGCGGCTCACCACACTCACTGCAAAGGATATGTCGGGACGAGTGTGGCTCAGATAGATCAAGCGACCTACCAACCTCTGGTACCTTTCTCTATCAACTGGCTCTCCTGCCTCAGCGCTTAGCTTGGACTTCTGGTCAATGGGAGCAACCGCAGGCTTGCACCCCAGCATACCTGTCTCTGTAAGCAAATCTAGCACATACTTCCTTTGAGATAAAACAATCCCTTCTGCACCACGAGCTATCTCAATCCCAAGGAAGTATCTCAGTTGCCCCAAGTCCTTTACCTCAAACTCCTTGACCAATCTCGCCTTCAGCTGAGCAATCTCACTCTCATCATCACCAGTGATAATCATGTCGTTCACATACACAGCAAGCATTGTAGTGTGAACTCCACGTCACCTAAAGAACACCGTATGGTCTTCATTGGTCTGCCGATACCCCATGCCTACCATAGCTCTCTTAAACCTGTCAAACCAGGCTCGAGGAGATTGCTTCAGCCCATAAAGAGATTTCTTGAGCATGCACACCTTACCAACCGTCTGTTTCGTGCCAAAACCTGGTGGTACCTTCATGTACACCTCCTCCAACAAATCACCATGGAGAAAGGCATTCTTCACGTCAAGCTGGTGTAATTTCCACCCCCATTCGCTGCCAAGGAAACCAGTGTCCGCACTGTGCTTATCTTCGCCACGGGTGCAAAGGTCTCATCATAGTCTATGTCATAAGTCTGACTGTACCCTTTGCTACCAATCGGGCCTTGTAGCGCTCAACCCGATCCTCTGGACTTTGCTTCACAGTGAAGACCCACTTGCATCCAACCGCCTTCTTCCCTGGCGGTAGTGAGACAAGCTCCCAGGTTTTGTTCTTGTCCAGGGCCCCAAGTTCCTCTAGCATGATAGCTTTCCACTTTGGATCCTCCTTAGCAAACTGCCAACACTTTGGGATAGAGACAATGTCCAACGATGCAATGAAAGCTCCATGTACAGGTGATATGTGAGAGTAATAGACAAACTGGGCAATATCATGTGGAAAGCTGATCACCCAAAAGTGAGCGATGTTATCTTTTAAAATTTATAAAATTGAAAATGCTATCGGTTCGGATCGCAAGCGCACAATCCTATCGAGTAGTATAATCGAGGTCGATCCACAGGGCATATTGATTTATAGTCTTGAGCGATCAAATCACAATATTTTGAAAGGCTAGACAAAATCTGAAATTTGAGAGTTGAAGTTGTGATAAATGTAAATTTGGCAACAATTAAAAGTAATTAAAATAAAGATAGAGATGAGAATTCATAGGGTTTTGGCACACCATTGCTACTTAATCCTCTTTGATATTCTATTTCTGTCGGGTCTGATTTTCTGTTGTTGTTTATGGAAGACACACATAGGACACTGCGAGTTACTTACGCAAATGACGGGACTTCCATCGAGATACTACATAGGACACTGCGAGTTACTTACGCAAATGACAGATCTCTAAAATACACAAGTTACTACATAGGACACTGCGAGTTACGCAAATGGCAGAACTTGGTTCTGGTTTTGTTGTTCCGATTTATGGTTTTCCCGCTAAGATTTTCTTCACATAAATCTAATGGCTCCCAATGAGACTGACTCGTCCATCATAGTTTCTCTTACCATTAAAGTACTGTCACTTCCCTAACGGATTAAACTAGATCATCGAAATCAGGTGAAGGGAGAATAAATAAAAAAAGTATTTCAATCAACAACAAGAAATCATAATCAACAGAAAATATATATATATCAAAGCATCATGAGTAACAAGGTTTATTACCTAGCCCCTAAGAAAAGAACTTAGCTGCGGAACGGCATGGATACAACACTCCTCTCTTTCTCACTTAATCAAATTTAACCAAAATTATAAAGATGTCTTCTTCTTCTGTCTAGAGTGCTTATATAGGAGTGAGGGGACGTCTGGGGATGAGTGGAGGCCAAGAAATCTGATCTGGATACAGCTGGGAGCAATTATTCCCCAAAGGGCGCCTTGGTTACGGACCGTACTGGCTGGTATGGTCCGTATCCAGACCATATTGTTGAGGGGTTTAATGCGTATCGCGCTATCTCCTGGTCGGTATCCGGCTAGGTTTGTATTAGTCAGTGCGGGCCGTAACAAAGACTTAGTCGATGAGCGTTGCTTATCCGATTGACCTGATTCTTGCTCCATTTGATGTGAAATAGTCCCAAAATATGTTTCATGTGATAAAACATAAAGAAGGGTGACAGTAGCATTTTTCTCTAATTAATTAAACATAAGTGTGAGATAATATGCAAAACCTAAGCCAAAACCCTACTTAATTCATCATCATTTTGACTCTGATCAAAAGCCATATCGATCAGGTGGAATGATCACTCAAAAGAGAGCAATGTTTCTTTTAATATTTATAAACTCGGAAATGCTATCGGTTCGGACTGCAAGCGCACAATCCTATCGAGTAGTATATTCGAGGTCGATCCACAGGAAATATTGGTTCAATGCTTTGAGCAATCAAATCGCAATCTTTCGAAAGGCTAGACGAAATCTGAAAATTGAGAGATGTTGTTGTGATCAATGTAAATTAGGAAGCAATTAAAAGTAATTAAAATAAAGATAGAGATGAGAATTCCTAAGGTTTCGACACACCATTGCTACTCATTCCGCTTTGACAATATATTTCTGTTGCGTCTGATTTCCTGTTGTTGTTTAATGAAAGACACCACATAGGTCATTGCGATTTATGTTACGCAAGAATGACAGATCTTTCACCGAGATTCTACATAGGACACTGCGATTTTCCTTACGCAAATGTCTGATCTCTCAAATACCCCAAATTACTACACAGATCACTGTGAATTTCTTTACGCATGTGATGGAATTTGGTACGCGTTTTGTTGGCCTGGTTTATGGTTTCCCTGCTAAGGTTTTCTTCACATAAACCTAATAAATCTCAACGAGGCTAATTCATACAAATAGTTTCTGTTACCATTAAAGTACTGTTACTACCCTAACGGACTCAAACTATATCATTGAAGTTAGATGAAGAGATAATAAATCACAAAAGTATTTTGTTTCAACAACAAAAAATCATAATCAATAGAAATATATATATCAAAACATCAAGAGTAACAAGGTTTACTGCCTAGCCCTAAGAAAAGGAACTTAGCCGCGGAACGGCATTGTTACAAGCACTCATCTCTTCTCTCTTTAATCAAATCTAACCTTAATTACAAAGATAACTATTCCTTCTGCCCAGGGGCTTTGTATAGGAGTGGAGGGACGTGTGGAGGTTGAGTAGGAGCTAAGAAACTGATCTGGAAACAGCTGTCGGCAGTTATTCCCCAAGAGACGCCTTCGGATACGGACCGTATTAGTTGATACGGTCCGTATTAGGACCTTGACGGTTAGGGTTTAATGCTTCCAGCGCTATCTTCTGGTCTGTGCTAGGCCTGGTCCGTATCAGGCAATACGGACCGTAACAGAGACTTAGTCGATAAGCATCGCTGATCCGATTGACCCGATTCTAGCTCCATTTGGTGTAAAATAGTCTCAAAACCTGTTTTCTTCAATAAAACATAAAGAAGGGTGACAGTAGCTTTTTTCTCTAATAAATCGAACATAAGTGTGAGAAAATATGCAAAACATGAGCCAAAACCCTACGTAAATCATTGTTATTTTGACTCTGATCACGCCTCCCAACTTGAATTGTTGCTTGTCCTCAAGCAACGACATCCCAGCTGGTCAAAGATCCGGTCTAGGTTAAACCATACAATCCCAAGGACTTGTTAAAAATTAAATTAGGAATAGGGTTTGGTACAATTGTCATGACAATAAAAATTTAGAACTCTAAAATATTCATGATCTCTCCCTTGAACAATTTATTCACCCCATGATTGACCTCATTATGCATTCCCTAGAAAAATTATAGTCGAACAATTTATTTCCCAAATATCCTTAATATTGAGAGTATTAATTTCCCCTTCGATTATAAATAAATCCCTTCCAATCAATAGGAATTCTAATGATATAAATTTTGATTTTCCTTCCTAATTGATTGGAGCAAAATATGACAACTAAGTGTGTTGGTGCTTGTGACTATTTTTGAAAATTAAATATGTACAAAATTTAAAATTTGAGAGGTTTTCTCGAGCCTATTGGTAACCAGTCTTGCGTAGGCACCCATACTCTTTTTATCCTCCATCTTTTATTCTATTTTTTTTCTTTTTCTATATTTTTCTATATTCTTTTAGATTTTCTCATTTCTGATTTTTTTTGTATTTTTGTATTTTTCTGAAAAATAAAATAAAATATTTTTGTGTCACAAGCACCATGATTACACACAATTCCAAGTATTCATTAATACAAGGAATTATTGCATAATTTCGCTAGGGTCTATCTATAATAAATGGGTATTCTAAAATACTATCAAGCTTAAAAGACTTTGCAAAAATAAATTACTCAATAAATAAAAATTCTAGAGTTTGCGATTTTTGATCAACTCTCATGGTTAGCAATTAATTGTTCACTTTGAGATCACTAATTATTTTAAAAGTTCCGAATTTTTGTATTATGGCCAATTGTCTAAACCTTAGTCTAATTCTATTTAAAACAATTCCTATTTGATTATCCTATTCCTAAGGAAAAATAAAATTGCAAGCTAGCTAAAAAGCTCAATTTAATCATTCTAGGATTTTTCGTAAAGCCTCCAACCTTAGTCAAAAATTGAGTAAAACTACTAGCATATAAGAATTTAAAATGCAAAAATTTTAAAGATGCATGGTCAATTTATTTTCCTACCCCCTGAATAAAATTGAGCATTGTCCCCAATGCTCGAGAGATAAAAAGAAAGGAAATAATAAAGTAAAAAGACCGGGGAAAGATACAACTCACTGCACCTCAATCCTGAGGTGGTGGAGGTGGTGGTGGTCGCTGGATCTCCTCGTAGAACGACGGATCGAAGAGTCCGTATGGTGGTGGCTGATATGGCAAACCGGTGGTGAGGGCATGCTGGTAGTACTGCTGTGACATGTAGTGGGCCTGCTGTGCCTCCCGCCTGTTGTTTGCAGCATACCCCCGTAGCTCGTCCATGCCCTGACGAACCTGGCCTACATAGTGACGTGTCTCGTCACACTGCTGGTCAAGCCGGGCATAAGTGGTCCTGGTGTCGATGGAGAACCTCTCCATGTTCGCGTTGACTCTTTGGACGGCTTGGAGAACTCGGTTGTATCCACTTTGAGGGGCATCAGATGGTCCCGCCCCTTGTCGCGCTGCTTCTGCCGCGAGCCCCTCTTGTCGAGCCCTTTGCTCATTTGCCGCCATTTCTTGCATGTATGCGGCGGCTGCTGCGGTTTCGGCCTTGTCCTCTTCTTCAGCCTCGGCCTCTAGGGCCTCGAAATCGATCTCATCATCGCTTTCCTGATCGGCTTGCCTGCCGATAGGGGCCACTTGCCTCCACCTTTGCTGGTTTTTGAGAGGGAGAGGTTTGCAAGGCATTTGAACCCTCCTCCTTTCGATGTTGTATAAGTATGGCTCGGGAGGTCTGCCGCTGATCATTCTCATTGCAGTGAGGCACTCGAAATCTAAGAATTTCATGCCGGTGCCTTCTTTCAAGAAGTCTACCTCGATTCTGAGTTGGCGAGCAAGGATTGTTGCGTGGCACCGATGGAGATTGTTCGTGGTGAGAAAAGTTTCGATACAGACGAACTGTACCTTTTAAAACCTTTGTATACTCTCGCTTAAGACTGCAAGTGCACAGTCCTACTCGTACAGTATAGTCGGGTATCGATCCACAGGGACGACTCAATTCTGAATTCCTACTTGACTTAGCTAAGTACTAGAAGTTTGAAACGGTTGTTTGTGTTTGTTTATGTTTCCTAAATTCAGTAACAAATTCAATTACAAATTCAATGACAGGAAGTGAAAACAATTAAATGTTTTGTTTTGGACTATTGTAAAAGAAGTGTTTTAAGGGTTTCAGATTTCATCCTCAACTTTGCTGCTCTGGAACCTTGTGACGCGACCCGCGTGCTCTCGCACGCGACCCGTGTGGCCCTCGAGCAACTCAGGACCTGCCACGCGACTCGCATACTCTCGTATGCGAACCTTGTGACGCGACCCGCGTGCTCTCACACGCGACCCGCGTGGCCTTGAGCTGAACCTGCACATGTCTGTTTTTGGATGTTTTAAGTCGTGTAAGGCTCGATTGACCGTACATAATGTTCCTAAACCTCAACTCTCGTGTATTGGCTTAATGGACCTGGTACGGAATTGCAATTTCACCTTCCTAGGTTTAATCCTAAGTTCTCAGTTCTGTTTACTAAAGATATCCACAGATGGAAATTTCACCTCTCGGCTACTATTGATCTCACCTTTCGGATCTCAGATCTACCTCAAATACTTAATCTAATTTGCAAGAAACATCAAGGCCAAATTACAAGAAGAAATACCATAGGCATTCAACAGTAGACAATCAAGAATCAATCAAGCAACTTAGATCAAGCAATCACAATAATACAAGAATCAATCAAGCAACTTAGATCAAGCAATCACAATAATACAAGAATCAATCAAGCAACTTAGATCAAGCAATCACAATAGTACAAGGATCAATCAAGCAACTTCGGTGTAGACAATGATCTTGTCGAGAGCGAACACAATGGCAAGAAGTTCCTTCTCAGTTGTTGTGTAATTCATCTGGGCTGGATCTAGCACCTTGCTAGCATAGTAAATAGCACACGGCTTCTTTTCCTTCCTTTACCCCAGAACCGCTCCTACAGCATAGTCGCTTGCGTCGCACATGATCTCAAAAGGAAGAGACCAGTCAGGTGGTTGCAAAATTGGTGCTGAGATGAGGGCTTCCTTCAAATCGCAAAAAGATTTGACACAATCATCAGTGAAAACAAAGTCAGAATCTTTGATGAGCAGATTGGTCAGTGGTTTCGCAATCTTGGAGAAGTCTTTGATGAACCTGCGGTAGAAACCTGCATGTCCAAGGAAGCTTCGAATCCCCTTGACGTTTGTCGGAATCTCGAGTTTCTCAATCACCTCGATCTTTGCCTTGTCGACTTCAATGCCTCTTGAGGTCACAACATGTCCAAGGACAACGCCTGTTTGGACCATGAAGTGACACTTTTCCCAATTCAAAATTAGATGGACTTCTTCACATCTTTTCAAAATCTTGCACAAGTTGATCAAACAAGAATCAAAACATGCACCATACACGGAAAAGTCATCCATGAAAATCTCAACCTCTCTCTCGATAAAATCAGAAAAGATGGCCATCATGGCTCTCTGAAAGGTTGCTGGTGCATTACACAGACCAAAGGGCATCCTACGGTATGCGTATGTACCGTAGGGACAAGTGAAAGTGGTCATCTCTTGGTCTTGTGGGTGAATCGGAATTTGGAAGAAACCAGAGAAACCATCCAAATAACAAAAATAAGAATGGTTAGCAAGCCTTTCCAAGAGTTGGTCAACGAATGGCAAAGGGAAGTGATCTTTGCGTGTGGCCGTGTTGAGTTTCCTGTAATCGATGCACATTCGATAACCATTCACCACACGTGTTTGAATCAACTCATTCTTCTCATTTTTCACCACCGTTGTACCACCTTTCTTTGGCACCACATGGACTGGGCTCACCTATTTACTGTCAGAGATAGGGTAAATAATACCTGCGTCCAAAAGCTTGAGAATCTCTTTCTTGACTACCTCTTTCAGATTTGGGTTGAGCCGTCTTTGGTGTTCAACCGATGGCTTGTGACCATCCTCCAGAAAAATTCTGTGTGAGCAAATGGATGGACTGATCCCCTTCAGGTCATTGATTGAATAACCGATTGCGCCTCGATGAAGCTTCAGTTTCTCCAAAAGTTTGGCGGTTTGATCGGGATTTAAATTCGCATTGACAATAACGGGGAAGGAATGATCTGGACCGAGGAATTCATACTGGAGGTTGGCTGGTAGAAGCTTGAGTTCAGGAGTTGGCCCCTTTGTCTGGGTCTGGATGCAGGGTCGCATCAGATGGCGTGCGGGTCGCATCAAGTGAAATGGCATCGCGTGCTGACCTATCCGACTCGCTTCCTTCGGTTTCCAGGTCCTCAGACCATGGCATGCGGGTCGCATCAGGTGGCGTGCGGGTCGCATCAGGTTCTTTCAGGTCAGCTGTTTTCACTTCTGCTCCACTGACTTCTTTCAATTTGCTGATTTCATCATCCTTTGGTTCGAACAAGAATTCAGTGTGTTCATTCATGCTCTCATGGATTCGATCAAGAAAGTAATCTTCTACCAAATCTGTTAAGCATTCTTCGAGCACATCTACTCGGGAACAGGATTCGGCTGAAGGGTACTTCATGGCTCGATCAATTTGGAAACACACTTTCTCTCCTCCAAAGTTCAAGGTTAGTGTTCCTTGAGACACATCGATAATTGCACCTGCAGTCCTGAGAAAAGGTCGTCCCAAAATGATGGGGACTTCCTTGTCCTCCTCCATTTCCATGACTACAAAGTCAACAGGTACAAAGTACTTACCGACCTGAACTGGTACGTCTTCCACTATGCCAAGTGGCAATCGTACCGATGAGTCTGCCAGCTGTAACGTCATTCGCGTAGGCCTGAGCTCTCCTACTCCCATTCGATCGAAAATCGTGCGCGGCATGAGGCTCACGCTAGCTCCCAAGTCGCATAGAGCTCTCTTGATCGTGGCCTTCCCGATGATGCAAGGAATGGAAAACTTCCCAGGGTCGTTCAGTTTGGGAGGTAGGTCACTCTTCAGAATGGCACTGCACTGTTCCATCAGTTTCACCGTTTCATTACCCCCTAAGCTTCGCTTGTTGGATAAGATATCCTTCAGGAATTTGGCGTAAGAGGGCATTTGGGTCAAGGCCTCAGTGAATGGGATCGTGATGTGCAATCCTTTCAGAACTTCTATGAATTTTGCGAATTGTGCGTCCAGTTTGGTTGCAGCTAGTCTTCGGGGAAAGGGCACATGTGGCCTGTATGGTGGAGGTTTCTCATCCTCTTTCTTCTTCCCTTTGTCAGATTCTGCCACGCGGGTCGCGTCCACAGGCTCTTCAGGTGGTGATGCGGGTCGATTTGGCTTGATGCGACCTGGGTCCACATGTTCTTCCGTGGGTGACGCGGGTCGCGTCTCAATGATGCGGGTCGCGTCAGATGGAGTCTGATCTGGTGGGAAGGCTGGTTCTTCGTATTGGGTCCCACTTCGCAGTGTGATCGCCTTAGCTTCTCCTCTGGGGTTGGGTTCTGGCTGAGCTGGCAGCTTTCCAGGTTGAGGTTGGCTTGAGGTGACGATGTGACTCAACTGCTCCAACAACTTGTTTTGAGCAGCCATTTGAGTAGACATGCTCTGCATCTGTTCCCACATCATCTGGTTCATCTTCCCTTGCTCGTGTGTGAAATTGTTCGCATAGGGAGGCACGTACGGTTTGGAAGGACCGGCTTGAGGTGCTCGGTTGTTCTGATTGGGAAAGGAAGCGTTCTGATAGAAGTTCTTATTGGAGTTGTTGTTGGAAGAGGGATTGTTCCAATTGTTGTAGCTGGAAGACGGATGATTGAAAGAATTGTTGTTGTCGCTGGAAGACGGATGATTGAAAGAGTTGTGGGAAGAGGGATTGTGGAATGAGTTGTTGAAAGGAGGTCTAGGAGCATTGTTGATTGGCGCAGCGTTATTTTGATTCCACCTCCAGTTTTGTTGCTCAACCGGGTCCTTGGAGTAGGATCGGGTGAAAGGAGGCTTTGGAAAAAATGAAGGTTCGTTGTTTAGAGAACTTACCTGCGCGTTGCTCTCTTCGCCCTCCACCAATGGACATTGCTCATAACTGTGTCTCTCATCTCCACACATGACACAGCTCTGCGGTTGTTGTTCGACTGCCTTCACACTCAGCTTGTCCATCGCCCTCTGCATGGCATCCATCTTGGCGGTCAAGGCAGTGATGTGATCGACCTCGAACTTGCCGCCACCCCTTGGTCGGGCGTTGTCGCGGCCGGACCACTGTTGGTTCTGTGCCATGTTGTCGATCAGGTTCATGGCTTCAAGAGGCTCTCGGGACATTAGTGCTCCACCTGCAACTGCATCTACATAAGAACGAGTGCTCTCAGTCAAACCATCATAAAATGTTTGGATCAACAACCAGTCAGGTAAACCATGGTGTGGACAAGAATACTGCAACTCTCTAAACCTTTTCCAAGACTCATTTAGGGGTTCATCTAACAATTGCCGAAAGCTGGTCAGTTCGTTCCTTACCTTGGCAGTTCTTTTGTGAGGGAAAAACCTAGTCAAAAACAACTTAGATAATTCCCTCCAGTTGGTGATCGAATCCCTTGGTAACGACCCTAACCATTTCTTGGCTTTGTCCCTAAGAGTAAAAGGAAATAAAGCAAGTTTGGTGTAATCAGCGGTCGCCCCATTGGTCTTGATGGTTGTTATGCATTCGAGAAAAGTTTGGAGATGAGCATGAGGATCCTCATGATCCATGCCATGGAAGGTGTTCTGCTGAACCATGTTGACCACTCCTGGATTGAAGTTCGGTTGTTGTCCAGGAATTCTTGGCAACCTGATTGCACCTCTGACATCTCCTGCTCGTGGCACGTTGAATTCTCGAAGTGTCCTTGGCATGAAGACATCATTCTCATCTTCCGATTGGTCGGTCAGGACTTCGTCCCTGTCTCTTTCTCTGTCCTCCTCACGCCTGTCTTCTCTGCTCGGATGTTCTGACATCTCTTCCACACGGGTCGCGTCCGAGGTGATGCGGGTCGCGTCAACTTCAGTGCGGGTCGTGTCAAGAGATGGCTGAGCAGGAACAGTCTCGTCTGGAGGAGTTTCGTCGAAAAGCGGCCCTCTGCTCCTCAGTTGGTATTTCAGTCTGTATTTACCTGCAGGAGGTTGTTCAAAAGCCAGCTTTTAGTTAAAGAAAAGTAAAATAAAAGATACAGATTAAAATCTAGATTAACTATGAAAAATAAAAAATTCAGAAAATGATTGGCGTCCCCGGCAACGGTGCCAAAAACTTATTCGTGGTGAGAAAAGTTTCGATACAGACGAACTGTACCTTTTAAAACCTTTGTATACTCTCGCTTAAGACTGTAAGTGCACAGTCCTACTCGTACAGTATAGTCGGGTATCGATCCACAGGGACGACTCAATTCTGAATTCCTACTTGACTTAGCTAAGTACTAGAAGTTTGAAACGGTTATTTGTGTTTGTTTATGTTTCCTAAATTCAGTAACAAATTCAATTACAAATTCAATGACAGGAAGTGAAAACAATTAAATGTTTTGTTTTGGACTATTGTAAAAAAAATGTTTCAAGGGTTTCAGATTTCATCCTCAACTTTGCTGCTCTGGAATCTTGTGACGTGACCTGCGTGCTCTCGCACGCGACCTGTGTGGCCCTCGAGCAACTCAGGACCTGCCACGCGACTCGCATACTCTCGTATGCGACCCTTGTGACGCGACCCGCGTGCTCTCACACGCGACCCGCGTGGCCCTTGAGCTGAACCTGCACATGTCTGTTTCTGGATGTTTTAAGTCGTGTAAGGCTCGATTGACCGTACCTAATGTTCCTAAACCTCAACTCTCGTGTATTGGCTTAATGGACCTGGTACGGAATTGCAATTTCACCTTCCTAGGTTTAATCCTAAGTTCTCAGTTCTGTTTACTAAAGATATCCACAGATGGAAATTTCACCTCTCGGCTACTATTGATCTCACCTTTCGGATCTCAGATCTACCTCAAATACTTAACCTAATTTGCAAGAAACATCAAGGCCAAATTACAAGAAGAAATACCATAGGCATTCAACAGTAGATAAGAATCAATCAAGCAACTTAGATCAAGCAATCACAATAATACAAGAATCAAAGAAACACGAATAAAATTCAGATTCAAACAATGTGCATTATCAAACAAAGTCTAAGACTACATCCAAACCCCTTGAAACTACAAAACTACTCAGTCATGATCAAAAACGAAATAAAAGAGAGAAAGAGAGTGCAAATCATGATGGAGAGATGAAAGATTGAAGAGGATCGAAGCTTCTGGCCGAATCTTCTTCTCCTGCCGAATCCTTCCTCTGGCTCCAGATCGCCTCTCCTCTGTCACGCGCCAAGCTCTCCTTTCAAACCGATCAGATCCCCTATTTGTGAAAATGTGGATTCTCCTCTAATTTGTGTCAGGTAGGCCTTTATATAGGCATCTTAATGGGTTTCAATTGGGCCCTGGCGTAATTAATTCGACGCGACCCGCATCAGATGGGACGCGACCCGCGTCAGGTGGAACCTGGTGTGAGCAATGAGGGTCGCGTCTGAGGTCGCGCTGGACTATGATGCGACCCGCGTCAGGTGGGACGCGACTCGCAAGGAGGATGTCAGAATTCTGGTCTTTTGCTTGTTTTCGCCTATTTCCTGCAAAGTCATAACCAAAATGCAGCAGTACCATATTCTATTGATATTCAATGTAAACAATGCAATTTAGTGGTTAAAAACATGATGTCTGGTCTGAAAATAGGTCGAAACAATAGATCAAATAAGGAGACATCAGAGATATTTCCTTTGCCCCTTTTGTTTTGGCCAACAAGTGGATGTGGTTGCAGAGGAAGTGGCCGATGTGCGGAGGCTCTTCCGGTGTGATGAGCATGCACTTGAGGATGTAAAGCTCGGGGAAGGTGACCTTCGCACAAGTTTCACCTCGAGCAAAGAGAGAGTTGCTGAGGGCTGCCTGTATGTACCGGAGTACTGGATGGACAATGTGACTGGCAACTCTGGGGTCACTGATGCGGTCATTGGTGATCAGCTTCCAAAAATCCCGCTCGTCATTGTATGCCTGTATGCCCTCATCTTTAAATCCGAAAATATCGCAGAAGTCATGCATTGACACCTCTTGCTCTATGTTCATCAGCTGAAACTTGATTATGTCATTTTCGGAGGAGAATGTGGCAATGAACTCACGGGTGAGGTCGTCATAGGCCGGGACATCCACCAGCTTGTTGAGAAAATCCCAGATGTGAACCCTTTTGGCTAGGGTTTTGAATTGGGTGAGGAGGCCGAGCTTTTCAAGGGTCTCGATAGATGGCCTTGTGGTTAATGATTTGTTGTCTTCTAATTTTTCGAAGACATTGGCGTGTGCTCTGTAGGAGAATTTTATGTCCAGGGGGTTATGTTGTTGCCCCTCCATTGGTTGTGGTTCGGTTTGAGGAGGAGATTCCGGCAGCTCTTACCGTTAGGGGCTTAGTTCAGGTGATTCAGGTGGTGGGTTTTGAGAAGAAGACTCCCCCTCTTCTTCTTGCCTCTACCTGTCAAAGCTTTGAGAAAACCTCGTGTTTTCGGGGCCATTTTGGGGTTTCAATAGTCACTGTTACGGGCCGTATTGGATTGATACGGAGTGGTTACGGACCCGTGTGCTGGTGTAAATTGGTCAAGTGCAGGACTTAATACGGACCGTATTGACAGATACGGACCGTATTGGACTGGTACTGGTTCTGGTAAAACTGGGAAAACCTAAATTTTTTGTTGTTTTTCGTGATTTTTGGTTTTTAACTAGATCTAAAAGAGAAAATTAACTCTAAAACTAAATTGCAAAGAGAAATAAAAGGCTAATTTTAAGAATTTGAAATAAAATTGAAAAAGAAGAGAGAAAAGGAGGAAGAACCGAAATGGTGGAGATCAACGGTGCTCACGGCGGATACGGGTCGGATACGGCCCGTATTTGAGGTCGGTGTGAGTGAAGGCGGTCTCCCTTGGCGGCCAGCGGTGTAGGCGAGGGTGTGCTCGGGTTTTGCAAGAAAGAGGAGGAGGTGAAGAGAAAGGAGGAAGGGAGATAGAGGGATGAAGAGAAGAGGAGAAGAGAAACGGGAGAGAGGGGGCTCAAAAATAGAAAGACCTCTAATTTGAACGGTTACCCAACTTCGCGCCTCTTCATTAGCGGGTTTTAATTTCACAGATCGGCTTTGATTACGGACCGTATCGGCTGATACGGTCCGTATTCGATCTGAGATTTTTTATCCTGAACTATTCGTCAAGTCTTCTTCTGAATACGGTCCGCATTGGCTGATACGGGCCGTATTCGCTACTGTCTTCCTTTTTCTTTCAACTCCTGCTCTGTATTCACTGTCTTAGTCCGTATTGGCTGATACGGTCAGTAACAGAGAATATTTTCTTGACTTTTCCAATATTTTTGACCGAGCCCTTCCTCTAGCATGTTCATCTGGTCATGAAAAATGAGTGGATGTGATTCGTTCCCCAGTTAAAGTCCCAATAAACTAAAAATAAGTAATTATAAAAAAATATAAAAATGGCCTTGGGTTGCCTCCCAAGAAGCGCTTGTTTAAAGTCGTTAGCTTGACTTTGTGTCGCATCAGTTTCTTCTAGATGTCCTCCTGACAATGCAAGCAGGTTGATTGTCGGGCGGTTTGCCTTCAGCATCTTCTGTGGTCTCATCATTGCTGCCCTTTTCGAAGAAGTCGGTTGGTGTTTGAGGTCCGGGATCGAATGCTAGAGTCACACCGAGTACTACTTCGACCTCGTCCAGTCTTTGAGAAATTGCATCGAGTTCTTCGCGTAGGTTTTTGATTAATGCAAGGGCTAAGAGAGAATAATTCCTGTTGTTTGCGATATTGGGGCTCTTGTTCAGATCATCGGTTTGTGTTGTCACGGAGGTTGGATGGATCTGACTGTCGTCTTGTACAATGAATAGTCTCTCCATTTCTGCTTCATGTACCATTTCCTCGATGTCTTCAAATTCATCCATTCGCAATTCATCGTTGCCATACTCATCCGCTGTTTCCAAATTGTAGACAAGGTTTATGTCAGGTGGGACTTTGGTCTCATTCATGTTGAATATCATCTTGTTCTCGCCAACATTGAGTGAAATCTTCCCATTCCTAACATCAATCATTGCCCTACAAGTTGCGAGGAATGGCCTTCCAAGGATGATCAGAATCTGCTCATCTTCTTCCATATCAACTACTACAAAATCTGCTGGTATCCAGAATTTATCGACTTTGATTGGGATATCAAGCAACATTCCTTCAGGATATCGAATTGATTGGTCAGCTAGTTGCAATGAAATCCTTGTTGGTGATAGGTCTCCACATTCCAATTTGTCAAATACTATCTTAGGCATCAGACTCACACTTGCTCCCAGATCACATAAAGCTCTCTTAAAATCGGTTGTGCCAATGGTGCATGGTATCGAGAAGCTTCCCGGATCTTTCAACTTTGTCGGTAGTTTGCTTTGCACGAGCGCACTGCACTCCAGATTGAGCAGAACTGTTGAGAATTCTTGGAGTCTACTGCGGTTCGAAAGAATCTCCTTCAGAAATTTAGCATACGAGGGTATGCTTGCAATTGCCTCAGTGAAGGGGATTGTGACTTGTAATTGCTTGAGTGTCTCCATGAATCTCGCAAATTGCTGCTCCATCTTCTGCTTGGCAGGCCTTGGAGGGAATGACAGAGGTGGCTTGTAGGGTGGTGGTGAAATGTATTCAGGTTCGGGTTGTCGCTCGTCTCCATCTACGGTGTCATTTTGCTTCTCAATAAGATCTGTTTGCAGTTCGAATACGGGTGGCTCCGGTGGTTGCGGCTCGTACTCTTCGGAATGCGATGGTTCTACATGCATCTCATCGAAAGTTTGATCGGGCATAGGAGGTCCCTTGTAAGCTGTACCGCTCCTTAATGTTATGCATTTGCAAGTCTCTCTCGGGTTTTCTTCCGGTTGACCCGGAAATTTGCCTTTCCCGTGTGTAATAATCGAGAGTTCTTTTGCCATCTTATAGACATTGTCTTCTAAGTCTTTGTTGCGGTTTGTTAAGGATTCGATATTTTGCGTGATTTCAGCGTTAGCCTTATCTTGCTTCTCTAGGAATCTCTCCATCAAAGATGTGATGTCAGGTTGCTGTGGTTGATTGTATTGCCTTGGTTGGTAATTCGGTTGGAGATTGATGTATCTCGGTTGATAATTGGGCTGTGGTTGGCAGTTCTGTTGAGGTGCAGCAGGCCTTTAATTGTTTGCGTATGAGAGATTTGGATGGTTTCGGTTGTTCGGATGGTATGTATTGTAGGCGGGCTGAGGTCGAAAGCTGTTATCGATCGCGTTTGCTTGCTCTACTTCTTCCTCAGTTTCTGTCACATTCATACATTCGGTCATCTCATGCGCTCCTCCACAATAGCCACATGTTGTTGCGGCATTGACTGCTGCTACCGTTCGCTGCTTGGTTTGCTTGTTGAGTGCTATTTGCAAAGCATCGATCTTTGCGCTCAGCATGGATATATCATCTACTCGGTGCTTGCCAGGTGTTGGAGTTGGCTTCTTTCGCTCAGGGATCCAGTAGTGTTGGTTGATTGCAATCTCTTCAATTAGGTTGTAAGCCTCGTCAGGTTCCTTGTTCATGATTGCTCCTCCTGCGGAAGCATCAATAGACAACCTATCGGTAGGGTTTAGACCATTATAAAAAGTTTGGACAATCAGCCATCTTTCTAGACCATGATGTGGACAACACCTTAACATATCCTTATATCTATCCCATGCCTCACACAATGTTTCACCATCCCTTTGTTCAAAATTAGTAATTGCATTTCTAAACCTCGAAGTTTTGGATGGTGGAAAATATTTTGCAATAAACACATTAAACAATTGGTCCCAAGTTTGAATGAAATTGGCCGGTAAGGAAAACAACCATGCTCTTGCTTTATCTTTTAATGAAAATTGAAATAGCCTTAGCCTGATTGCTTCATCGGTAACTCCGTTGATCTTTATCGTCTCGCATATCCCTAGGAAAATTGACAAATGAAGATGTGGATCTTCATGTGGAAATCCTCCAAATTGCTGTTGCGAAACCATATTTATGAGAGCAGGTTTGATCTCAAAATTACGGTTCGTAACAGTTGGCGGGTTTATGCTAGAATTAGGATCATTCGCGCGCGGTACGCAATAGTCTCGTAGAAGTTTGGGTCTTGCTGTACCGTGAACTCCATGATCACCATTGTTTTGTCTTCCATTGTTAATCGGTTCGTTCGGTGGGATATTCATGTTGATCGAATCTGAGTCTTCTTCGCTTTCAGAATTACTCGATGAAGAACTATGATTGGTTCTTATCGGTGATGTGGAAGCGAATTGTCCTCTCCTACTAGCAATCCTCTCGGATCTTCGTACGGATGATTCGGCCAGCGTGCAGTGTCCTAAAAAGAAAAGAAAATCTAAAAATTAAACTAAAAACTGAAACATAAAAGAAAATAAAATGGAAAACGAAATTGAAAATAAATAAAAAAATAAAAATGTAGAAAATAAAAAGAAATCTAGGCGTTTCTAATTAATTGTATTCAATGGTCAAAGCAAGGACGTCTTGCGAGGCCTTGCACAATGAACCGTTATTCCCCGGCAACGACGCCAAAAAGCTTGATCACTCAAAAGAGAACAATGTTTCTTTTAATATTTATAAACTCGGAAATGCTATCGGTTCGGACTGCAAGCGCACAATCCTATCGAGTAGTATATTCGAGGTCGATCCACAGGAAATATTGGTTCAATGCTTTGAGCGATCAAATCGCAATCTTTCGAAAGGCTAGACGAAATCTGAAAATTGAGAGATGTTGTTGTGATCAATGTAAATTAGGAAGCAATTAAAAGTAATTAAAATAAAGATAGAGATGAGAATTCCTAGGGTTTCGGCACACCATTGCTACTCAATCCGCTTTGACAATATATTACTGTTGCGTCTGATTTCCTGTTGTTGTTTAATGAAAGACACCACATAGGTCATTGCGATTTATGTTACGCAAGAATGACAGATCTTTCACCGAGATTCTACATAGGACACTGCGATTTTCCTTACGCAAATGTCTGATCTCTCAAATATCCAAATTACTACACAGATCACTGTGAATTTCTTTACGCATGTGATGGAATTTGGTACGCATTTTGTTGGTCTGGTTTATGGTTTCCCCGCTAAGGTTTTTTTCACATAAACCTAATAAATCTCAACGAGGCTAATTCATACAAATAGTTTCTCTTACCATTAAAGTACTGTCACTACCCTAACGGACTCAAACTAGATCATTGAAGTTAGATGAAGAGATAATAAATTACAAAAACATTTTGTTTCAACAACAATAAATCATAATCAACAGAAATATATATATCAAAACATCAAGAGTAACAAGGTATACTAGCCCTAAGAAAAGGAACTTAGCCGCCGAACGGTATTGTTACAAGCACTCATCTCTTCTCTATTTAATCAAATCTAACCCTAATTACAAAGATAACTATTCCTTCTGCCCAGGGGCTTTATATAAGAGTGGAGGGACGTGTGGAGGTTGAGTAGGGACTAAGAAACTGATCTGGAAACAGCTGTCGGTAGTTATTCCCCAAGAGACGCCTTCGGATACGGACCGTATTAGTTGATACGGTTCGTATTAGGACCTTGACGGTTAGGGTTTAATGCTTCCAGCGCTATCTTCTGGTCTGTGCTAGACCTGGTCCGTATCAGGCAATACGGACCGTAACAGAGACTTAGTCGATAAGCGTCGCTGATCCGATTGACCCGATTCTAGCTCCATTTGGTGTAAAATAGTCCCAAAACCTGTTTTCTACAATAAAACATAAAGAAGGGTGGCAGTAGCCTTTTTCTCTAATAAATCGAACATAAGTGTGAGAAAATATGCAAAACCTAAGCCAAAACCCTACGTAAATCATCGTTATTTTGACTCTGATCACGGAACTCCTGCATTGCTGCGAGAAGTCCTCCTTATCGATAGGGGAGTGGGAGGAGTAGAGAGAGGAATCATATCACTTGTGTTCTCTGAGTCTGTGGTGGATGGTGTAGGTGTCTCAGGAGTCGGGGTAAGCAGGGACAAGGGGCTTGGCACAAGTGGCGTTGTAGGCACTGTAGGCACGATTCCCTCATTCTGCTTTCTTCTCCTCGTGTACACTCTCAGCTCCCCCTGAGCCTGAGTTCCACCATTCTTGGGTTCATTCCCCTCATGTTCCGATACCACAACTGACTCCTCAGTAGCCGACTCCACAATCGGCGCAAGCGGACAAAGGATATCCCCCACACTCACCATCCTCCTCTCACCACTACTGCTATCCTTCCCCTCTCGTCTCATACCTCCTGTATCGAGCGAGTCCCCAAAGGGCGATGCGACCTGAGAGGAGTAGTATGGCTCTAGCTCTCTAAATGTGACATCCAAACTAACAAACAATCTCCTCTCCACAGGACCGTAGCATACATACCCCTTTTGAGTAGCCGAATACCCAACGAAAACACACTTCACAGCCCTTGGATCCAATTTTTCCACATTTGGTCTGTTATCCTGCACGAAGCACACACAGCCAAAAGTTTTGAGAGGAAGAATATCTCTATTCTTACCTCTCAGCATCTCAATCGGAGACTTCCAATCCAACACCCGCGAGGGCATCCTATTGATCAAGTAGGCCACTATCAGGACTACTTGCCCCCACAAATATTTTGGTACTTTCATCGACATCATCATACTCCGTGTCACCTCAAGGAGATGCATGTTCTTCCGTTCGACTACCCCAGTCTGCTCTGGTGTGTACAGACATGTGGTTTGATGCTGTATTCCCTGGATGACAAGTACTCCCTAAACGCCCTGTTGGTGCACTCTGTCCCATTGTCAGACCTCAATACCTTCACAACTGCACCGTATTGAGTCTGAACCCCTTTGTGAAAATCTTTGAAGCAAGCAAACACATCACTCTTGTTTTTCATCAAATAAATCCAGGTCACACGAGAAAAACAATCAATGAAAGAAACAAAATATCTAAATCCATTCACAGTACAATGCCGTCATACATCTGAATGTACCAAGTCAAAACAAAAGAACTCATACTACCAGAACTAGTATAAGAGCTCCTGGTATGTTTGCCTAACTCACACGCATCACACACCAGTTTTTCCTTATTAGCCTTTTCAAACAAAGGCGGATACAACCTACTCAAAACAAAAAAAGAAGGATGACCCAAGCGCCTATGATGAAGCAACATCAAGTCCTCCACACTCATCCCAACTCCTCCAGCACCCTCTACAATGGATGAAAGGGCCGAGTCCATACTTTCCCTATCCAGGTACCACAAGCCACTATGCCATGTGCCAGTCCCAAGTCGCCTGCCAGTCTCCTTCTTTTGAAAGATCACCTTTGGAATATCAAACAAAACAACACATTTTAGTTGTGATATAATGACACTTATGCATAAGAGATTCACGAGAAAGGAAGGAGCATGCAAAACATTAGACAGAGTCAAAGTGTTGGTACATTTCACGGTACCCTTACCAACCACGGGCTGAGCCGTACCATCGGCAGTCTGAATGCTCTCTGGGACTGCTACGTGAGTATAGGAAGAAACTCCATAGCAGCACCAGTCACATGTCGAGATGCACCAAAATCGACTATCCAATCTGGTGATCTAGTGGTGGATATAGAGGCAAGAACAAGTGTATCACAAGTACCTGTGGTTGAGTGAGCAAAAGAAGCAACATTATCCCTGGATGAAGATGAGGTGGATGCATCATCGACCACACCTTTCTGCTTTCTCCTAAGCAACTGAGAGTAAGCATCCAAGACCGCCTGATCCTCCTCAGAGTGACCCGCATCAGCCATACCCCCTTCTTTCTCTTCCTCTGGTACCATCAGATTTGTCCGGTAGCCCCCTCTTCTACCACCTCTGCGACCCCCACGGCCGCGATCGTGACTCCCAGACTGTCCTCGTCCACCTGCATCTCTCTCCTTTGGTGGCTTAGGACAAGCCTGTCTCAGATGACCTATCTCACCACAGTTGTAGCACTGCCGAATCTCACCCATGCATCATGTGTTACCTGAGTTGGAGACTGCTAGTGCTGACTTCACTCCTGGAAGTCCAACTGCACCAGACTGGAGCCTAATCCTGCTCTCCTCCTGTATCATGGCCGAGACTACCTCATCGAATGAGGGAATCCTCAGTTGAGACAGCAACATAGCGGTCCTCTGCTCAAACACTGGCGCCAGACCCCGGAGGAACCCTATAGTCCTATCCTGCATGCAAAACTCATACAACTTGCACGCAGGATCGCAGTAGTCTACCTGGGACCTGAGGTGATCATGATCTGTCCACAGGCGCTCCAGCTCTGTGGCATACTCCTGCATAGTCATCACCCCCTGAACTACCGCAGCGATCTCCCCTTGATCTGATACACCCTCAGGTTGTTCCCCATTCCATCATAAGTCCTCTTCAGCTTCTCCCAGACATCCTCGACCCGATCTATACTATCCACTGTGGATGCGATAGACGGAGTCATCGAACTCAGAAGCCACATGTACACTGTCATATGAGTGGACCACTCAGCCCTCGCTGGAGTACCCTCTTCTGGCTCCTTCTTGTCCCCAGTCAAGTACCCCTCTAGGTCCTTCCCCTCTAGAGTGTACCTTACCCGACGCGACCAGCTCAGATACGAAGCTGGCCCATTGAGTTTCCTATCGATCGGTGGAAGCTCCACCCTCTGCACTGGCCTCGGTGCGCTCTCACTTGCAGTAACACTGAACGCTCGCATCAGCATCTGGAGCTCAGTGGCGCTCAGCTTTGCCATGACCTCCTCCATTGGATTCTTGGCCTCCCCTGCCATTGATCCGACTCAGATATACTTCTCACACGCCTTTCTAAGTTTGGATCCCTCATACTTCTTCCTTAGACCCGATCTTGCACTCTCAAGATCTAGATCCAAATCATCTCCAATCTCTTCCTCTTCCTTCTTAACCCGATCTTGATTTATCTCATCAAGATTTGAGTTCAAACCCGATCAACCCCTTCTCGGGTATCGTGGGGTATAGGCCCCCCACACCGGCCAAATCAATCAACAACTAACCCCCTTACCTTCGGTCTAGTAGAGAGAGAGAGAGAGGCTGAGAGCAAGAGGTGGCGGCTACTGTAGCGGAGTTACCGTAGCGGCGGCTAATGTAGTCCTAACCCTAGCTCTGATACTAACTTGAAATGAGCCAAAATGAATTAATTCTTTATTCATGACCCCTTAGGGTATATATAGAGTTTACATCTTACAACCGAGTCTCTTGACTTTCTCTATATTCTTATTTTACGGATAGGTCCCTAAACTAGATACAAATACCAACAGTTTTCAATCTAATTGGACTTTGACATTTTGTCGGATATTGCTTCCTCCTCTGGGAAAACTCCGCTTGTGACAAATTACATAAGCAATAACAAATTGTCATTAAGAAAAAAAAAATGAGAAAGTTATCCCTTCTAATTCGGCTATGATAAATAAGGATTCTATAATACATGAGCAAATCAATATACGAATAAGATGCACAATAGCTAAAAATTCACAAAACTATGTGAAAGCTCCCGACCCAATTATTCTTCATATACTACAAAAAATATATATAAACGTAATAAATTTACATAGCCCAACACCCCCCCCCCCCACTTAATCTTTATGCTGTAAATTGAACTTCTATATTTCCGGAAGCACATTAAAAGCCTGTGCCCCCTTGACAACTTTTATGAAGACATCTTCTAGAGTTGTGTCAGCCAAACCCCATGCGTAAATCGTAAACCGGCTCTTGGCCTTCTCCACTGCCTGGAAAACATCTGAAATTCTCACCTCCTGTTTTGGTATTTCAAACTTTTGCGTTCCAGATATATGGTAAATTTTTTTTGCATTTGGGGAGAGTCGTCGCACTAGAGTTTCTACTTCCTGTTCATGCTTTGCTGAAGTAGTCATGGTGAACACATATGACCCTCCATACCTTGCCTTCAACTACCATTATAATTTATATTATACAAGTCAAATTGGTAATGTATTATTATCTGCATTTCAGACACATGTAGATTGTGTAAAAAAAAAACACAAATACCAAAAAGTACCTCCTTAGGATTGCCTAAACACTGGAAGCTTCCGTCAACAAATATACCAAGCCGGTCACATAAGACCTCTGCCTCCTCCATTGAATGTGCTGAAACAAAACAATTTGGAAAGTCATTTGTTGTAGTTCTGATTGTTATAATAAATTTAATTTATGAAAGGAGAAACTACTAATAATACTTGTAAGAATAATAGCACGGTCTTTCTTGGCACGCTTCACGACATTCCACAAATTGTTTCTTGAATCAGGGTCCAATCCAGTACTAGGCTCATCCATGTAAACAACCTAAAAAGGTTAAAGAAGAAATTAATGATCTCGAGCTCGCTACATAAGGTAAATTATGCTACTAAACCCAAATTAAATAAGCCAGTGCACAGTATTGCGCACCTTAGGGTCTCCAATGAGAGAAATCGCAACACTGAGCCTTCTTTTCATGCCACCGCTATACGTCCTCACTTGTTTGTCTCCAACCCCACCATAGAATAAATTAACGCTCTTCAGTGACTCTTCGACTGCCTATTTTTTTTTGAAAAAAAAGGTTGTTTTGTAAGAAGTGCTTTCAAGAATTAAGGACCATCGACAAAAATAATAACATTGCATGTTATAGCGTTGTGTAATGTACCGTTGTTAAAGCGTCACCCTTAAGATTCTTGAGCCGGCCATAAAATAACAAATGTTCCCGTCCAGTCAAAGTTTCCCATAACAAACTACATTTTTTAGCGAAGAAATTAGAAAGAATTTCATTAAATTTTCTGTCAACACCCTTAATTATAAGAATGACTCATCTTTCTTATATCAGATGTAACAGAGAGGGACACAAGAAAAGTAAAGAAAGATAATTTGGAAAATAGGGAAGATTAGCAAAGCTTACTCATGCTGGGGGCAGACACCCATGTTGGTATGGATGCCATCCATGTCAGTCCTTATGTCCATTCCTTGTACATACGCTGTACCTGATGTTGGTTTAATCAACCCTGTCATCTGTTCACACCAAAAATAACTCCCCTATTTATTACCTAATAAATATCATTTATCTTATGCACATACATTCACATTTTATTCTGAATTTGCACAACTAACAATTAATTTAGTTAGAAGTCAAGAACCATATGGATCTAATACCATATCTTCAGTTGGAGGCAAACAAATATTGATTTAATCTTTCCACCTTGAAAAAGGGGAGTACGAACCATATGGATGAAGGATGTCTTGCCAGCACCGTTGGGGCCGAGCATTCCGAAACACTCACCCTGTGGCAGAGCAAGAGAGAGGCCCTCCACTGCGAGCTTGTCTGGGTTGCCGTCCCGTCCAGGGTACACCTTTCTTAGGTTGTCAGATATCACTGCATAGTTGCTTATGTTTTTTTCCATTACCAGGTTCTCCACCAACTCCCTCTGCAATGCAATTCAGTTATATCCATTCCATTGATCCAACTACTTTTCCAATTATCTTCAAACCTATAGAGCTTCATATTATTACCCATAACCAAGCAACTGACTACTATTCTCATCAAAATAAGAAAAGCAAAAATTGGAAAAAGGAGGAGACATCAAACATACCTCTTGAGTGATGTCAGACTTGTTGTTGTTAGTTTGATATATTTCGGTGGAGGGAAGAGAGACAGATTTTGATATTTCTCAACACAAACAATATTTTCTCTTTCTCAAATCTATATTATCCTTTTCTTCTCTCTTACTTTACAACTGAGATATAACCCTATTTATAGCCTTAGACATGACTCTTAAAATTCGTACAGTAATTAAAACAAAAACAGAATTCAAAACAATTCAAAACAGAAAACAAAGCAGCACAGTAAATTCTGACCCTTGGTTACTAAAACTGTCATAACTTATTATAGGGAACTCCAAACGACTTGAAACTTGTACCATCAGAAACTAGACTTCAAGACACGTCAAATAGACTCCTCATTTGCCCAGAATGATCTAGAATTGCCCTTTCAAATTCGCTCATTAATCAGCCTCAAAATCTGTCCACTGTGCAGTCACGAATTTAATAGCAAATTAAGTTTATATTTTCAACATCCCCCCTTAAACTTAATTATTTTCTTTCTTGCATCAATACGATCTCCTCCTTCAAACTTAGAGAGTTTTGTACCGAGCTCCATCGGTGTTGCTACTGAATTACACTCTTTCATCTTGTTTTTCTTCAAAGGTGATTTTTTCTTCTTGCTCATCAAGTTCTCCTTTTTACCCGTGTCATTCAAACCTGATCCATTGTCAACCTGATTACCATTACCAGATTTCAGATCCACCTTCTCATCCTCTGCACCATTTTCCTCATGTGGAGGCTCACTCTCTACCATTTTACTCTCCACCTCTTCTTTATTTGCATCTCCATTCTCCCCTTCTTGTTCGACATTATCATTTGATTCTTCCTCTTTGCACCTATCAAGAGACTCTTCTTCCTCCACTTTTGGCTTCTCAATTTCTACATCTAACATGAGATTTGCTTCCTCAGGTATTTCTCGGGCTTTCTCTACAGTCACCACCTCCTTGAGCTGAGAACTCAACTCATCTATCCTTTTTTCAGCCTTTGACTGACGGGCCCGTAGCTCATCATTCTTTTGTGTTATACTCTGCAACTCATTTTCCTTATCCAACAACCTCTCCTTCAATTGCAAGCTCTCTGTTCTTGCCTCTTCCATTGCCTTACTTGCTGCATTTACTTGCAACTCTGCTTGATGCAACTTCTCCAGCAACTGCTCTTTCTCCTCTAGTTGCTGAATAGCTGAGGCAAGAGATTCTTTCTTGCACTTCTCTGATTCGTGCACCTCCTCAAGTCGAATCTCCAGTTCCTCTGTTTTCCCCCTCCATTCATCCACCAAACTGGAAATCTGCTCAGCCTTCTCCATGTTGACTTGCAAACACCTTTCTCGCACATTTCTTAAGTTCAGTTTGAACATTCGATTATTGGCCATCTCTACATGTGCAAGCAACAGGCCTTTTTTGTCCTTCAAGTGCAACATCCGATCTTCCATGAAAACCGAATATCCCTTCTCCAATAGTTGCCCCATGCTAAGGATATTACTCTTCAAATCAGGAACATAATAAACATCCTCAATTGATCATTCTTTACCATCTTTTTGAGAAAAACAAATTTTACCTCGGCCATTTACTTGAATCTTCGACGCATCTCCAAATGACACGTGCCCATCCTCTATCTCTTGCATCTCCACAAAGAGGTGTTTGTGCCCGCACATATGATTACTAGCGCCGGTATCGAGATACCACACCGTGTCGCTGTCGGGAATGGTATTTTTGTAGGCCATCATGAGAACACCATCTTCTCTTGTCTCCTCTTCCGCGACTAGATTCGCGTTTTCTTCTACCTTTTTCTCAGAATAACACTCCTTTGCATAGTGCCCATGCTTGCCACAATTATAGCACTCGACATTTGATTTGCACTCTTTTGCGTAGTGCCCATGCTTGCCACAGTTGTAGCACTCAACATTTGAATGATTTGACCGGCCGCCTCTCCCATGACCACGTCCTCTACCTCGCCAATTTTGTTGGCTTGACTGCCCCTTTTCTTCATAACTGTTTTCACGTCCGTGGCCTTCACCGTAACCAAAACCACGACCTCCACGACCGCTCCCTCTACCTCGAAAGTTTTGAGTATAAAGTACCTTTTCATCTTTGATAGACACCTTGGCTTGCAGTGCTTCCTCAAGCGACTCGTTCTTCTTCCTCTTGCGTTGCTCATGTGCCTCTAGCGACCCAGCGAGATCGTCGATAGTTAGCTCCTCCAGGTCCTTAGACTCTTCGATTGCACACACGACATTCTCGAAATTGTCGGTTAGCGACCGCAGAATTTTCTCCACAACCCTCGAGTCATTTAGAATTTCACCATTACACTTGAGCTGATTTACCACGGTTTGCACACGTGTGATGTAGTCGGATACACCTTCTGACTCCTTCATCTTCATACCCTCCAACTCGCCGCGTAGAGTTTGGAGTCTTACTTGCTTTACTCGGTCGGCACCCTTGAAGACTTTTTGCAACGTATCCCATGCTTCCTTGCTAGTTGTCGCGCTTGCTATCTTTTCAAAATCCGACTCGTCAACCGCTTGGAACAACATGTATAGCGCTGTCTTGTCCTTCATTCGCGTTTCTTTCAACGCCTTTAACTGATTCGCCGTCTGAACTATGTTTGCAGCCGGCTCTTCAAAACCGTCTTCGACTACTTCCCATGCGTCTTGAGCCCCGAGTAGTGCTCGCATTTGGATACTCCAGTTGTTGTAGTTGGCTCTCGTCAATCGTGGCAGTGGCATACCTCCCACCGACATTCTCCCGGAATTTGCCATAAGCTCTGATACCAATTTGTTAGTTTGATATATTTCGGTGGAGGGAAGAGAGACAGATTATGATTTTTCTCAACACAAACAATATTTTCTCTTTCTCAAATCTATATTATCCTTTTCTTCTCTCTTACTTTACAACTGAGATATAACCCTATTTATAGCCTTAGACATGACTCTTAAAATTCGTACAGTAATTAAAACAAAACAGAATTCAAAACAATTCAAAACAGAAAACAAAGCAGCACAGTAAATTCTGACCCTTGGTTACTAAAACTGCCATAACTTATTGTAGGAAACTCCAAACGACTTGAAACTTGTACCATCAGAAACTAGACTTCAAGACACGTCAAATAGACTCCTCATTTGCCCAGAATGATCTAGAATTGCCCTTTCAAATTCGCTCATTAATCAGCCTCAAAATCTGTCTACTGTGCAGTCACGAATTTAATGGCAAATTAAGTTTATATTTTCAACAGTTGTGGACATCAATGACGACTTTGGCAGAGCCCTGGCGGTTGAAGCTAGTTGTCAACTGAAGCGACAGCGACCTGCTCATCTTCTTTTTCTTCAAAAAGTTCAAGAAAAAGAGGGGATATTTACGGATGCTACCTCCAAGAGACGAAACCTGGTCAAGGTAGAATGATAGAGAAAGCAGCACCATCCACTCCAGCACCATAATGATCATCACATCTCTCATGCCGTTCTCTGAGCTGCTCAGGTCCCCCCACCTCATTCCTTTTGTGCTCATGACACTTCCTCTAAACGCGTACTGCCCAAACTCGTACAAACATCGGTACAGAGAGAAGCCCGGTACCAGCTCAATCAGTATAATCCAACCCCCTGTGTACAAAATTTTGATTTTCAAGTTTAAAAGGAAAAATGGGGATTTTGGTCAATCAAACAAGTACACAAAGTGAGCATACCTACCGTCTTGTTAATATGTACTTGAGAAATAATCTTACATGGAAACGATGGATCTTCGACAAAGAACTGCAAGAGAAATGTGCCGAGTAAGCCAGATCCAAACACATAAATGTAGCCAATCACTGCACCACACGGTTTAAACGAGCAATATTACAATTAAATATTTTATTTCAGTGAGAGATACTCAGAGAGTTGCTAATTAGGTTTCCTCAGTTTGCATTTATAAACCTAAACGTTCTTAGTCTGACCTGTAGCAGTGTTAACAGTTGAAAAGAAAGAAGCCACAAGAAAAGCGAAGGCAATCTGAAGATTGATGTAAATGAAATAAAACACCACTTGTATGCTGTAGTCATTTAATCTGAAAAAGTTTAATCCTGAAGAAAACCAAGAAATTACTCAACATTTACATTAAACGTCTCAAATTCTTAGCAATAGTATTCATGACAAGGCTGATTAAAAAAATAATAAAAAAAGATTGCTACCGATTAGAGAGCCGAATATCACAAAGAAAATTATATAGGCTGCAGATAGCAATAAGAAGTACAAATAAGAAATCAACCAATAGGGGCCATCAGTTAATCCATGAATCTTCATCATTATCTTCAATTTTTGTTGCTTCTCGTACACCAAGTAAGTGAGTATAACCTATAATACATGAGGAGATGAAGTATTAGTAAGAAACTATAAGATTACTGATTTGTGTAATTTATGAATAGTATTTGTAGTTACCGGAAAAAGTAGCTGAACTACCCAAGTGAAGAACAAAGGACCCAGAAGAGAAGAGAAATCTAACCGAAATTTTGTTCCAACTTTGGGTGTCTCTTTCACAAATTTAAATTCCATGGTCACTCCAGCTCCTTTTAGAAACTTGAGAAAAGCATTTGATGCCTGTTATATGCAGGTGGCCAAAATTATTATTTTGATTCTTTTTTCATTTATAAAAGAAGAAGAACAACTCTTAAGAAGATCGAGTTATTATTTCTTTGATGCCTATTTACATTTGTATTAGCATATCCTTTTCTACATTCAACCGGACATATATACTGGTACTAATACAAGGAACATTATAGATAGCTTCTGGTGTCAGTAGTCAATGTTCAAACACACAATTCAATGCAAGATAATTGCCTTGGAACAAAGTCAGAAACACAAAAAGGGGAGGTTGAGGTTTGTTTTTCCTTTACCACATTCAAAGAGCGCGGGACCCTCAGGAAACGAATGTGGTTCTGTCCATTATTTTTATAGGTTGAGTTGTACCATATATCAATGTTGTAGCCCATATGACTCGTATCTAAAAAGTCGTAAGCTGCCAAACACAAGATTGGAAAAGTTGTATCAACTTCGAAAGAAATTATGCAAATATACTCCGTCAAAAAGATAACGCAAGGACGAGAGCCGTACCAGTAAGGAACTCGTTTGATCTTCTCTCTGTATTGCTTTGCCGATAACCCCTAAATAGCTCATCATTTATCATCGATGATGCATTGCGCCATAGCGGCAACCCCTTAACACATACTACATCTGTACATTTTTCAGAGGAGGCAATATACTTTAGTTTAACCAAAACTGATAAAATCAAGGTTACTAGGTAAACCAAAGAATTAACCAAGGAGTAGAATCAGACCTATAGTAAAGGATAACCCTTGGTAATTGATTGTAGCTTTGGTCGAAGAATTAGCGAGGCAGGATGGTTGAATGTAATAGAGACGTTTGTTTGGGATAAATGCTGGCTCAATGTACAGAGTGTCTCTCGTGCTCATGGTTGTGCCCTGAAATATAAAATATAAAACAACTAATATTTGAGAAATTTCGTGCTATACAAACTTTAAATTAAAACAAGCAACTCAGGTTGAGATTGTTAAATGAAGACTCACAGGTACAACATGTGAGAAGAGAGTAAGATAATCAGAAAAGTTGGGAGAACTATTCATCACCGGAAATAAACTCCCTGTTAGAGCTGTCATTGCCACCAACAATAAAGAAATGAATCACTTACACCATATAAAGCTGAAAATTATAACAAATTATATAAAGGGAAAACAATTCAACAAAAAAAGAAAATAAAAAGACGAATTGAAAGCTCAGAAAACATAGGTACTTTGTGCCAAAGTCTGGTTTTGGCCGGTAAAGAGTAGAGTAGCAGGACAAGAGCCAGAGAACCGGCATGACGAGTCGGGCAAGTCAGCGAATGGGAGATACACATTGCGCACTGCACGGAACTCTGGCAGGGGCACCTGCATCAGGGAAGGCCCCTTGGGCGGGTTGGGTATGGCACATCTGCTGACCTGTTTCGAGGTCGAGTACTGGGACCCACACACCTTCTGGCACGTGCCTGTGCCTTTGACCGGGATGCACGTGCAGCCACATTGGTACATGGGCTTGTTCATCTCTTTGTTAATCACAGCTTGGAGGATTGTCAGAAGGACACAAATTAGGATTGGGTATACGACAGTGCACATGTTCGTCCTGATGTTCCTCTTCTGTTCATCACCATATTAGTTTATTAGCGTATAGTTATTTTTCATGATTAAGCAAATTTGATTATAAATCACAGGGAATCAGTTAATCAATTATTTTTCTTGTGAAGTTTCACAAGTCAATATGTTGAATAGTATTGCCTCTTGGGTTGTTTAGTAAAGACTGAATTGGTAAAGCAATCTCTTTCTTCTGGAAATCAAAGAACATAGAAAGGGGGTCAATGCAGTAGATTGATATTGTAATTCTTTTATTCAGCATCCCAAGTAATATACAAAATGTGCAAATTTGTTGGAATTAGGATACAAAACCAGAGAATAACACATAAATATATGTTGATTACAATCAAATGGAGCTGAACTAATGGGGCTGAACTAATGTAGAGAGAAGAGAAGGAAGAGACCTGAAAGGTGAGATTCTTTCGGAGAAGAGCATTAGCCTGAGTTGAGAAGCTCGCTACACCTCTCTCTCTTTTCACATCACCACCTCCGGTGTTGGAGCCCATAAGGCTCCGCTCTGAAGGTGATTATACAGGTACTATTGTTGATGCCCTCATCACTACTCTCTCTCTTTCTTCACTCAATAGTTTTCTTGAATACTATGATTACTATGCTTATACAATCATTCAAAGATCAATTGATTTGAAATTAAGCAACTTGGAGAATACTACAACGTACCAAGTTGTAATAATTTACTCCTCGAACCAAATCATGCAACATGACATGATTTTAATAATTATGACCCTTTCTTATTTATCCATATATCATTCGAATGGTGTTTTTTTTTTTTAATTACAGACTCACTCTAAATTGCAAATTAATCCACAGACCAGCTATTTCATCCGAAACTTATGCTAGATATGGGTAGACCTCATTGTTTTGTTTTTATTTTTATTTTTATATAGGAATGTTGGTTCTTTGAGCTTTCCTACCTGTAACCTAAGTTAATTAAAATTAATTTAAATCCCACCAGTGAGAAACAATTCATTCATAATAATTTGTATTGTGTAATAGATTAGTAAATATTGTTCTGTAACATAGTTAACATGCAAACAATAATGTTATGAGCATTGCAAAATTAACAAATTTTAGGTGTCCTGGATACTATGATTACTATGCTTATACAATCATTCAAATAGCTATTGATTTGGAGAAGTCCACGAGAGGAAGAGATGAGAGAGAGAAAGAAAGATGACTGAGTATTAATTAGCGAGTATATATTAGGTAAAAACGGAGCGAATACGGAGCATATAGTGGTAAAATCATATTCATATTTTTTTTTTTTTTTTGATACGGATCGGATATCAGCCGAATACAGATACAGATACGGATCGAATTAGATATTTATTATGGTCGCCTCATTCCAATTGCCTCCACAAGGAAAAAAAAATGTTTTGAACACATTGAAGTAACCCACAACACAGGTTTGGCAAAAAGCACCTATGTACAAAATACCAAAGTTCATAATATTTATCTAATTTTAATGGTGAATAACAATTTTAATGGTAAATATATAATATATATCTACTATTCGGATATGGATAATTGAAACGTAAAACTATATCAATATCTATCCACATGAATATTCAGATATTGAATATCCACATTTAATTTTTCGAATACGGATCGGATATTATCCATACCGTTTTCACCCCTAGTATATATTTCACTCCATATTATTTTATATATAGTTCGTTATTTCTGCCCCCACACCCCGTCTCCTCTCTCTTCTCTTTCATTTCCGTAATTATGTCGTCTAAAAGACCAAATTAAAATTTTAAAAGGAGGTACTAAAACGTACCTTCACTAGTACAAAAAACCCCTTCACCGACCCTCAATCACCGACTGTTTTAATATGTAACAGTCGGTGTAGAGACTGCTGGTAAAATCGTAAATAAGAACAATCTCAACACCGACTGTTCTCTTACAAAAAACCGTCAGTAAACCAACACCGACTGTTTTTTAAAAAAAACAGTCGGTGTTGCTCATACCCTACACTGACTGTTTTGTCCAAAAAACAGTCGGTGTTAAGCAGTCACCAACACCGACTGTTTTTCTAAAAAACAGTCGGTGTTGCTCATACCTACACCGACTGTTTTTTGTAAAAAACAGTCGGTGTTGAGCAATTACCAACACCGACTGTTTTTTTAAACAACAGTCGGTGTTGGTGATACCTACACCGACTGTTTTTTAGAAAAACAGTCGGTGTTGAACTAACAAAATTTAGTTCCCAGCTTTTATAAGTTTCGATGAGCCGCGAAATGTTTTCATTTCCCTCTTCTTTCCCGAAAACCCTCCTCTTCCTTGCTGCCTCCGATCTCCCAACGCACTCCTCTTCCTTCCGCGAAATTTTGAGTTGAGTCGATCAGCCTCGCGATCTCCCAACGCACTCCTCTTCCTTGCTGCCTCCGGCTCCGCCAAGCACCCGAGCACCCGAGTCGCCTTGCTGCCTCGCCCCGCCCCGCTACCTCACCCGAGTCGCCTTGCTGCCTCGCCCCGCCCCGCTACCTCGCCTCGCCTTGCTGCCTCGCCCCGCACCAGTTTCTCTTCTGTACTGTAGTCGGAATTGGACTGGTACCAGCAGCGTGAGCAGCTCCAAAATTCACGGAGGCCACATGGTAACAACTTCTCAACCCTTGTAATCCTAACTCCTCAACTGCTGACACTGCCCCCTTCTTTTTTTGCTCCCTCTCTATTGCGGCCTGCTAGTACCAGTTTAAGATACCAGTTTTTCTGGAAATGCTTCACTGGAGGAGAGAGAGCTGGAAATGCTTCACTGGAGGAGGTATTAAAATTATTTTATTTTATTTTATAGATCCTTTTTATTCATCTTGCAAGAATTAAACTTGTCTCTCATTAATGTTGGCCAGTGGTTTTATTCTTCTGAGTACATTTGCTTTGTCTTTCATTAATGTTGTGCCTTTCTTGCGATTTTTGCTCTGGTGCCTTCCTTGTGCTGTCCTGGTGCCTGGTGTGCTTTCCTTGTGGTGCTTTCTGATTTTGGTGACGGTCGTGAGGCGAGGTTGATGCCTTGGTACCGGCCGCCTTGTTGCCCTCTTTGCGATTTGCTATCAGAGGATGTTGTTCAATTAAGGAAGGCTATTGGGGCTCCAGGAATGGCTGTTCTTCAGTTTGGTAATCATACATTATAATTCTTTTTACAAAATTTCTTTATGATTTACCTATTTATCATTGGCATTTAGTATCCATTTTTTTCTTATACTTGTCCTGAATACTTGGTTGTCAAAATAAATCAAGTGAATGATGCTTGATTATGCCAAAAAAATGCCATATGTCGGGTGTTGCTTGCAAATACTATGGAACACTTCAGGACCTCTGCAGTATTTCTTTATTTTTATTTAAAGCTACTTTTTGACATTGCTTTGTGAAGATCTTTGTAATCTAACTAATTATTTATGAGGTAGCTTTTGGAGGCGGTCCAGATAACCCTTACTTGCTGCATAGTCATGAAATTGACCAAGTCATTTATACTGAAACTCATGACAATGACACAGTTAAGTACTATAGTTTCTCCAAATAGTCATGAAATTGACCAAGTCCAGATAACCCTTACTTGCTGCATAGGCAGTATCTACTGGTCCAAATTGAAACATGGAAACAGTGAAATGAGAGAAAGTCTTTCAGATCGAAGGATGGCGCCACATGTCCTTGCGGAGAAGATTTGGTATGATGCAGAGCAATGGATGGCTCATTGTTTAGTATAGAAATCTTATTACTATGTCCAATTGTTGTTTTTCCATTATCTTAAATTTGCAGTCATAATATTAAGAATTCCATTTTTTTATATTTTTTGGTTTCGATGCTGTAGGTAGCTAAAATGAAACCAGAATATATACCACCAAACGAAGAGGTGATAATGCAGAATGAGGCACCTGATGACATATACGTAGTAGTATCAGGAGATGTCGAAGTAATACATTGCAGTGATGAAGAGGGGGAAAAGATGATGGGAACTTTGACAACGACTGATATGTTTGGAGAAGCAAGTGCTCTCTCTGACCAGCCTCAGAGCTTTACATTTCGTTCGAAAACAATATGCCAACTCCTGAGGCTGAAACAGAGCACACTTAAAGAGGCCATGAGAAGCAAACAAGAGGACAGTATAATAATTATGAAAAACTTTCTCAAGGTACTTCTCCAGTTCTTCCTTTTCTAAATTTTTACTAATACATTGTTCTGAAATAACATCTGTAAATTTCCCGTTCAAAAGAGTATGTTGATTGATGAAATTACATCAGTTAATTAGATCAAAAAGTTTCCCATTTTTCGGAATAAAGGACAATGATTAGTTGTTATTAGCTTATTAAGTACACTTTCAGTTTGAATTTTCTGATCTTTTTCTTTTAATTGAGGTTTTAGCGGCAAATCGATTTTAAAGATGTAAGCATAGAGGATTTGGTTGGAGAAAATGAAGTGTGTGATGAGACCAACATTCCTTGCAATCTCTTGACTGTTACTGCAACTGGAAATAGTGCGTTTTTGGAGGATCTTCTAAAAGTCGGTATGGATCCGGATATAAGCGATTCAAAAGGAAGAACTCCCCTGGTACATGACCCAATTTCAAGTTATAAAACTTAAACCAACATGCATGCTTGCAGCATATTATATCTCATTTTTGTTAATTTCTTTTCATAAAACAGCATATAGCAGCATTAAAGGGATATGAAAACTGTGTTATGGTGCTTCTTAAGCATTCATGCAACGTGAACATTCAAGGTATGTTTTTTTCATAATTGGATGTACCAATGGTACGTGAATATTCCAAAGTTACAACACTACTTTAATTGATGCAAATACACTGCCAAGTATCAAGTGCCAAACAAACCAGTGACGCCTATAATTTGGCAAAAATATTGTGTTCAAAACAATAAATTCCAAAATTAACACATTAGAAAACTGAATACTGAAGATTGCATTTTTGGGAAAAACAAATGGGTACAAATTCAAAACTTAAAAACCAAGGCCATTGCTTTGAAAGGTAGCCCAGGATTCTAAAGGATTATGTACAATTTTGGGTTGCATTTTGGAAAAATGGCCCAGATTTAAAACCAGTGATGCCTTCTTAGAAAACAGGTTTCGTATTCTTTTTTGATTCAGTTTCCATTGTGTTAATTTAGCAAATTAGTGTCTCCAAACAGAAAGTTTTTTGCCCTTAATCTGTATAATGTTGGTACAAAATACAATTCCACAATGTGGCATCTCTTTACCTGAAAACAGTAATACGGTATAAATAAATTAAGCTCGCAATTTCTTATGCAAGGTTATATGTAATTATGTTCATCAACTTTGAGCAAATTTTTTAATGAAGTTATCTCTGAAAATTACAGATAATAGCGGAAATACTCCTCTATGGTTAGCCATAACCTCAAAGCATCACAAGATTTTCAACATATTGCATCATTTTGAACGTGTATCAAATCCATGTGTAACTGGCGATCTCCTCTGCCTGGCAACAAAAAGAAATGATCTCGAGACATTGAAGGACTAATTAGTTTTGTAACTGATTGCTCTCTGTAGAGAGGAAAATATGTAAATGATGTTTATTTATCTATTAATATATTCACCTTGAAAAAAGTTTATCATTTTGTATAATTATAAATGGTATAGGAATTATATAATTATACAGGTGCAAAAAAAAAAAAAAAAAAAAAAAAATTCGGTGTTGGGCACCAACACCGACGGTTTTTTAGAAAAAACAGTCGGTGTTGGGCGCCTACACCGACTGTTTTATGCCAAAAAACAGTCGGTGTTGGGCGCCTACACCGACTGTTTTTTCCAAAAAACCGTCGGTGTTGGGCGCCTACACCGACTGTTATTCACCCGTCGGTAAAGATTTATCTATACCGTCGCCGCCATCACCGACGCCTCAATAACAGTCGGTATAAGTATTTTTTAACAGTCGGTGAAGGGGTTTTTTGTACTAGTGCTTGTTGTAATAATTTACTCCTGGAACCAAAGCATGCAACATGACAAGATTTTATAATTAATTAGACTATTCCAATTTTATTTTTCCATATATTATTAGAATGGTGTTTGTTTTAATTATATATAGAGTCATTCTAAATTGCAAATTAATTCGCAGACCAGCTATTTTTTTTTTTAAATTAGTAACTTTAAAAGTCTACTAATAATTTTATTGATAAAAAACGTATTTATAATTGGTCAAATGATTCTAATTTCTAAATCTATTCTTTTATTCTTATAAAATTTTCCAAAATACGTACTCTAATATTATAATCCTCTCTTAATTACTCTAATACTTTAATCCTCATCTCGGTCCACAACTGGATCCGTTTCTTCAATTGCTGCTGTGCTCTGATGACGACCAGATCTACTGATCACCGTCACACTCCAATCAAGATGTTGATCACTCTAATAATTTAATCGCCATCTCGCTCTACAATCGGATCGCTTCTTTGATCGCCGCCGCGCTCCGGCAATGACCAGATCTTACTCACCGTCGCGCTCCAATCGAAATGTTCATCACTCTAATAAGTTGACCAGCAAGTTGACTAAGTGTAGAATTAGGATTTTCTTCCTTTAAATTCCAAAGAAGTAGGAAATTAGGGAACATGCACGATTGACATCCGGATATAGATCATTAATTAATATCATGCACGATTGACATCTGGATATAGATCATTAATATCATGCACGATTGGTCAACTTGCTAACTTTTAGGCCACGTTATTCCACTTTTAACGTCTTGCAATGAATTTATAAATTATATATCTAAGGTTGAGCTCGTATATTCATTTTTTAATGGGTCCATTGGATTTTTGATGCAATACAGAACTTTTATTATTTATCAATCTTGCTATATATTCTTTTACAAACAAAAAAGTATATTAAATTTTAAGTTTGACTGAATGAACAACCAGAATGAATGGCGACTTCAAATTATATAAGATAATGGGATACACCTCTACCTCTGCAATGTATGTACGAGTACCACAACGGTATCGATATTGCCTCCATAAAGTATAGAGTAACCATTTTATCTAGAAAATAATGCAAGATCCATTTTAAATTAGTTTTTCAGAAATCACTGACAATAGTAATTACTATTTTCACAATATTTTAGTCATACTACTTTTAATTAAAATGATCTAAAATTATGTACAAACCGGCCCTAAAGCAATATTTACAATTTTCATTTACAAACATAATATATCATAATAAGAAAAATTGTAAAATATAATATTATAAATTATTCACAGATAATTGTTTTATAATTGATTGTCAATTCACATCCAATTAAGTTTATGGATGTTGGTAAATCTTGTTTTATGACAGTCAATGATCTGTGCTTCAAAGTAGTCATTCGGAATATTAATTGTAATGATAAATGGAAATCTGAAACATAATTGTTCTGGATAATTTTTATTATAACTTTGGATGCAGTAGAATAAATATTATGTGAAAAACATACAAAAAAATAAATAAATTAAGTGTTTTCATATTCAGAATTTATAATCCTAAAAAAAATTGTAATTAAGTTAAGTGATCAGCATTTCTTTGCAAATGAAAAAACTGTTAATATCCACTTATAATCCCATAAATTCATAACAGTCTTACCGTGCACAATAATCTCTTTAATGGCCAGAACATTTCATAAGGATCTCTTGGAGGGAACCAATTTGGGTCCGATGTCCATCGGACTCAAAGTGAGTTCGATGTGTTCGATGACCGTTCGATCTGCTTTAAGATTCGCATCCGCAACTTTCACATTTGCTTTAAAATTTGTGCGTACAAATTTTAAAGTAGATCGAACGGTCTCGAAATGGGCATCGGACCCACATTTGAGTCCGATGGGCATCGGACCCAAGCTGTTCTGCTCTTGGAGAGCACACTGACACGCATACAAAACAACGAATCCTGCCAAAATAAAATCATAAATTAAACAAAAAGAAACGAAAATGTGTAAATTCTGTCACACTTCCACATTATATACTTTTACGTGCACTGCTTATCTTTTCTAATGGAAAATTATTTGGAATGTCAATAAGACAAAAAAGGCTTCTGTTCGTTTAAGACAATCTACCATTGTGCATACGAAGTTACAAGATAAATTCCTAACAATAAAGTAACACATATTTGCAAAACAATCCATGCTACTATGAATATTACATAGTATGAAACAAGATACGACAACATTAGAGCATCTCCATTTTTGTAAATGCAAAAAATATATTTATTTGCTATATTAATAATTTAACAATTTTCTTCACATTAATACCAAAATGTTTTCATCTCTGCAATTTATGCTTCGTTGATGCGGCAAAAAGAATTAATTTAGCGATTGACGATATTTTCTTTTTGCAATAGCAGGAATTAATATGTTCATATATATCACTTGTAAAATAATTGCAAAAACTTATATAGTACTTCGAAATAAATTACCATTTTAGTAAAATTGCAAATACCACATTAACATTTATAATTTTTTATAAGTAAAAATTAGATTTTGGTCTAGTGGCAAAAGATAACACTCTCTGAGTGAGAGGTTATAGGTTCGAAATCTGGATGGAGATGTATTTTATAGATATTAGATAGAAGTTGGTAGGCAGAAATTTTGATACGAGCGAACCATGCATGTAGTAGCTTAAGTTCTGATACAAGTTGCTATGACAACACAAGATTCAAAAACAACAAACACACAAGATATGACACACAAATCTATGGTAAAAAAATCCTTAACCGGGAGAAAAAAAAAATACCACTCGATTTTTAATTTCATATTTATTTAAAAAAAGAAAAAGTTCAGCTCAGTTATTGTTTAATGAACGAGAAGGGTACAAACATGCTGCTGTAGGCATGCATTTCTAGTTGTTCGCTTTTCACATCACTCTATACTTCTATAGATGAAACAAAACTATTTCCTTTTTTAATACAAACGGTAGGTCAAAGCACCTTATCAATTAATCAGACTTAAAAGTGATTGCTCAGTTAAGAGGCACAATTATCTCAAAACATTGCTTTATTAATTTTTTTTCCTGTCATATTCATGTATTGGGGAGCAGTAATGGAAAATTCATGAACTACATATAAATTTAATAAAACAAGAAAATGAAAGCGGCCAACGTAACCATTCAAAGTTGAATTATTTTTAGACCACCAATTGTTATTTTTTGAAATTTGCTACACAAATCTCCCAATTGACATTAGAATAATGGGCTGCACGAACTCAACGGATCCGGCCCAAAGGCTTACTGCTATGCTAATTTCTGACCCAAGAGCTTTGGAGTTTGGACTACCCGATAATTAACTAGCTAATTTAAGCTAATGCTAACCTAAGTTAACTCAAATTTTGAGTTTAGATCCATACCGTCTGATCTGATATTTAAGGGGTCTGTGCATTCCAGATCGAATATTAAAATTTGTGTTACTTCAGAGGATCCGGACTCCCTCTACGACCTGTACTCGAGTTCACGTCTCAGTTGGAGTTGCTAGTTGCAAAGGAAAAGGAAAAATCTCAACAAATTGAAAGAAGATGCAACAGGTAACGCATCCGACTAAACCCTAGAAACCCTAGAAAGTCAAAAACCCTATGAAATTATATGATTTCTCGATTTCTCAAACTTCTTTGCTGATGAACTTGTTATCTTTTTTCTTCGCTATGATAGGGAGAGGGGACGGAGGCGCAGGTCACCTGGGAAGATCAGCAAAATATAAACAAATTCGGGCGACTGAACAATCGATTTCACGAGCTCGAGGAGGAGATCAAGCTCGCTAAGGTGAATCTGACTCTTATTCATTGAATTTTAGCTTTCGTCCGCCTATTTTTGGTTTTGTTATAGTGAAAATTTCTCAATTCTATCTTAGTTAGGATATACACAACTAATTATGGAATGAATATAAGAGAGGTAGGGCTCTTTCAGTGTATTATTATCTTTTTCTTTAAGGTTGGCTTTAGCCAACAATATATTGATAAGAGTGTATTATTATCTTAATTATGTTAATGCAATTATTGGATTTCTAGGAGACCGGGATTAGACTTCATAGCAACCCAGGCATCAGCTACTAGAGTTTTAATTACATTTTTGCTTTGCCATATCAGTCATAAATAAGATAATCTGTTGATTTATAACTACTACATGGGCTATTTGAGCTAGAAAAAAAAATGTTGCATATGTGAAAATATGACGATGTTTCTGGCCTTTGTATTAGATATAACTGGTAAGGATTGTATAGAAATCTGACATTTTACTACTAGATTTAGGCATTTATAACACTTTCGGTTACAGGGTTTACTATCAGAGACTGATTCTAGTGGCACCTATGTAATGTGCCTTGTAAATGACTAGTTTATCACTGTCTAATCTAGCTGCAGTTAGGATATTAGGGTATTGCAGTGGCTATCTTTTTTATCTCCTAAAATTGCCAATTCAGGGTACAAAAATTGAAGATAATAGATTGTATAGGCTTACAAATGGTATATTGGAGAGATGAGAATGCCATTGCACTGTTAGTTGTACCCTTCCAACTCGCCTTGCATAAAGAAATATAAAATAGCACTTATTTCATATTCGCTTAGAAAAACATGGGAACATCATCTCTTCTTCCTCAATTAAATAACATGAAAATTCCAGGAGAGGAATTTGGGGCTCTATTATTCATTGCTTTTAAGAAAATTATGAGAGCAAGGACATGAAGGATATAGTCAGTTTTCATATGAGCAGACATGATGTTTTAATGATTTAGAGGAATAAACTGTATGGATAATGTTTCTTCTTCCAGGGAGATTTTTTATTTTGAGGGGTTTGAAAGAGCCTGACAGCAACATCTTCCTTTCTGTCTTATTTCAGGAAACAAATGAAAGCCTAGAGGATGCTGGTAACGAACTGATATTATTAGATGAGGATGTAGTGAGATTTCAAGTTGGCGAGATCTTTACACACATGCCAAAAGATGAAGTTGAAAGTCGTCTAGAGAGCATGAAGGAAGAGGCAGACAAAAAATTAGAGAGGCTGGAGGAAGAGAAGGAAACTATTCTTGCACAAATGACTGAGCTCAAGAAGATCTTGTATGGCAAGTTCAAGGACGCAATCAATTTAGAAGAGGATTAATTTTTAATCATCTTTGAACTTAACTTTCCAGGTGAATTATTTCTGTTGCTGTTTCTGAACTGGATCAGTGTCAAGTTTTATATGACCATTGATTTGAAGTACTTTACTTTAGTTGTCAAGTAATTGGTATTTATGAGGTCTTTGAGAAACTTATAACCTAACGGTAACTAATTAGTCTAAAAGTTGTTTGGTTTTGATGATCCGTGTGTGTTTAGAATAATGATGTCTCTCGCGAACACTCTGACTCGACATACAAGAAGACAGAGAGAGTCCAAAGATTTCAGAGATGGGGAAAGAAAGGAGGAGGTGCCGGTGCTCCATCTCCTACACATGCAACAAATTCACTCTCTCTGTTCTGTCCAGTCGGCTCCTACACATGGAACAAATTCAATGGGAAATTGAGAACAATAAGATAATGGTCTGAATTACAAACTTTGTTGATCCATTCAAATAGTTTGCAATTTAGTAAATTTAAAACTGCCAAGGCTATTTGGGATTTTCTTTTGAATCAGTATGGCCAAACCGATTTTGATTTGAAATGCAAACTGTGAAACTGAATATTTGAAATCTAATGGAAAAACTTGAACAATCATCTCTGCTTTCATCTCAAATGTCGGTTATTGTGAACAATTGAACCTCTTCTATGTTGTCCTTCGAAGTCTTATCCTCTCCATTCCTCTTCTCCCACCATAGACATCAGGACAGTCCTTTAATCCCCTCGGCTGCTCCAAGGTGGACTCAGATGAGTCCCTTGAGGTGGGTCCCACCATAGGCGGCAGCTGAGAAGGTTGGCATAACAGGCAGGGACGCTGACAAGGTGAGGTCGCTGGCGTGCTCGGTTCCCGGTGGGGAGACGAAGGGAAGGGAAAACTTGTGGATATTCTTACCAAGAACTTTAACATCGTCGCACGCTGTCAGGTTATGTGAGTTTTTCTTTGGAGGTGGTGTCTGTGACCTGAATACTTCTCACCGCTTTATTTTTTTTTTCCTTAGCTGCTGGATCGAGGCCCATAAAGACACAAAGAGTTTAATATTTAACTCGTATAAATTTGATTCTCTCTGATTTTGCTGTTAGGCTGAAGTAACAAGCTTTCTTCGTTAATTTGAATAATGCATTATGCCTTTTTATTTTTATGAAACTTTAATTTGTTATCTTCTTAATTTGTTAAATATTAGTATTACTTTATAAAATAATTTATAATATAAATATTCATACGTTAACGTATATGTATGAATACTTTCAGTATTACATGTTTATACTATTAATTTTCGAAAAAAGATTTGTAACAAAATACATTTCTCTAACAATATGTTGATAAAAAACACTGTACAACGTAATATTCGCACATCAATGCACGTGTCACTAATTTTCATATTACATATTGATACAATCAAGTGCCACCAGAGTCATTTGTAAAAAAAAATATTAATTTAACATACTTTATAACATAACAATTCATACTTCTGTTATAAGTATAAATATTTTTTTCAGTACCTATCAATACATTCAAGCACCAAACATATTAACTGATTTAAGTGCAAGTATGAATACTTAAAATTTTAGATATTAATATTTATACTAAAACATCAGTGCTGGTGATTGTGCGGTGATTACGTATGCGCTTTTGCGCTTGTGGTCCCCGTAGCTGTCGCTTTCAAGTGACGTCTGTGGTCCCCCCTATGTAAGTAGTGGTCCCCCAGTAGCTAATGCATGGAGCACGTTTAGGGGTTTCTTAGGAATATTTTAGAACATAAATTTACACTTTCATGCATAAGTATGAATACTTGATATTTTAAAGATGAATATTGTTTACAACAATTACAGCGCTGACATTTGCGATGGTCGTTACGCATCCGCTTGTTTTTTATTTTCCGCGTGTGGTCTCTATCGTTGTCGCTTTTAAGGGATGTTTGCGGTCCCTCCAAGTCGGTAGTGGTCCCTCAGATAGTTAATGCCCAAGACACGTCTATGAGTTTGTTATAAATACTTTGCAACATAAATATTCGTCTTTATTGAGTAAGTATGAATACTTGATATTTTAGAAATGAATACTTGACAATGTATATATACTTGCTCGACGAGATATAAATACTTGCATGCCGAGGTATGAATACTTGAATGACGAAGACTCCAAAAGTACATCATGGATCTCATTTGAAAGAAAAAATTACGTTGAAGACGTTCGTGATTTTAGAACGCAAAATTTCTCACAGATTGTCAGAAATATTGACGAGATTAAACAGAGAAAAAAAAATTCACTTCTAAAAACGTGCAAAGTGTATTATTAGAGAGAAGAAAGTTGATGTCTAGTTTTTTATTTTTAAATACTTGATGTCTTAGGTATGAATACTTAATATATTATATAGTAATACTTGTGTGCATAAGTATCCATACATGCGCACGTCAATTGTAAATTTGTTTAAATATAAGTGGTCCCTCCAGATAGTTAATAGTCTCCGTTACTTTACGCATTAGTTAGCCAGGGGAATGTTTAGAGAACAGAATGGAAGAGACTATTAGTCGCTCCTTAAATTAATCAGCAACAATCTATATCATGCCACCTCTTTGGACGAAGATTCCAAGAAGAAATTATGCAAAGATCATTAAAGAGATTCGGACAATTTCCGCACTCGTATTGGATTATGCGATAAGGAAGGTAATTATGTAATTATTCAAATAGGAGTTTCTTTTTAACCGTGGAATATAAGAGTTGGTAAGAGAATTTGGGAAAGAAAAATCAAATAAAATTGGCTGATTAATACATGTGTTTTATCCCCCTCATCTCTTGTATTGTATACTTGCTTAATTAATGCATGTGCTTCTTGTGTTAATACCTTGCAATTAATTGAACTATGAATTCATTGAACCTAATTAAACACGGTCGATGGTCGGAAGTATCAAAATAAAGTTGCACGATTTTTTTGTGAAGAATTACTCAATGCATCAACCGAAAGGTCCTTTTTCTTTATCTACAAAGACTTAGTATTCACTAAATCGGAAGAAACACAGAAATAACACTCTCTTTCTTTCTCTCTGGTTCTTGTCTATATAAACATTCTCTGAACACAAATTAGAATAAAATCAAAAGAAAAGTAAAGTAAAGAAGTGAGAGAGAGATCTAGCTAAATGGGTGCAGAGAACTGGGCAGGGATCGGCTCAACCCTAGCAAGCTTGATCTTCTTATATAACATGGTGAAGGATCACATCCCCTTCCAGGTCAGTGATTACGTGGCTGCCGTTTTCCACAAGGTATTCTCTTTCTTCAAACCCTACGTCGACATCACCATTCAAGAGTACCACGGTGATGGCGAGTACTTCAAGCGTGACGAGCTCTACATTGCGGCCCAGGCCTACCTCAGCATCACCTGCTCTTCTCGGGCTAGCAAGCTCAAGGCCGAGCTGGGCGAAGACAGTGACACCCCGCTTGTCACCATCGACAACAATGAGGGGGTCCCTGACTCCTTTGGAGGCGTCCAGGTATGGTGGTATGCCTGTACAGAGTCCTCCAACTCCCAAACGTTCAGCTTCTACCGCCGTCAAAATAAACGCAAGTATGTCATACGCATGATGTAATTAATTTTTTCTAATTAACCGTATTCATTCAGTTTTATGTAATTAACAACAACTTTTGAACAATTATCAGGTACTTCCGCTTAGCCTTCCATAAGCGCCACCGCAATCTGATTGAGGGAGAATATTTGAAATACATACTTGAGCAAGGGCGAAATGTGATGCTACGTAGACGTCAACGAAGGCTCTTCACAAACAGCCCCAGTAGCAATTGGGATGGCTACGAAAGCTCCGTCTGGAGCCACGTTGCCTTTGAGCACCCCGCCACCTTTGACACGGTAGCCATGGACCCCAAAAAGAAGATCGAGATCATAGACGACCTCATCACATTTCGCAACGGAAAAGAGTACTACAAACAGATTGGCAAGGCGTGGAAGCGCGGTTATCTCCTTTACGGCCCACCGGGAACCGGCAAGTCGAGCATGATAGCTGCAATCGCCAACTTCTTGGAGTATGACATATACGACCTTGAGCTGACAGCTGTCAAGACCAACACGGAGTTACGAAAGATCTTCATTGAGACAACTGGCAAGTCCATCATAGTCATCGAGGATATTGACTGCTCGCTTGACCTAACCGGCAAGCGCAAGAAAAAGAAGAAGAAGGACGACGAAGAGAAAGAGAAGAAGCTTCCGGAGATGGAGGAAAAGGATGAAAGTAGCAAGCTGACTCTTTCTGGGCTTCTCAACTTTATAGATGGGCTGTGGTCGGCGTGTGGAGGGGAGAGGATCGTTATATTCACAACGAACCATTTAGAGAAGCTCGACCCGGCACTGATAAGGAGGGGCAGAATGGACATGCACATAGAGCTGTCGTATTGCACCTTCGAGGCATTCAAGGTGTTGGCCAAGAACTATCTTGGGGTCGAAAAACACGACTTGTTCGACACCATACAAACCCTTCTCTGTGAGGTGAACATTACGCCGGCCGATGTGGCGGAGGGGTTGATGCTAAAGAAATCAAGAAATAAGGATGCCGGCACATATCTTGAGAATCTGATCAGGGTGATAGAGGTAGCAAAAGAAGAGGCAAAGAAAAAGGCTAAAGAGGAATTAGCAGGCAAACAAAAGGAGGATAAATCTCAAGTTGAAGAGGAGGAATTAGAGGGTTAAGACTTAAGACTTTTTTTAGTTATATATTACGTTATTTTTAGTTAAGTACTCTTTCAGTGTTTCTTATACTGTATTTCTCTCTTCTCATTTCAAAATTATTAAAACAAATAATTGATGTGTTTAAGGCTATAGGTGCAATACAATTTTTAACAATACAAACTTTGCCCCTCTACTCATGAATTATCACGAGGTTAATCAAAATATTAATTACCATTATATATGTTTACAATGTTTCGAATAAAATATATTTTTGTTAAAATTTTAAATACAATATTATTTCATTTTAATTAACATTTTTAATTGATATTATTTTCGAAATAAAATAAAAAAAATCCTTTTTTTATAATACCAGAAAAATACAAGAGATTGTACTGAATTTTTCTGCATAACATAAGAACATGTGACAAAAAGATGATTAATGGTCTCAAGAAGACCACAGAATGAACAATCTACTGAACATGTCCAACCTCTTTTTGAGAGATTAATTGACTTTAGTTAGAATTTTAGCTGCTCATATAGTTGTATATTCATAATCTAACCATTTGTACATTGAGTGAACAGAAAAAGACCCATTAGGAGACCATCTCCAAATGAGTTTATCTAATTGAGAATTTACTAACCATTCAACATTATATACCCCTCTTAGTTGTTAAATGCAAAGTGCCTTGTGAGAATGCTTCAGCCACAGTAATATTAGGTTTAGAGAAGATGAGGAAATGTGCTGCAAAGTGCACACTCATCAACCCATCTATCTATCCAAAAATAAGTAGAAGTATCATTACCAACAACTTTATTTGTACCTAATTTAACTAAAGAACTGTCTTTAAAGACAACTTAATTTCCAAAAAGGTGTGTTCGTCAATCTATTATAATTATTTTTGTATTTTGCTTCTAAGATTGCTTTCCAACAGAGGGGTTTGTATTTTACCTCCAACAGAGGGGTTTAAGTATCTAAATAGCTAAAAAAGCAATATTCATATTATCTAAAAACCTCCAAACCACAAAAACCTTCTTCTAAGTTGATCAAATTTTTGCCTACCTTAGATGGCATTTTATAGAGTGGTAGCCAAAAAACAATCCTAATAAGAATGAAACATTTACCTTAAAGAATGAAAAAGTACCACACTGCACCATTAATTTAGATTCCAAAGTCAACCGAATTAGAACAATCTTTATGCTTTATGTCATGGTAATGATGCAATATAGAGATTCCCTTGTGTTGTGTAAGTCGTCGTGCTCAATTGGGAATTAGATTCCCTTTGTGTAAGTCATGATCAATTGGGAATTAGATTCCTTTTGTGTAATCATGCTCAATCGCGTAATTCCTAAGCTCCCATGGGCCACGGCCATGGAAGATTTTGCCGACATTTTATTAATATCCATAATTAAATACAAATTAATAATTATATGTTTAAAAATGTCCAAACTGGTTATTATTGGCCGGTCACAATGTAAATCCTAACCGGCCAAAAAATGACCGGTCATAATTTAAATTCCAACCAGTCAAAAAATGACCGGTCATAATTTAAATTCCAACCAGCCAAAAAATAGCCGGTCCGAATATTAATAAAAGAGTTGGCAGGGGTTCAAATTTTTACCAAAAAACCATTCTAACATATTTCACACTCTCTCCTCACTTTCTCTCTTTCTCCAAATTTTCTCCTCCTCTTCTCACATTTGCAAGTAAGGCCCTTTATTTTTTTTAATTTATTTGAAGTCCAAAATGGTTGTAAATTAATAGAATTTGTAAGAAATGTACCAAAATTAGTATAATTCAGTTCTAAATTAGTTTTAATTTGTGCTAATTAAGTTTAATTAGTTTTAATTAGTTTAATTAGTTTACTTAGTTTTAATTAAGTATATTTTTGTTTAATGGTTGTAAATTGATAGAATTTGTTAGAAATAACCAAAATTAGTATATTTTAGTTTTAATTAGTTTAATTTAGTATATTTTAGCATATTTAGTATATTTTAGTTGTAATTAGTTAAATTAGCATAATTTTGCATATTTCAGTTAAATTATTATAATTAGCAAATTTTAGCATAATTTAGCATTATTAGCTTAATTTAGTTCATTTTAGTATATTTTAGTTTAATTAGCTTAATTTAGTTCATTACCGATAAAAAATATACAAAGAAGGAAAGATCAATTTTGGTAATTTCCCAATTTGTTTTGTCGAGGGAAAGATGTTGTAAAATATTCAGAGACTCTACAAATGATATTTCAGAGTTAGTAGTGCAAGTCCAAGAGCAGTGGAGATATAGTTTGCTTTCTGCTTCAACAAATAAAGACATATCATGATTTTAAACAAAAGAAGATAGGAAGGAATTGAGGAGCTGCAGCAAAATTCAGAAAATAAGTCACTGACGGATGTACCGGTACCACTTGTACACGTTCTGGTACAGCAGGTTTTGGAGATACAGAGGGGACGATTACTAGTCAGAATTTTGGTGAGATTCAGCTTCTGGTACTAACTCCGGTACCACTGGTACGATTTCTGGTACGTGCACTGGTACGGATTGAAAGACATACTAATCCCGCAATTACTGGTAAAATTTCTAGAGCTGAGTTGAAGTACACCCAAGATGGATCAGAGGAGAAGCTACAAAAATTTTTTTGTTTAATTTTTTAATTTCTGTTTCCTTAGTCTAATTTCATGTTTTCCTTTTCTGTAATTTGCATTTTTTTTATAGCTCAACTGTATTGAGTTTTGTTTTCCATTTGCAACTTGTAGTTACAAAACCTTTGTAACTGGTTAAATGAAAGCAAATGGGGGCATAACCCACATTTAAAAAAAAAAAATAGTCGTCGTTTGTTTTATTAGAATAGTCAAATCTCAAATTTTTTAAGAATAATCTATTCTAATAAGATAAAAATTCTAAACAGAACAGTACAGTACAGGAAGGAGTCGGAGTAGAGCAGATTAAATAAAACTAGTGTATATATATATACACACGACTATATATGGTGAACAGTCAAATTCAGCTGACCAAATCATTAGGTAGACTCTTTCATCGCATGCTTGCTATTCGCTAATGTGCATTGACATTGCAATTTGCGATAGACGACAATAAAAATATTACAGTCTTCAGTCAGAGTTGCATCTGGCACTTTGATCCCTGTTTTATGAAATAGCATTGCTAACTTGTTTTATTTAATAAGTACAGAGCTTTCAATCACAATCACAACTGCTTGTTAGAAATTACAAAGATCAAAATTCATTGAATTACAGAAAAAAAAAATTTGAGCAAAAATAATATATATTTCCTATCATTTTACAGTATTATGTCTGCCCAAGCAGCTTCAACTATTAATCACAAATAAATACAATCTAAATTTGACGTAAACCCTGCTACTTGGGTTCGATGTATGCTTGGTATGGGTACCCACTACTCGAGTCAAATGCATTGCTGGTATCTCTTATTATTGGATTTTCGTCACTGTAAGGATGCCTTCACTATGTAAGTGCCCTTTTCAATTGGAAGCCTGGCAGTTACTAGCTCTAGCATGACCACGCGGAAGCTGTAAACATCACTCTTTCTGAAAGTTGTTGAGTCATATAGTACTCTGGATCCAAATATCCCTGGTAGATGCACAAAAAGAAAATTAATTAGTGTATATGTTATTTCTTTGTTATTCTCTTGGATGGTTCTTTCATATTTACGCCAATGCTTAGATATGATTTAGAAAACCAAGATAAAATATTTTAAATTCTAATGTGATTATGTGAAATATTTCTTGTACTAGGGGGAGAAAACATTTAGTCACCGGCCTACAGAGCAGAAACAATTTTACTCTCTTCATTTTTCGTGAAAACTACGTACATGGATTCCTGAATTTGGCTTTACGCTATCAATAATATTTCAATTGAAGAGAAAACTTCATTTCACAAGCACCATGCATATTTTATTATCTGAGCTATTCAATTAACTCTAATCGCCACCGGCAAACACAATCTTATATAGAGACATCATTCAAAATGTCAGCAATACTCTCCTTTTTGTTGAGCTTTGTTCTTAAATAATACGCCACATTCTTTGCAATTTGCATGGTGGATATATCGCTTTGGTTATCAACTTATCATAATGTGCCGTATATATTTTTGTGTTTCAATCCAATTTGTCCAAGCAAGCTCTTCAAACAAATAATTTCTTGTCTCTTTACAATATGTCTCTCACCGATACAATTAGAGGCAGAACTAGAATTTGAATATAGGAGGGGCTAATTATCATTAAAAAAAAATGAAAAATAATTTTTTTATAACACCAAATATTACACTATTTGAGTTCATAAAAAGATACAATAAATAACTAGCACCAATAAAATACCATGTCTATCAAAACTAAATTAAAAAAATGAAATTCATATATTATTTAAATTTTGACCTATGATTTCCTAAAAAATCAAATTCATCAATAATCTCATCTGAAGTAATCTTATTAGCTATTTCTTTCTCAATATAAACAAGCATGTAGTCTCTGAGAAATTCGTCACCCATCTTATTTCGAAGCGCAGTTTTAACAAGCTTCATGGCTGAAAAAGCTCGTTCTGTAGTAGCAGTTGAGACAGGAAGAGTAGCAGTTAGTCGAAGCAATCTATCAACTAGAGGATACACAGCGGATTTGCCACTTTCTACTAATCGGTGACATAAGTCAGCCAACGATGAGGAGTCTTTAAGGGCTGGGCTGTTTCTCATGTCAACCATTCCACTCACCGCGCATATTACTTGCTCCGTCGTATCCTTGACCTCTAATGCGACATATGCTTAGACCATTGTCAGATAGAGCTGAAGCAATTGCATTCTTCAAGGTTAGTGATGTTGTATCTTTAACATGAATAAGATCAAGAAACCTCTCACGAATAAATCCTCCTTTATCGACAAATCGAACAACAATTGCCATTTGCTCCTTGTTAGATTCATCACGAGATTCATCAACAATCAAACAAAACTTCTCATTCCCAATTTCTTCTCTAATTGCAACTTGTACTTTTCGAGCCATGATATGTAGAATTTGTTTTTGAATTAATGGTGAGGTGTATTTCGCATTCTTTGGAGCATTCTCTAACACAACTTGGTTTACTTCCTCATTGTATGAAGCAAGCAATTTTATCATTTCTAGAAAATTTCCCTGATTTTTTGATTCGTGAGATTCATCATGACCCCTAAACGCACACGCTTGAAATGTTAACCATTTAATTGAATCAATAGAAGCTTTGAGCCTCAACCTTGCTTCTTTCACTTCCTTTTCAGTTTGCGTCTCTATAACCGTTTCAATATGACCCATTTTATTTTTAAAATTTTCACAACAACTAACAGCAAAATTGTGAGCCGAGTTGGAATCTTTACCCATGTGAGATAAAAAAGCACAATCTTTCCCACCACTGACCTTTCTCCAATTTTGAAATCCCGAAACAATGAATGTGTCAGAACCAGGTTTTCCATTTGGTTTTGTTGAAAAGAGAAAACAAGGAAGGCAATAGGCACGGTTTGTGTGAGGTGAATACTCTAACCAAGGGAAATTTTTGAACCAATGATTTTGAAACCTACGACGTTGATTTCCTTGCTCAATATATGGATATTCATCCATATGAAACTGGTAAGACCCCTTAAGTATGTAAAATTTTCTAACTTCATCTCTTTCATTAGTAGGGTAATCTGATAGTTGGATGCGTTTACCTGGATCTCTTTCATATTTAAATGATCTTAAAGAACTCTGTGAAGGTTGCTCTTGATCGATATTCATCACATGTGGAATTGGTTCAAAAATCTGATTATCAAGACTTGAAATTTCTATCGGAGTTTGAGAGTTTGAGTTGCTTTCCTTCACCTTGAAATAAGAGTCTAATGTCTTTCTCTTAGACATAATTTTCTCTGTGTACAAATTATACATAAAAAAATAAATATCATTTTTTATCTCAAAGTTACAATGAATAATAATTTTAAAAAGTACAATCAAATACAAACCTCAATTAAAATTGAATTTCGTACCTCTTCCTTAACTTTGTTTTCTGAATTTCTGTAGATGCGCTCTATGGAATTTCACCACTCTTCTAAAATTTGATTAATTTGTTTTTTTTTCGGTGAACTGGAGAAGCCGAGAAGCTTTGGAGATTTCTTTCTTTCAATTTGGCGGTGACATTTCCTTTTTTTTTTAAGTTTCTTTGTATGTTGAACTTTCCAAATTTCAAAAGCAAGATTTTCTATTTTTTAATATTGATGGTGCGGAAATCAAGAAGTCAATAATGAAATGGAAATAAATCAAGGAGTCAACAATGAAATGAAAATAAAAAAAGCTGTCGCAAGATTCAACTTTGCTTCTCAATATTTATTCTTAGGACTCTATAAATTTATAATATTACATAAGGGGGGCTACTATGTACAAAAAATAAAATTTACTTGAACTTCTATATACTTGATTAAAAAAAAAAATATTGAAAGGGTGACTTAGCACCCCCTAGGGTCTACTATATTCCGCCACTGGATACAATAAGCCATGATCCACTCCTTCAAAATGGAAAACTCTAGCGTGTATGATGGACATTAACATACCATTCAATTGTCAAACAAAATCATTTCTCCAAACCAAAATATACTTTTTACAACAAATTATTGCAACCGAACAAAAATTTGATGCATTAGATTAATGATATTGCTACAAGATTAATCGGTTGTAATAGATATTATTTATTGCAACGAATTAATTAAATTGCAACCAATTAAAATTATTTTCTTTCCTATTATTATCGCTATTATTATTAGAATTCAGCTTAATATCATTATCATTCAATTTAATGGCTTTAAAGTTTAGCTGGACCTAATTCAATGAAATATGAATAGAAGTTAATTGATCAAGCAAAAGAGGAAAAAGGTTGTCAAATTCAATAGAGAAACGATTTGAATCGGTTACAATAAAGGCTCGTAATATTAAATGCTCATAATATTTGTTTGACCTTAATTATATTAATTTGTTAATTTTTATTATCTGTATCATGCCGTCATAGTCCCGATATTTTTATTAGGCATAATCGGTTATATACCCATCAAAACTTTGAATTTGGATATTTGCCCATATCCTATTCAAAATTTCCTCAAATTTGAATAGGATATGGGCAAATATCCAAATTCAAAAGTTTTGATGGGTATATAACCGATTCCCCCTTTTTATTAATATCCAAAGTTTAATAGAAATTAATTAATATACCCAGATCCCCTGAGTATTTATAAAAATACTCATACCGGCCATTTTCTGGCTAGTACCCAATTTAATCAATTACTGGCCAGAAAATAGTCGGTACCTTGTTTAATCTATTACCGGCCAGAAAATGGCCGGTACCTTTTTTTTTTTTTTTTTTTACTGTTTTAGGGTTTATTGTAGTATTTACCGTTTAGATTTTATGTTGTAGTATTTTTGTTTGTTGTTGTAGTATTTTCTGTTTAGCATAATCATGCTAATTTATATTATTTTAGTATATTAGCATAACTTAGTTTAATTTAGCATATTCCTGATGATTTATTTTATTTTAGTACAATTCTCATTAGTTTAAATTAGTATAATTCTGATCATTTATTTTATTAAAGCGTAATTTTGCGTAAGTTAGTGACGAAAAAAGATTTAAAAAAATTATAAAAATAGTACCATAAAAGCATACATAAAAAAGAACCAAAATATAAGATAATCCAAACATAAAAACACCAAACATAGTATATCAAATATATACAGTACAAAACAATCACCACCACGGATCAGGGGACCATCGCTCAGCTGGTACTCAGGTGTTCGCTCGAACCGGCCAGACTCTCTCTCTCGGTGTAACGACATTAGCCTCGGCCTCGCTGCGTATTTGCTCGGCGGTATCCCAGACTGGGTCATACGTCGGCCTAGAGACTGGCGGTGGTGTACATAAGATGGATGCAGCGAACTCAGTCCCAAAGTCAGACTGAGTCTGGGACCCGATACCACTGACATCTTCATCATGTGGCATCTTTGTCTCATACCGTGGTACTGGCGGTGATAGCATGTCGGTCGGATCCTCCTCGTATATCCCGATCTCATCGAGACTGAACGCTAGCTCCTCGAAATTCGTAGGAAAGGACTCCGGAGGCAGTGGCGGCATTGTGGCCGGACCGTGCAATCATATACATAATGAAGTAAATTTGATCTGAATGAATAAATTTGTACGGATGAGACATCTAATGAAATATGACATACCAGAGGCTGAACCGGACGTCCATGCGCATCGTAGAATGCCTCCCACCCAGTCATGGACAATAATTATTCTAACTACAATGGATTTAACACTAATTACAACTAAATTATTCTAATTTTGATACATTACTAACAAATCTTAACATTTTACAACCATTTTGCAGTAAAAATGAATTTAAAAAAAAAATAGAGGGACTTACTTGCAAATTTGGGAAGAGATGAAGAAATCTGGAGAAAATAGCTCAACGAGAGATAGTGTAAATTACAGCAAACTATAGTATCAGCGACCGGCATTAGCGACCAGTGAAGTCGCCGGTCGCTGAAAGTTTTTTCTCCAAAAAAATAAATAAAAAATAAATGGTTTTGGCGACGACCCCTTCTGCGACCGGTGCAAACACCTTTCAGCGACCGACTTGACCCGGTCACAGAAGGGTCTCTGTAAAAAATGCGCCATTCCTTTTCTCTCTGTCTCCTCTCCCGCGGTTTAGGTTAGCTACCAAATAAAACAAATAATTCTTGCGGCGCCCGAAGCAGCGATCGAAACCCCCGCCACCCGATCGAAGCCCTGCCGCTCGGCCTCGATCATCTTGCATACCCCACCCAAAGCTGGAAGTCTCCGACCGCGACCCGCTCTCTGACCCCGACCCCTCTCTCTGACCCCGACCCCGACCCCTCTCTCTGACCCCGACCCCAACCCCTCTCTCTGACCCCGACCCGCTCTCTGACCCCGACCATCTCGCCGGTAAGTTCTACTCATACTTGATTGGTTAACTTGGGTTAACTTCGGGGGGAGGGGGGGCAGGTGTCTTGTTTGGTTAACTTGGGTTATGGTAAAAATAGAGCTCTGTTATTGGTTGTTTTTCTGTAATTTCATATAGCACAACTGGCTCTGTATAGCACCGGTTATTTTTGGTTTTGATAGTTGTTGGATTTAAATTTTTTCACAATAATTGATAGTATGAAATTAACCTGTTAAATTTTGGAGGAACTCAGAGGCACCATGTGCCAGTAAAGCATTTGTCAGCAACCAAAATTGACTATACCAGTATACGGGTGCAAAACTTGTATCAGTCAAAGTTAAAGATGTGATGATTTGATTTAGTCAAAAAGGTTAAGATGATTTGATGAAACTTTTGTTCCCAAAATGACCTGTGCGGTTAAAACAATATACTTTCATAGACATACGAACTAGTCAGCTTTGAAGCATTCATTATATGGCTACGTTTGGATGCACTCTAGAATAGCTAGAATAGCTACTGTTTAGAATAGTAAATAAGAACAGCTACTGTTTAAGAACAGTGCTAACTCGAGCTATTCGGAATAGTAAAAGAGTTGTTTGGATTGCATATTAGGAATAGAGTTTGGAGGGAATGAATAGAATAATAATTTATGTGTTAGATTAAATCTTTTTATTAATACATAATATAAAAATCTTTTTATCCAATACGTAATATAATATTAATTTAATTATTAAATAAAATATTAGATTAAATATAATATAATTATTAAATTAAATATAATACAATATAATATTAATTTAAATATTAAATGTAATATAATATTAATTAAATATTATATTAGTATTAAATAAAATATTATATTAAATATAATATAATATTAGATTAAATATAATACAATATAATATTAATTTAATTATTAAATGTAATATAATATTATTTTAAATATTAGAAATAAAATATTAGAGTAAATATAATATTAATTTAAATGTTCAATGTAATATAATATTATTTTAAATATTAGATTAGTATTAAATAAAATATTATATTAAATAGAATATAATATTAGTTTAAATATAATACAATATAATATTAATTTAATTATTAAATATAATATAATATTATTTTAAATATAATATTATTTTAAATATTAGATTAGTATTAAATAAAATATTATATTATATTATTATATTAAATATAATATAATATTAGTTTAAATATAATACAATATAATATTCATTTAATTATTAAATGTAATATAATATTATTTGAAATATTAGATTAGTATTAAATAAAATATTAGATTAAATATAATATAATATAATATTAATTTAAATATTTAATGTAATATAATATTATTTTAAATATTAGATTAGTATTAAATAAAATATTATATTAAATATAATATAATATTAGTTTAAATATAACACAATATAATATAATTTAATTATTAAATGTAATATAATATTCTTTTAATATTAGATTAGTATTAAATAAAATATTATATTATATTATTATATTAATATAATATAATATTTGTTTAAATATAATACAATATAATATTAATTTAATTATTAAATGTAATATAATATTATTTGTATATTAGATTAGTATTAAATAAAATATTAGATTAGTATTAAATAAAATATTAGATTAAATATAATACAATATAATATTAACTTAAATGTTAAATGTAATATAATATTATTTTAAATATTAGATTAGTATTAATAAACTATTAGATTAAATATAATATAATATTAGATGAAATATAATACAATATAATATTAATTTAAATGTTAAATGTAATATAATATTATTTTAAATATTAGATTGGTATTAAATAAACTATTAGATTAAATATAATATAATATTAGATTAAATATAATATTCTTTTAAATGTTAGATTAGTAGTAAATAAACTATTAGATTAAATATAATATAATATTAGATTAAATATAATACAATATATATTAATTTAAATGTTAAATGTAATATAATATTATTTTAAATATTAGATTGGTATTAAATAAACTATTAGATTAAATATAATATAATATTAGATTAAATATAATACAATATAATATTAATTTAAATGTTAAATATAATATAATATTATTTTAAATGTTAGATTAGTATTAATATTGAAAGCTCCAATCGCTATTCCAACTTTTTGTTAGAATAGCGGAACAAGGTTATTCTTCTTGTTCCGAATAGCAAATAGTACGTTTGGTTGCTCAAGCTATTCGAATAGCAATGCTATTCTAAGAATAGCACTATTCTTAGTGCATCCAAACATATAATGCCATAACTTAAAGAGTATAGGTTGACCTAAAGAGTAGGAAGGACATAATTTTACTTCATCTTAATCCAAAACCAAAAAATTTAATTTTTATATATACAGAACAGATTATTGTAGTGTTATTTAACTAGAGTCATTGTATTCATTATCTTTAATACCTACAATTGTTATTTTTTTTAATTTCTACAGCAGTTGCAATTGGTATATAAACATGTGTGAACTATTTAAGAAAGATTGCTATTTAATATATTAACCTTGCTAAGTTAACAATTAATTTTACATCTCATTCTAATAGCCATGCATATTGCAATTGTAGCATTAGCAATCACGACTGATTTTTGTAATTAAATTGTACTTGCTCTGATTAGAGACATATCAATTAATTGCTCTCACTTGCTCATTTTTTTTTATATGATTACTCTTGCTTTTGCTCAGTGAATAAAAAAAGTTATGATTGATTGATTAATTGGGTTGACTAATTGGGCTGATTAATTGATTGGTTAATTGGTTTCAGGAGTTGTAGAAGAAGTTAGTTTAAATTTGGGAAGAAAGAAGGAGAGGAGAAAGCTCGATATTCAAGGGAGTAATTGCTTGTAATCAGGCAAGTTTTCTCTCTTTCTTAATTCTATGAAGGTTAATTATATTATTAATTATGTACTACAGTTTGTTAGTTATTAATTCTATGTTGGTTAATTAATTAGTAAACCGGAACATTTAGTATGCCTTTTAGGTTTATACCTGTTCAAAATTAATTGGATAGAGATTAATTTTGAATAGTCCCCATTTTGGGACTGCTCTTTGAATGCTTTGTCTCATCTAGGATGTGAAGAAATGTATGTGGGTCTAGTATTTAAGAAAAATTTGGTATCATTTTTTCTTATTGCTCCTACGAGTACGTATTGAATTACATGTCAAACATGATGTGTTTCTAACACGTACTTGGGAACTAAGGGGAAATGCTGCCGAATTTTTCTTAAATACTAGATCCACATACATTTCTTCACTACTGAGACATAGCATCCAAAGAGTGGGATATGATTGTACACTGGCCCTGTGTAAGCCCCAAAAGAGTAATGAGTTTGGACTTAAGAATATTTAATGACATTATTTCATTGAAGTGTCAAAATAGTAAACAAGGCATTACTTTAAGTTTATTTTTGACGTCGTGTGCATTTGATTTTATTTAGAACTAATCAAGGCAAGGCAAGGGAAGCGTCATCTCTCTCTCTCTGTCTGGTACATATGTTTAAATTCATAGCTTATGTAGTGTAGATGGCGCTTGTATGGCTATATACAAGTCCTGTTGCATGTATGATGCAACAATTAATTGTGAATTTCTTCCATGACTTGCTTTAGAGGGTTCGTTATCAACTGATAATATCTGGAGGGTCTAAAGTATAGATCTGGACGTTTTGTTTGTTTGAGTCAAAATTTTCGTTTGAATGCTAAAGTAATATAATTTGTTGTTCTTTAAAATTGAATGAACTAAGGTGTAGTTAGGATTTGAGTCCTATCATCTAAGTAATCAAGAATGTCATCTATTAATTGTTGCATTTAGGTCCTGTCACCTAAGAATGTCATCTTTTAAATTGAATGAACTAAGGTGTAGTTAGGATTCTCGGGTACTTGATAGGATGGAGGATCAGTTTATGTCCAAGATCACCGAGCAGGTTAACTTAGCTTTCAGAGCTTCTCAGGTACGAAATTCAATATTTCAGTATGTTTTAATTGTGAACCCTAAACTCTAAATCCTAATTATCTAAACTACTTTCTTACAATCTCACAGGGAGGTTCGGGCTCGCAGCAGGCCTTGATCTCCGCTCCTCAGGATGACGAGGATGATGACGGCGATGATGACGAGGGGCAGGGGTCGGATAATGTATGGTACTGCTTAGTTTAGGTATTTATATCTTGTTCAGATGTTTGTGTTGACATTCCTGGTTTAGATGGTACTTGACATTTAGATTATCTGTTTATGTTATTCGACATTTATGTTTGTATTACTTGACATTTCGATGTTTATGTTTGACATTTCGACATTTATGTTTGTATTACTTGATATTTCGATGTTTATATTTGATGTTTATTTGTATGTTGGTACGTGTCGTACCAATTATTAAATGGTGCAAATTTAAATAATAAAAAAAATTCTAAAAACCTAACAGAAGACTTTCTGCGACCGGTTTTGAGTATCAGCGACTGTTTTTTTGGTCTCGGAAAAAAAACTATCAGCAACCGTTTTGGGGTTTCAGAGACCGTTGATATTGGTCTCTGATAATTTGGGTATCTGTGACCGGGTGTGACTATCAGCGACCGTTTTTCTTGGTCGCAGATACCTTTTTTTGACGTCAGAAAAAAATAATAGCGACAAAAAAAAAGTGGTCGCGAAAAGAGTATCAGCGACCGGGTGACGTCATTCAGCGACCAGTGACGTCATCAGAAGAGTATCTGCGACAATGCTTACAGCAACCGGAATTGTCTTTCTGCGACTGGATTTAGTATCTGCGACCGGCGCCTTGACTTTCTGTGACCGGAAAACCAGTCGCAGAAAGCCTGATCTGTTGTAGATAATTAAAATTTGATGAAATGAATGGTGAGAAATTTAGCCAACCCTCTACACATATATATATATAGCAAAGGTACTGGGCATTTTCTGATCAGTAATAGATTAAACAGGGTACCGATCATTTTCTGAGCAATAATTGATTAAATTGGGTACCGGCTAGAAAATAGCCGGTAGAGATATTTTTATAAATACTCAGCAGATCTGAGTATATTAATTAATTTCTATTTTACATTGGATATTAATAAAAATGTCGGTGATAGTCAAATGGCAAAAGCTCAAAGGGGCTCTGCACCGTGCAGAGGGCATGTCTGTCATTTTGTATCCAAAAAAACTAGGAACGTTTCCGTACCTGCTTTTTCAAATTATAATTTTTTTGTCTTTTAATCTGAGACCGTACACTTGTCAGACTCTGACAAGATTTAAAAAAAAAAAAAATAGACTGAGACCGGGTAGGGGCAAGTGTAACGAACTATAAATACTATAGAAGGCAATACCTTCTATAACCTGAGAATGAAAAGAAGAAATGATCAAATGAACGAGAAGAAAGAGAGCGAGGTCCTCTTTCTCTCTTCTCAGCTCTTGTACTACATCTCGTCTACATTCAAATCAATCGATCTTTGAATGATTGTATAATCATATTAATCACATTTTATTCAGGAAATCGATTGAGTGATGAAAGAGAGAGAGTTGTGATGTTGGCATCAGATATATCACCAGCATCATCGCCAACGGAATCAGTGCGGAGCCTTCTGGGCTCCTACGAAGGAGGTGGTGACGTGGCAAGAGAGAGAGGCGCGGCGAGCTTCTCAACTCAGGCTAATGCTCTTCTCCGAAAGAATCTCACCTTTCAGGTCTACTCTTCTGTCTCCATCAGTTCCCATTATATATTTCAGTTTCTATTCAACAGCCGATCGACTGCTATGTGAAAGAAGCTCAGCTCCATTTGAATATACTCAACAGATATTTATGTGTTATTCTCTTGTTTTGTATCCTAATTCCAACAAATTTGCACATTATTTGGATTCTAAATAAAAGAATTACAATATCAATCTTCTGCATTGACCCCTTTTAATTTCTAGAAGCAAGAGATTGCTTTCTCAATTTAATCTTTACTAAACAACCTAAGAGGCAATACTATTCAATATATGAATTGACTTGGTCACCCTCACAAGAAAATTAAAATAATTATATTGACTTGAGCACCCTCATATTAATTAAGAAGTTCCGGTTGATTAACTAAGTCCCTGTGATTAATTAGTTAATGAAATTTGCTTAATCATGAAAAATAAGTATACACTATACACTAATAAACTAATATCGGTGATGAACAGAAGAGGAACGTAACATCAAACACGTGCATTGTGGCATATCCAGTCCTAATATGCGTCCTTCTGATAATCTTGCAAACTGTGATCAACAATGAGATTGACAAGCCCCAGTACCGGTGTGGATGCAAGTGCATCCCGGTCAATGGCACTGGCAAGTGCCAGAATGTTTGTGGGCCCCAGTACTCAACCTTGGACCAGGTCGGTAGCTGCGCCATAGAAAACCCGCCAGAGTGGCCTGCCCTGATGCAGGTGCCGCAGCCCGAGTTTCGCGCTGTCCGTGATGTGTATCTCCCGTTTGCTGATTTGCCAGACTCATCATGCCAGCTCTCTGGCTCTTGTCCTGCCACTGTGCTCTTCACTGGTCAAAACCAGACTTTTGCACAAAGTATGTTTTCTGAGCTTTTTTTTTTAGTAAAGTTGGAGGTCAAGCCGCCCAATTATTTAATACTCTTGTTATTACAACAAAAAAAAATTTATCTGAATTTCGAACTCATGACCTCCCACATAGGGTACGTTTGGATCGTGCAAAGATTAGTGCAAGAATAGCGATTTTTGGATTAGTGGTTGAGAATAGTGCTAACTCTAGTGATTTGAGAATAACGCTAACTTTGAACTATTCGGGTTAGTAAAAATATCGTTTAATTGGATTGTATATTTATAATAGCGATAGAGAGAATGAATAAAATAATAATTAAACTAAATATTATATTACATTTAAACTAATATTTTTTAATACTAATTCAATATTTTATTTAAATCTAATATAATCTAATCTGATATAATATATTTATTTAATAATAATATAATATTTAACTAATATTATATTACACTAAAATTTGAACTAATATTATATTACATTTAATATTTAAACTAATATTATTATAATTAATCTTATATTTTATTTAATACTAATATAATATTTAAAGTAATATTATATTACATTTAATATTTCATTTAATGCTAATCTAATCTAATATGATATTTTATTTAATACTAATCTAATCTAATATGATATTATATTTATTTAATACTAATTTAATATTTAAACTAATATTATATTACATTCAACACTTAACATTTACATTAATATTATATTACACTAAAATTTTAAATTAATATTATATTATATTTAATCTAACATTTTATTTAATATTAATCTAATTTGATATTATATTTATTTAATACTAATTTAATATTTAAATTAATATTTTTATTACATTTAATATTTAAACTAATATTATATGAGGAGGGTTCAAATGCCTCCATTTTTTGTGCCTCCATCATGCCTCCATTCTTTAAAACTTTAATAATTCAAAATTTAAAGTTTAAAATTCAAAATAAAACCGTTGGATATGAACTACATCATTTTATCTATGCACATGTAAAAAATTATGACATTTCAACTTTGTTTTGGTTGTCATCTTGAGCTTGTAAAAATGAATACTAATGTGGATAATTTCTAGACGTTGATTTTTCAACTTATTGATTCACATAAAAGAAAAATTGAAATATGATAAGTTTTTATGAGCACATAGAAAAAATAACATAGATCACATCTAACGGTTTTATTTTGACATTTAAGTTTTAAAATTTTAGTTATTAAAGTTTTTAAAATGGAGGCATGATGGAGGCACAAAAAATGGAGGCATTTGAACCCTCCTCATATTATATTGTATTTAATCTAATATTTTATTTAATACTAATCTAATCTAATATTATATTTATTTAATACTAATAAATATTTAAACTAATATTACATATTACATTTAATATTTAAATGACTACAATATGTATGGCTGCTCATGAGCCGAGTTGAGGGCAACTTGGATTCAACTCGTGAACTCATGAGCAGAGTTGAGTCCGAGTTGCTAATCTAGTTTTGAGTCAGAAACTCCAACTTGGATTCAACTCGTGAACAACTCGAGTCAACTCGAATCGACTCGTGACTCGTAGATAGTACATAGTTTATCAAATTAAAAATTACCAAAACAAAGTCTAACAAAATAAATAGTACATAGTTTATCAAAATAGTACACAATTTAAAACTTTACATAATGAAACAGAGACAAATACATAATTAAATAGTACAAAGTTTACCAAATTACTAAATAGTATAAAGTCTAACAAAATATTACATAGTTTACCAAGTCAATGAGTCAACCGAGTTGATTCCGAACCGAGTTGGAGGCAACTTGGATTCAACTCGTGAGACAACCGAGTCAATGAACTCAAGTCAATTTCAACTTGAGTTGTTGGCTAGTTGAATCCGAATTGATTTCGAACAAGTTATGAGTCATTAGTTGTTTTGTGCACCCCTAACAATATGTTATTTTATCTAACATTTTATTTCATGTTAATCTAATTTGATATTATATTTATTTAATACTAATTTATATTTTAAATTAATATTATATTACATTTAATATTTAAACTAATATTTTATTTAATACTAATCTACTGAGTCCGGCTACTATAACACTAGTGTCATTCCAAACTAAATAACACCACATCTTAAACCATTGGATCTACTTTAATATTCGTGCAAGACACTAGTGTCATTCCAGTCCTATCTTGTACACGAATATTAAAGTAGATCCAATGATTTAAGATGTGGTATTATTTAGTTTGAAATGACACTAGTGTTATAGTAGCCGGACTCTAATCTACTATAATATTATATTTATTTAATATTAATTTAATATTTAAACTAATTTTAATTGAGAAGAATCAAATATTTTATTAATATTACTAACCTCACCTTGCTCTATTCTTGCTAATTCACTATTTTTATGGGTTAGTAGAATAGAGTTATTCTTGAGCTAACTCAATTTGCTAATTTGTGTTTGGATCACCAAGGTTTGAGAATAGAGAAGCTAATCTAAGGTTAACTCTATTCTTGGGTGATCCAAGCGTACCCATATAAGACTATGTGCCTCTGCCACTAGACCAAAGGCTAGTTCTTTCTTTTCTGAGCTTTCAATTCATCTTTTTTTTTTTGTTGAATTTTTGCCTTTTGTATAATTTGTTATATATAATTTTCAGCTTTATTTGCATGGCTTGAAAAATCGGCTGAGTTGGAATGGTACCGGTCAGGACCGAGTTGAGATTTACCCGAGTTTTCCATCCGGGCATTTTTTCCTCCGAAAATCGGTTGAACCGGATTGACTCGGCTGAATCAACTGAGTTTTTACTCTGAATCAGTCCGATTCTTATGATTCTCTTTTATTTGGGGCCGATTCTGCTTCTTTTTGGCGTCAATTTGGATTTATCATTGTCGATTTGAGAAGATAATAAATGTTCGATTTGGGACGAAAGAAAATGAAGAGCTCTGCGAGGAAGAAAGAAAAATGTATAAATCTTTTAAATCTTTTAAATGAACTTGATGTATTGAACCACTAAGTATAGAAATAGAAAAGATATTTGGTCCACAGTGAACCGGGGAAGAAAAAAGAATGAGCATTGAAGATGCATTTGGTCAAACAAATATTTATTAGAGGAGAATGTCAATGATCATTTGGTCCAGCATACTATTCTTTGGAAAATAAAATTAATTTGAACTATCGGATAAATTGAGAAATAATTATAATATGAATTGAGAAACTATCAGATAAAAATTCATTTGAATTGTAACAATTGAGAAAATTATTATAATCTTTATTTTAATAAATATAATTATAATATAAAACATTAATTTTCATGTTTAGTCGTGATACTTGATTCTAGGTAGATCTCGGTCAGTTGTATGATGGTAATAATATTCTTGTTAAGATTAATTATCGAATCACCTTTTTGCACAGATATATTAATAAACCTATGCTAGCAGTAACCGATTCCAGTCAACAACAGCTAGTCAACAACAGTCAAATTCAGTCAAAGGCTGTTACGGCAGTTAGTTAGTTGAGATCATTAGAAGCTGTTAGGAAGTTGTGATTAGTTAGAACTATGGTTAACATCGTAAACCATAGTTAATCATGTAATTAAGAGTGTAGCCATTCTCTATAAAAAGGCTATTCTGTATCTTGTACAATTGAACAAAAATGAATACAAATCTTTGATTCATTAAATTCTATCTTCTCTGTTAAGACTTTTATATATATATTGGCTTTGATAATTATTTATTCTATGTCGTTGGATTTGAAAATCTTAGACCGTCTGTTTTATACAACGTCAGTTATAATTCAATCGAAGAGTTTACTAGTATGGATATTAAAGTTAATTTATACAAAAATATTTACACAATATATGTGTTTGAAGATTTAATTTACACAAATAATTTTTTTCTTTAATTTAATATAAAACAAGATTTTGGCAAAAAAAAATCCGAGTTTCCGATCTGATTCAGCCGATTCTGATTCCGATTTTCAGAGCCATGTTTATTTGTTCTAAGTGATTCATTTCTTTATTGTTGGTTGCATGACAGCTCTTGCAGGGAATCTATTTCCAGTGATATGGAGTCTATTTCCAGTGATATATACTTCTCCCAACTTCTCTGATTATCTTACTCCCATCTCACATGTTGTACTCGTAAGTTTTCATTTAACAATCTCAACCTGAGCTGCGTGTTTTAATTAAAGTTTGTATAGCACGAAATTTCTCAAATATTAGTTGTATTATTTTTTTGTTTTTTCAGGGCACATCCATGAGCACGAGAGACACTCTGTACATTGAGCCTGCATTTATCGCAAACAAAAGTCTCTATTACATTCAACCATCCTGCCTCTCTAATTCTTCGATCAAAGCTACAATCAATTACCAAGGGTTGCCTCCTCTGAAAAATACAGATGTAGTATGTGTTCAGGGGTTGCCGCTATGGCGCAATGCATCGTCGATGATAAATGATGAGCTATTTAGGGGTTATCAGCAAAGAAATACAGAGAGAAAATCAAACGAGTTTCTTACTGGTAGTGCTCTCGTGCTTGCATTATGTTTTTGACAGAGTATATTTGCATAATTTCTTTTTGAAGCTGATACGAACTTCTCCAATCTTGTGTTGGCAGCTTATGACTTTTTAGATACGAGTGATATGGGCTACAACATTGATATATGGTACAACTCAACCTACAGTAAAAATAATGGACAGAACCACATTCGTTTCCTGAGGCTCCCGTGCTCTTTGAATGTGGTAAAGGAAAAACAAACCTCAACCTCCCCTTTTTGTGTTTCTGACTTTTGTTTCATCAAGACCAACCATGAAGATCCAAGGCAATAATCTTGCATTGAATTGTGTGTTTCAAGATTCAACATTGACTACTGACACCAGAAGTTATTTATAATGGTGCTTGTATTAGTACCAGTATATAGTAAATAGGCATCAAAGAAATAATAATTCGATCTTCTAAGAGTTTTCTTTTATAAATGAAAAAAGAATCAAAATAATAATTTTGGCCACCTGCATATAACAGGCATCAAATGCTTTTCTCAAGTTTCTAAAAGGAGCTGGAGTGACCATGGAATTTAAATTTGTGAAAGAGACACCCAAAGTTGGATCAGAATTTCGGATAGATTTCTCTTCTCTTCTGGGTCCTTTATTCTTCACTTGGGTAGTTCAGCTACTTTTTCCGGTAAGTACAAATACTAATATACTATTCATAAATTACACAAATTAGTAATCTTAGAGTTTCTTACTCATACTTCATCTCCTCATGTATTATATATAGGTTATACTCACTTACTTGGTGTACGAGAAGCAACAAAAATTGAAGATAATGATGAAGATGCATGGATTAACTGATGGCCCCTATTGGTTGATTTCTTATTTGTACTTCCTATTGCTATCTGCAATGTACATGATTTGCTTTGTGATATTTGGCTCTTTAATAGGTAGCAATCTTCTTTGATTGATTTTTATATCAGCCTTTTTCATGCATATGTACTATTGCGGTATTGCCAATGGTTTGAGACATTTAATGTAAATATCTCTTGGTTTCCTCATGCATATATACTATTTCCAATGGTTTGAGACATTTAATATAAATTTCTCTTGGTTTCCTTCAGGGTTGAACTTTTTCAGATTAAATGACTACAGCATACAAGTGGTGTTCTATTTCATTTACATCAATCTTCAGATCGCCTTTTCTTTCCTTGTAGCTTCTTTCTTTTCATCTGTCAAGACTGCTACAGGTCAGACTAAGAACGTTTTGTATAAAAATGCATACCGATGAAACCTAAATAGCAACTTTGTCAGTATCTCTAAATGAAGAAAAAAATTAATTGTAGTGTTGCACGTTTAAACTGTGTGGTGCAGTGATTGGCTACATTTATGTGTTTGGAACTGGCTTGCTTGGCGCATTTCTCTTGCGCTTCTTTGTGGAAGATTCATCTTTTCCAAGTAAGATCATTTCTTAAGTACATATTAACGAGACAGTAGGAGATGCTCACTTTTGTACTGGGCTGATTGGCCAAAATGCCAATTTTTTCTTTCAAACTTGAAAAAATAAAATTTTTCTACACAGAGAGTTGGATTATATTGATGGAGCTGGTACCAGGCTTCTCTCTGTACCGGGGCTTGTACGAGTTTGGGCAGTACGCATACAGCGGAAGTGTCATGAGCACAAAAGGAATGAGGTGGGGGGACCTTAGCAGCTCAGAGAATGGCATGAGAAATGTGATTATCATTATGGTGCTCGAGTGGTTGGTTATGCTTCCTCTAGCATTCTGCCTCAACCAGCTGTTGTCCCTTGGGGGCGACATTCGCAAAGATTCCCTCCTTTTCTTGAACTTCATGAAGAAGAAGAAGAAGAAGAAGAAGAAGATGAGCAGGTTGTTGTCGCTTCAGTTGACTACTAGCTTCAACAGCCAGGGAAGATCTACAGTGCAGATCCACAACAAGCCTGACATCACTCAAGAGGTGTGTTTAATGTCTGCTCCTTTTTCGTTTTTTGTTTTTCTATTTTGACAAGAATGGTACTCGGTTGCTTGGTTATGTATAATGATAGGAAGCTCTCTAGGTTTAAAGATAATAGCAAAAGTAGTTGGATTGGATCAATGGAATGGATATAAGTATATAACTAAGTTATAATCAACTGAATTTCAGAGGGAGTTGGTGGAGAAGCTGGTGATGGAGGAAAACAGAAGCAACTATGCGGTGATATCTGACAACCTAAGAAAGGTTTACCTGGGACAGGATGACAAGCTAGCAGTGAAGGGGCTCTCTCTCGCTCTGCCACAGGGTGAATGTTTTGGCATGCTCGGCCCCAACGGTGCTGGCAAGACATCCTTCATCCATATGGTTCGTACTCCCCTTTTTCAAGGTGGAAAGATTAAATCAATATTTGTTTATCTCCAACTGAAGATATGGTATTAGATCCAGAACCAATGCTTGTGAGTAATCTTCTGTTCCAGTAGTCATGTTCTTGTCTTCTAACTGAATTGTTAACTGTTCATAATCAGAATTTAAAGTGCATATATAGGTAAATGATATTTAAGTAATAAATAGGGGAGTTATTTTTGGTGTGAACAGATGACAGGGTTGATTAAACCAACATCAGGTACAGCGTATGTACAAGGAAAGGACATAAGGACTGACATGGATGGCATCCATACCAACATGGGTGTCTGCCCCCAGCATGAGTAAGCTTTGCTAATCTTCCCTATTTTCCAAATTATCTTTCTTTACTTCTCCTTCGTTCCTACTTAATTAATTACATCCTGATAAAAAAATGATAGAAAGAATAAGTCATTCCTATAATTAAGGTTGTTGACAGAAAATTTGATGAACTTCTTCTTTTTCTTTTTACCAAAAAATGTAGTTTGTTATGGGAAAGTCTAACTGGACAGGAACATTTGTTATTTTATGGCCGACTTAAGAATCTTAAGGGTGATGCTTTAACGAAGGTACATTCACATAACTCTATAACATGAAATTTTCTTATTTTTGTTGTTGTTGTTGAGCAATATCCTTAATTCTCGAAAACACTAATTATCAAACAATTGTTTTTCACCAAGATAGGCAGTCGACGAATCACTAAAGAACGTTAATTTATTCTACGGTGGTGTTGGGGACAAACAAGTGAGGACGTATAGTGGTGGCATGAAAAGAAGACTCAGTGTTGCGATTTCTCTCATTGGAGACCCTATGGTACGCAATACTGTACAACTCAAATTCAGATTCACCAGCTGATTTAATTTGGATTTAGTAACATAATTTACTCTGAAGTTGTGAGCTGAGGATAATTTCACCATTCACATTCACGGTTTCCCTTTTTAGGTTGTTTACATGGATGAGCTTAGTACAGGTTTGGACCCTGCTTCAAGAAACAATTTGTGGAATGTTGTCAAGCGTGCCAAGAAAGACCGTGCTATTATTCTTACAAGTATTATTAGTTTCTTTTGTCATAACTTATCTTTTTATACTAATCAGAACTACAGCCAGTGACTTCCCAAATTGTTTTGTTTTAGCACATTCAATGGAGGAAGCAGAGGTATTATGTGACCGGCTTGGTATTTTTGTGGATGGAAGCTTCCAGTGCTTAGGCAACCCTAAGGAGGTACTTGATCTGATCTCACTTTTGTTTGTTCTTTTTTCTTATATTAGAAACAAATTTATGTATACACTCTACAAATTTGACTGGTATAATTTAAATGCCAGTTGAAGGCAAGGTATGGAGGGTCATATGTGTTTACCATAACTACTTCAGTAGAGCAGGAACGGGAAGTACAAACCCTAGTGCGGCGCCTCTCCCCAAATGCAAAAAAGATCTATCACATATCTGGTACGCAAAAGTTTGAAATACCAAAACAGGAGGTCAGAATTTCAGATATTTTTCTGGCAGTGGAAAAGGCCAAGAGCCAGTTTACGATTGACGCATGGGGTTTGGCTGACACAACTCTTGAAGATGTCTTCATAAAAGTCGCCAAGGGGGCACAGGCATTTAACGTGCTTTTGTAAATATTAAAGTTCAATTTACAGTATTAAGATTATAGTCATTTAACGTGCTTTCATTTTGTTTTTGCTTTCATTGCTTTCTATTGGCTTTTTTTTTTCTTTCTTATTATTGTTATTATATTTCTTTTGATTGTGTGTGTGTGGGTGTGGGTGTGGGTGGTGCGGGTGGAGGAGGTGGGGTGTATATATGTTGCAGTCAGATAGTACACGGCAAACCTTCAAAGATAATTTTCTTAAACACGTTGCGGACTTACACTAATAACACATAAATAGAGAAATATGCAATACCAATGAGAACTAATCACAATTAACAATCATGCACAATGAAATAAAAGAGAAGCACAAGATTTATGTAAAAATGTTTTTGGAAAAAAATCACCGGGAGAATGGCACAAAAGAATATCAATATACTTGAAGTCTTTACAATATGAAAAATGTTCATGCCAATAACACACTCACAGCTCGCGCACTACAACATACCTTTCCATTCAGGGGGAGATATTTGTACCATATGGGACATGGCGCTACCGGGGTTATCTAGACAAGCTCGGTTGCAAACAAACGTGATTTGGGCTGCAGGAGTGTGGGCTTTGTGGCGAGAGAGGAACAAAAGGTTCTTCTCTAACAAGCGGAAACCGGTGTATACATTAATTAATGATACAACGCTCAATATACTTTTTCGGCTTCAAAGCGGATAGAATTAGGAGGGGAATTCTAGATCATCGATGTATTTACTATGCCCTCTTAGCGGCAATTTTGGCTAGCTAGGCGTTACTTTATTTTCATCTTTTTGGACCATACTGGCCTTTGTAAATAACTCTTTTATTAATCAACACACTTGTTGGCGGCAAGGCTTCAAAGCGGATAGAATTGGGATCATGGAGGGATTTACTGTGCCCTCTTAACGGCAATTTGGCTAGTTATGTGTTAATAATGTATTTTCACTTTTTTGGGCCATTGTAAATAACTTTTTTATTAATCAAAACACCTGTTGGCGGTAAGTCTTCAAAGCGGATAAGATAGGAGGGGAATTCTAGACCATGGAGGGATTTACTGTGCTTTCTTGGCGGCAATTTTGACTAGCTAGGTGTTACTGCATTTTCACTTTTGGGCCATACTGGGCCTTTGTAAATAGAGGAGGGTTCCAATGCATCCTCTTTTCTATGCTTCCAATGCACTCAATTTTTATTTTCTCTATTTTCAAAGTCCGAACAGATAATCCGAACAGATCAACATGACCTTCATAATAAAATATGTTTGGAGACCAAATTTTATATTTTTTAGAATTTTTTTACTATTTTTTAAGATAGATACAAAATCACTTTATCGGATGATCCAGAATCTCCTTAAAACAATGATTTTGTTCATATCTTAAAAAATAGTAAAAAAATTCTAAAAAATGTAAAATTTGGTCTCCAAGCATAATTTATTATGAAGATCATGTTGAGCGGTTCAGATCGACTGTTTGGACTTTGAAAATAGAGATAAAGGAGATAAAAAGTTGGGTGCATTGGGAGCATAGAAAAGAGGTGCATTGAAACCCTCCTCTTGTAAATAACCTTTTTATTAATCAAAACACCTGTTGGCGGCACTTCGCCGCCAACCCTAAAAAAGATAACACTCTCATGATCTTTATCAATTTCATACAGTAATTTTGAGATTTTCTAGCGTATTTTATTGGAATAGAGAAAATAGAAAATAGGAAGCTTTTTAAGAAGGGCAAAAGTGGTACATAAAAGAAGAAAATTCTCTCAGCTCTCAATAGTTGAATTTCTGCCCTCAAGATAGCAACCCCCTTGAAAAAAATATTACCAGGCAAAAGCTACATGTATGATAAAACCCCACATTTCTTAGTTATTCTCTCTTAAAGGTTATGTACCAAAATAAATTAAATATCATTAAAAATCTGCTAGTTAAAGTCATTTTGTTCCTAATTAAATGCCTATGTTTTTACATTTAAAAAATAATCATGACTAACGAAAAATACAAACATTTAGTCTGTCGTAATTTTTAAGTATAATCTCAGTTTTTGCATCGGTAGTGCTTTTGCCACTACCGATTGTTATATTTATCCATTAGTATGAAAAAAAATTGGCATGCATGGTTGTAGCATAGCACACAGGTGGTCGTCAACACATCACACAGGTTGCCAGCTGTACATTAATTAGAATATATAAGATGTGTCTTTAATTCTTATTAATTATATATATTTATCCATTAGTATGAAAAAAATTGGCACGGTTAATTACTAGACACAGCACACAGATGGCCAGTTGTACATTAATTAGAATGCGCAAGTTGTGTCATTAATAAGGGTACAATCCGCCACAAGAGAGCAACAACCGAAATTCATTGCAAATTTTTCCATGACTTCAATTTTAATACAAACATAAGTAAACTCATAGAATAAAAAAAATACAATCCACAATGTAAGGAACCACCCTGATCAGGCCACATCCTTCTATCACATTCGTAGCAATTAGTCCTCACCAGTCCTATTTTTAACTGACTCGTCTAGTACTAGTTTAGGTCTGTGAATTTATACATATAGGAACTGTATTGTACATTAATGTATAACAAATAATTCTATCAAATAAAATTTCCCTTCAAGCTTTATTCTATTTACCAGCATCAAGTACTGATACACGTGTCTCCCACTAACCAAAAATTGCTCATACCTAAACCAGTTTCCCTTCAAGGTCCTGCCTATTTCCCTTGAAGTCTGAAAATCTTGAGCAACTCCAAGAGAAACTTCATGGCAGAAGCATAATTTGACTACAAACCACTGATATAGTCGGTACAACCACAATACCACACCAAAAATCACCTACCAAGGCATGATGGACTTTAATTCACACAGTTGATGATATTAGGGGAGGGCATGGCCAGCAGCAGCAGATGATATTGGTTATGTTTACTGCATTATGCTCGTGCGTGGTAGTGATGGATTTTGGATCATGAGAAGCCCACTCACCATCAATGCACAAGGAATCAAGTGTGCTCTCTTGGAAACATCTCGATCGTCAGCTCCAGCACCAGCTTTAAAACTAGACATTGATAACTCTGCCGGTAACAACAATCAAGGGAACCCAAGTGGGGCTGATATTTCTTTTAGCAGCGACTTCCACACGGCCAGCTACGCTCCGCCAAATGCTTCCAGTAACAAATACACCCAAGCTGCCGAAACAACCGACGGTCAGGATTTACGGCGAGGCCGACAACGATCTCAGTGTCACTGCACGAAATGGTACCGTTGTGCTGGCACCTGCTGACTCTAACAATAATAATCAGGACATCAGGTAGTTAATCAATTAATTAAAAACCTGATAAATAAAAAGAAACAAATAATTAATTTAATCAATTGATTACTTATCAGCGCCTGGTTTCAGAGCTAGTACTTGGGAAAGCAATAATTAATCAATTGATTGATTTCCTTTGGAGCTCACACTAATCAATCAAAACCAGATCTCCCAGAAAAATAAAAAGGAAAAAGAATAATTCAATTAATCAGTGGATGAACTACCTGATAGTAATCGTTAAGTCAGTAGATGCTAGCACAACAGTACCAATTTGTGTAGTGATACTGAGAGCGTTGTTGGCCTGGCAATAAATTCTGAGCGTCCGTGGTCTCGACAGCATGGTGTATTGGTTGGTGGACGTAGCTGGCTGTAATGAAGCCGTTACCAAAAGAAATGTCGACACCACTTGAGTTCCCTTGATTGCCGTTAATAGAAGACTAATCAACGTCTGGTTTCAAGATCTGCTGCTGGAGCTGGCGATCGAGGTGTTATCAAGAGAGCACACTGGTTCTAACGGTATTGTATAAGTTGTTGGGCCGAACGATTACTGCTGTTGCGCTCTTCTCACTGTTGCTGTTCTCTAGTATTCAATCCTCTCATCCAGAGAATGAATGGAGCAAATTAAGGTGTCACCCTCCACATGGGCCGATCGATTGCTGCTGCTGCTCTCTTCTCACTGTTGCTATGCTCAATCAGCTCATCCAGGGAATGAATGGAGCACCCATTCGCCGGCTTTTCTGAGAGATCTAGATTTATTTGAGAAGGAATGGTCAGAGCGACCGTGCGGCGATAGCGGTGATCTAGTTTACCGGGAGAGGCGGCCACTATAACATAACAGTCGTATGGCGAAGGATTTGAAATCAGAGGGTTCGATGATCAGATTTGAAATCGTATGGCGTAGGATGCCCATATGGATCCATCGACTCGCACATATTAACCTCCGACAAAATCAACAAAGTGATTAAGCAAATTGGGCCTGGTAGGTATTAGGTGCGCTTTATTATTGTTGATACTAAAGCCCATTTTAAGAATAAATGATGCAGCCCTATACATTCGCAATCTTGAAGCTCTAATTGTTAAATGATGCACTAAGTTCTATAGAAAAGGAACAATAAAAGAGTGTAAGATTATGTTACAATAGTTGGCAAAATTCCAGAGTGAAATTATAAGAATAATGTTTTACAAAAATGAAATAAAATTATGGAGTCAAATTCCTTTTCTTTACACTTTAGTTCCTTATAAGAATAATTTATATAGTAAATATTGTATCAATAAAAATTTAGAATAAAGTAATGCCGCAATGGTTCATATATATCTCTGTTAGTTCTCGCATATTTTTTTTATTTTGCTAATTACTGTCAATTTGTATGATATACCTACCAGTTTGAGTTTGAGGATACAAGTACAATTTTTATAACTAAATCACGTATAATTATTGATCATCTTATTCATGTTGTGCGTTTATGTAAGATGTGTTTTACAACAACCTGATCATTTTATAATTTTGAAGTAATCATTGATTTTAAAGTCGAGAAAAAATAATCCAACACAATCAAATATAAAATCTTAGAATTAAATATAATTAGAGGAATCAACGTAACAAGAATACGAGAAGATGCCATCGTTCTAAATTGACCGGATTTTATTTTCATCGTTAAATATTCAAGCAGTTGATATAAAGGACATTTTTAATTTGTAACTAATTAAGATTGTGAAGAAAGTTTTAATTCTATCAAAATCAATCTGATTCATGAATTTAGGATAAGATCAAAATTTAGGTGAAGATCAAATGAGAATAATATATATAATAAAATAGAGAAGCAGTTGCTCAAAGTATTAGCTTCAAATGCAAAATTGCACACCATATATATATATATATATATATATATATATATATATCGTCTTTAGACAATTTCTATCATATATAGATCGCTGGCCTTTTTGTGATATCATAAGTTTCGTTTAGCATTCGGTTCAGTTGAGGTCATTTCTTGAGTCAATGTTTGAGATATGCTTAATTGATAGGGTCAATGCTTCATATGGGATGCACACATGTTATATTGGCACTTGTATCAAGGTTTATGGTGGGTTTTTTTTTAAATAATATTCAAGATTTTTCCATTCATTAATCGTAAAGATAATTCCTGCGTACACCTAACTTTTTCTTGTATATCCACCTTTTATGTTGTATTTTTGTAATATTATTTAAATTAATTAATTAATTAAAATTGTAAATGTGTCCTTAATCATTTAGATAGGGGTAAGTCAAATTTGAGTCAATTTCGAATTTGATTAGTCGTTTATCATAAAGCCATTAAATCTTAACTGCTAAATTTTTAAAATTATTTGATGGAAGACTAAATGTCTTTCAAATCAATCCAAATTTGACACATGCATCACACATGTTGGGTATAGGCTAGAATTACCCTTCACGTAAAATCAATCACACATGTTGGAGTCACACGGTCCCTAAATACCACCAAAAAAGAAGTAAAGGAAAAAATAAAAAATAAAAAATAAACAGTGGAAAGATAAAGAAAACAGTAAGATAGAGCCGTATATTTTTAGCATGCTATGCAATACTTTCACTTGAAAAAGCGGGTCAATATAACTTCTGTTATAGCAGAAAGTATTGCATAGCATGTTATATTTCAGTAGAAATATAAGATTTGTGTAAGAATTAATAACAATCAAGGAACAAGTGAAGAAGACGGGGAATTGTACCGAAAAATACGTACCAGTACGTAGTTCACGTTTTTTCAAGTTAGACCTAAATTAATTTTGCAAACAAAATGCAATTCAGAGAGTAATCTGGTTTCATCTATTTGTAATCGGAATACTTCATCTACAGTTTCAAAAATAACTTCTTTTTCTATGCTAATGCTGTAATGCATGTAGCTCACTAAGAATGACAAAATTCATTGGGTACTTCATCTACCGTTTCTAAAAAATTATAGCTATATATCGTTTGGAAAAACATCTTAACAACAGTATATTCCAGCCAATAGTATTCTGGTCCTATTTCCTAAGATAACATTAATGCATACCACTTTGCAAAATGATCAGATTAGAGGCTACATATATGACCAATTAACAGTATATTCCAGCCGAGGACTGAAAGAGATGATCTAACTTACCGGTCTTCGTATATAATTAGCAAGGCCAGAACCAAATCGGTGAGTCAAATGCATAGGGGAATCTTCGTTTCCCATAGTCAAAAACTCCAAAATTGTGGTTTGAATGAGATGTTTCAGCATCATGAGATTGAGAGCAGGGCGAGACTTGATTAGTAAAATAAATGCAGTTCCGTTGTATATCATCACGACCGGAACTTGACACCGCATATGAACAATCAGCACCAAAAAACAAAGCATCATTTTTTAAGCTTCTAACACAGCTATACGAGGAGACATAATATGTAAGCTTAAGTTTATACAATTTTACTGGTTTCGGTGTGTGATTTTCGAAACTAACCATTTCATTCTTGTTTATCATCAGCATGACGAGTTCACTGTTCCACTCTAGGAGATACCTTGTCCACCCAAAGGAATGGTCAGAGTAGGCGATTAAGTGCTGGGCAGAAGAGCTTCGGTGGTTCCAGCAAGAGAGAACATCTCTTGAAACAGCATATAATTTCCCTTCATATATAGCGATATCCTCATAAGTCGTGATGGGTAAGAAAAAATGCTTGCAATTCATCCGATTCCAACTCTCATCTCCAAGCTTCATAGAGACTAAGCATCCCTGCTGGGTAAGACAAAATGCTTGCAATTCATTGGGGTTGTCGGGATGGTGGCACAAAATTACTTTTTTGGGGTGCTCATTTTCTATGCCCTTTGAGGGGAGAAGGACATGGGCGCCCGTAAGAGGCTTGATTAGGTGGAGCTGGAGTTGCTTGTCGAGGGTTACAAGCCAACCTTTGTAGGAGCCCAGCCATTGGTGGTCGCAGAATGAGGGGACGGGGATCTGTACAGAATAATAGACGGCAGTGATGAGATCATAAAAGGTGAGATCACTGTGGTTGGGGCCGGTATCAGATTTCTGAGCAGAGCAGAGCAACCACGGGATGGGTTGGTCACGACGGAAGGGAGGAAAGGAAGGGAGGCAAGGGCGAATTGTGGAGGCCCAGGAAATGCACACAGCGGAGAGTCGGATGAAGGTGGTGACATCAAGACTGTTTGCGATAGAAAGAAGTAGGTCGGGTGGAAGACTTGCCCAGGAGTCGGGAATTCGGTGGCTCATGTTGTTAACAGATATTGGTCGATATCATTGTCAATAAGAATTCATATCCAGTTAGGTATCTGACCTGATAGAATGAGATTTGGATTGCTTATCTCAATTTTTCATGAATCTCATAAACCAGCTGCATCTAAGGCATGATAAAAAAGATATCGCGCAGCTGAAATTTTCCTCAGATTAAGTGCAGTGCCTGAGGATATACAAATATATTTGCAATTGGGTTAGGAGCTGGGTGGAGCCTTGGAGGGTAAGAGTTTATATATTCGAGGGATGTCTTTATAAAGTGTTTTTTTTTTTTTTTTTTCAATTTAAGGTGAGAGCTATATATGGATACTTCAAGAAAATATAGAGACAGCGTGTTTATTCATTATCTATTAAGAGATATATTTAGCAAAAAAAACATTATTGAAAGTCTAAACCAATATAGAAAATTATATAAATAGAGTCCAGCTATTGTATCATCAACGGCATTACGACGGAAATAAATTCTCCAAAAAAAAAAAAATTCTAGAGAAAAATATAAAACACAGGTTCAATAATTTGATAACTGATCGGTCATGGGCCAAAATGCCTAATAATAGTCCAATAATAGTCTCAAAGCAAAAAGTGCCCGAGTAAAAATGTATCATTGTTCTTCTAAAGATAATAAAATCCAAAATTGTGTTCAATTCAATTAGTTCTTGAGGACAAAATATATTCTTGAAGCTTCTTGAGACACTCCAAGCATCCAACAAGATATTGACAAACTCAAACAATTTTTTGCAAATTGCCACTTCCAATGGAGATATTTTTTTTAGTACAGGTTGGAGGTAATGTCACGCAACTATTGGATTACCTGATCATTCGGGTTTCGAACCTGCGACATCCCGCACTGAGAACATTGTCTTGTCAGTAGACCAAAGCCTCGTTCTCGCTTTCAATGGAGATTTCAATTTTACATCAATTATAACCTAAGAATTAGATGAAATTAAATTGTTAGGATGGATTTATACATTGTATCAAGTCTTTGAAAGATCATATATGCAACAAATACAATACATTAATTTAATAGAAGTGCGGCGCATTGCAAAGAAACCCCAGTAATGGTTAATGATTACATGTGCAGGTTAATCATGCAAAACTCCGGTTTGCATTGGTTCACAGAAACGCAATATTACAGGACAGAACATTGTCTTGTCAGTAGACCAAAGCCTAGTTCTCGCTTTCAATGGAGATTTCGATTTTACATCAGTTATAACCTAAGAATTAGATGAAATTAAATTGTTAGGATGGATTTATACATTGTATCAAGTCTTTGAAAGATCATATATGCAACAAATACAATACATTTGATAGAAAATGACTTGCACGACTTTGTTTAAATTAGCACAACTCCAAAAGTATATCGGATCAGCTTCAAACGGCGAATCCAAACGGTTAAAATCCATGTACTTCATGAGTGATTCATGTACATGCAAAATTTTTGAAAGTTTCGAATTTATTTGCTACAAGATCAAGCGGTCAAAGAAATAATGAAAAATGAATATATAAAACAACTTTTAAAATAAGTTATAAAAGGTTCATTTCTTTTGACCGCTTGATCATGTGCTAAATGAATTCGAAACTTTCAAATTTTTTCATGTACATGCATCACTCACGAAATAGATGGATTTCAACGGTTTGGATTTGTCGTTTAAAGCCAATCCGATAGTAAATGTTGTTTCAATACAAATTTATTTAAGAATGTAATGGTCCATATTTGTAGGCTCTCGCATTGTTTTATTTTGTTATTTACAGTTATTTGGTTTCATGTTATGGCAGTCTCAATTCGCATGATGTTCCTATCCTGTGTGAAGATAAAAGTACAATTTTTATGACTAAATCATGCATAATTGATCATCTTTTTCATGTTGTGTGCTTATTTAAGATGGTATTTTCAACAACCCTGATCATTTCATAAGTTTAAAACTAATCATTGTTTTAAGGTTGAGGAAAAATAATCCAACACAATCAAATATAAAATTTCATCTTTAAATATTAGAGGAAATCAATTTAATAAAAATACAAGGAAATGCAGTTATTCTAAATTACTAAGTATTTAGAGTGAAACTCATCAATTACTAACCCTCCTTAGAATAAAACTCTTAATAAGAAATTAATTTCTTTGTCGGATGCCTGATCACAGTTTCAGCAACAATATCGGGCTTTTGCTACTGTGTTTGTCATGGTTAGAACTCAAAAGGCATTACAATCCTGATTGAGTACAATGAAGAGTGATCTTCCCTCTTCCGATATTATCAAATAAAGAAGTACGGATCGCTAGTATAAGTTCCGTTTGTAGCACTCGGTTCAGTTGAGGTCGTTTGCAGAGACGACGTTGAGATGAATTCACATCACCTTGGATTACGTGACTCAAGCAAATTATGATCGGACGAGTCTTTCAACATGGCACGAATCTCTAAACAGGCACCCTACAGCCTCCATTGGCACCGGATTGAGTTTAGGCCCAGATAGAATTAATCTGAGCCGTCCGTTTCAATTTGCTTGAGTCAGGTACCTGGGAGGATACGGATTCCGTTGAGATATGCAACAGAATCTCTGCTTAATTTGTATAGTGGTGACTAATTATGTTGATGTCAAAAATATTTAATTATTTGTTATTTAACATTAAATTGATGGGTTATATTGTAGATGTAATTTATGCTGTATTAAAATTCAAGTGCGAGATGTTACATTTTTAATATATTTATTAGTGCTTTTAGTCTGTTCAATTACTCACTTTCCATTCACACAGTCATCAAAACTAGTAGCTATTCTTAAAATATTATCAAATAAATAAATCTACTTGCGCTAATATGAGAAAAAAAACAATTACCGATATTTTCATATATTATAAAGAAATTGTAGAATAATCTTAATTTTTTTAATGCGAAAAGATTTGTATGCAAATGTTTGTTATAAACATTACAATACATCTACAATAATTAGTTTGAGTGAGGCTACGGTGCTATGCATACCACCGTTTGGGTCCGTGCTACGGCTCAAAATTTGACTTTTCAAAATCTTAACGGTCGATCCGAACCGTTCAACATGATTATAAAATGTATGTACTTGCAAACCAAATTTTACATTTTTAATATTTTTTAGATAGGCTGTTTTTGGATAGTCCAGAATGTTCAAATCAAGTGATTTTCGAAAAAATAGTAAAAAAGTTTCGGCCCACCTCACTCAAACTAATTATTGACAAAAAGTTTATGCAAAACTCTACACTAGAAGTCCCAAATTAAGTCTACACTATATATGACCTTTCACAGAGAGAGCTAAAACAGAAAGTATACTAAGTTCAAATTTCATTGTTAGTTTATTACAGGAAATAGTGAGAGTCCATATATATATATATGAGGAGGGATCAATTTATAACAAATTTGAGTTACAACAAAGTTACAACAACTATTTTTTTCATTTTCAAAGTTCAAATCGTCGATCCAAACCGTTCAACATGATTATCTAAATAAAATGTACTTGCAGATCAAATTTTACATTTTTTTTGAATTTTTTTACTATTTATTAAGATGGGTACAAAATTCAATGGTCTGAATATGACTATTTTTTATAAAATACTTAATAAATAGTAAAAAAATTCAAAAAAATGTAAAATTTGATCTGCAAGCACATTTTATTGTGGAGATCATGTTGAACGGTTTGGATCGACGATTTGGACTTTGAAAATGAAAAAAATGGTTGTTGTAACTCAAATTTGTTTTAACTTGATCCCTCCTCTCTCTCTCTCTCTCTCTCTCTGTCTCTCTCTCTCTCTCTCTCTATATATATATATATATAACTACGTATATTTGTACAAAATTAACAAAATTTTCAGAAAAGTTTATTTAGTATCAAATATTATTACCATTATTAAAAGAAGAGAATATATACGCTGAATATTGTTGTTGAGGGGAAATTCTATAGGTGTTTCTCCCAACTTATAGGGTTTGGAATACCTGTTTTTTTTTTTGTTAACTTATAGGTATATAATCTAGATCACTTTAACAAATAATTAGAAGCTTAAATGTAAACAAAGAAGTAATAGACAAATGTAGCTAATTATGTATTATTGCTTTTTGTCAATAAAATTAATGTTTCTTTTCTTCTTCAACCATGCATATTCAGACTTCAGCTAGAGAAAGGTTCCTTAATTAAGTACTGCTTTGATTAAATCAAGATTATCTAAGCGCTAGTTGTATGGTTGTTGGAAATCAATTTCGGCCCACCTCTTGATTTTGGCCCACCACCTCTTGAGGTCAATTTACTTGCAAGTTACAGAAGTGCCAAATACCCGGAGCGTATTGAGTTAAAAAAATGAATTAAGTGCACCATTTTTCTCAGCAAAACCTGAATTGAGAAAGTATCCGACTCTTTATTCATGAAGATAACCTTAGATAATAAAACGATTGTTATTGACACATGACATCAATTAGTCGGTACAGAAATTAATTAAGTACTATATAGCTAATATATACTTTGCTAATATAAGGAAAGGAGAATTTGTAATGCATCGCTCATGCTCGGCCTCTTACTGCGCTCCTCTTCCATGCAAGAGACAGCCAACTTTACCATTGCTGCTGCCTGTGAGCAGTCAAAATTCATCTCTAATCGGGTATCCACAAAACCCGAAACCCAATTCGGCTCATCTCCATTTGATTTTTGCTTTGCTGTCTCGATGAGATCTCTCATACGGACATCTCTCTCATCTCCGACGACTGTTGCCATATTTGAAACACTCACGCCGGTAACCAGCTCTAGAAGCACAACACCGAAACTATAGACATCAGCTTTTGCCGTTATCGGAAGATTGAATGCCCATTCGGGAGCAATGTACCCCCTTGTTCCTCGGATTTGTGACATCTCGTGGTTGGGACTGCCCCTATTCAACAACTTGGCCAAACCAAAGTCTGCTATCTTTGGCTCGAGATCGGCATCTAGTAGTATGTTCCCGGGTTTCACATCACAGTGCAAAACCCATTCAAGGCACTCATGGTGAAGATACGCTAACCCTTTCGCAACTCCGGCTGCGATCTTGTATCTTTCGTGCCAGCCCAGACAAATGTTACCATCTTGCGCCACATCGAACAGGATTTTATCCAATGACCCGTTCTCTACGTACTCAGAGACCAAGATCCTGTGTGGGCCTTCAGAGCAAAAACCACAAACTTGGACGAGGTTCATATGGTTAATGCGACCTATTACGCTTAATTCGGCTTGGAACTCTTCTTCTCCTTGTGTCACAACATCCAATTTTTTGACGGCTACCAATCTCTCATCGTATAATATTCCCTTGTAGACTACTCCAGATCCTCCCCTGCCAATTTCATCTTTGAAATTCTTAGTTGCCTTCACCAATTCTTTGTAAGTGTACCTCTGAAAATTATTGGTCATTTTCTTGTAGCCATCCAATACTTCAATTGGTCCGACCTCCTTTCTAAACATAAAGCACCATCCTATAGTAATAAACAGAGCCTCTATGATCAAAATTGACAAAGCAAAACTTAACAAATATAGAAACACTGCACTTTCCTTGTGTTTTGTCTTGGAGAAATGTTCTTTAACATCATGACTTCCATTGCATGACGGATTGTGCACCTCTGGTACTTCAAGCCCTGATTGCGGTATGGAACTTCTCAGCACATTCATGGTCACGGGAACTTTGAGATATATAGTACCCCAGTGGCCGGGATAGGTGTTCCCATTATAAGTGAAGATTTGAGGATACATGCCCGACTTGATTTCATGTACTGTAAACCGACACATGAGCAATCTCTTCTGCATTTCATTCTGCATTCGTTAACAGAGATACCCTGAACAAAGTAGTAGTCGGACCCCCAAAAGTCAGTTTGTGGAAGCATTACAAGTTTCATTTTTTCGGCACAACTAGAACTAAACGTGGGCTTGCAACCTTTACTCCAATTGCTAGAATCTCTCATCTCATAGCCCGGCGGGCACGAACAGGATGGTGTCGGTGAATACACACAAATCCCACTCTTACCGCATAACCCGTGAACTAAACACTGTTGAGAAAAGGCTTGCCATGAAACAGACCAACTACCGTTTCTCTCATCTAGACTATACAGCCTTAAATTACCATCATAGTCTAGTGTTAGCCGTCTTTTAATACCCTCCTCTTTAAAATCAGAAGCATAAAATGTGAGGTTATCACTTGATTTGAAGTACCCATGGTCATCAAGGACCCCATATCGGGTGCTATTAGACGATCATCTACTGTTACTCCATGAATTAGTACCAGGTGGTGGCCAATAGATGGCAGAAAGCTCCGCATCTTCGTAAATCAATGATACCATGTTATCATCACTATACCGACAAGCATAATGACTCGAGGAATTTAGAGATACGTCGGCCGATACGAGTTTTGTTTTCAAAGTGATTGGTTGACCGGGTAGCAAAGTATTGGTAGGATTATCAAAACTTTGCCAGAGATATTTTCCACCATTATCCATAATAACAAGATTTCCATTTTCCAATAGCTCAGCATGATTTGCACCGGATCCACTTGTGTCGGTGCTCCAAACAACCTCCCCGTTATAATCCATTAGTACCATATTCCCATCCTTGTGAAACACAACCCGTGATCCTTTGCCATTGACGGGGTTGTTGCGATTTGCGCTCCATGCGATGGTTTTGTTATATGATTTTGAAAACCACATTGAGAAGGTGAAGGAGTTGATGCCAACTTCGTGAAAGCCGCATGAGAAGGTATCGTTTAGAGAGACTAGGACATTCGAGGAATCCTCTACAGAGAGAGAAGATCCTCTGAGAAGGAGATTGCTGCTTGTAGCTGCGGAGCATAAAATTGGAGAGAAACTGACTGTGAGTAACAAGATCAAGGTAAATTTGCTGTACATCTCTTGTTTTTTTTGGTGTGTTGGTGAAGAGCAACTTAATTTGAAAAACAGAGATAGAAAGAATGAGAGAACAGAGCTTTACTCAGATAGATATGTCCCCAAATTTCGAATGGAAATATTTACGAAAAAGAACAAAAGTAGAATTAATTAATTTGAATTAATCACATCCGTGAACTTTGTCTTTTTTCACGCGCTGTTAGCTCAACTTGAAATAAAATAAAATAAAAAAGTGTCTTTCATGAGTGCAAGTGCAAGTGTGCAATCAATTAGGCCAATCCAATCAATGTCGAAAGCGAAATCGGGTTATAGTATGCTATTTATAATTTATATATATAATAATGGTAGAATTTCTCCAACTAATAATGATATCGTGACCTATAACAAACACTCTTAATATATGGGATGTGGAAGAAAGATCAAATTGAGCAGGCATTGGAGTTTCTATGTGACATGATTTCTAAGGGGCATGAGTGCATGACTCTGACTTAGAGTGGGAAAACGTGCCGTGCCGTGACTAATACGTCATGACTTTGGTCCCGTGCCGTGCCGTGACCAAGTTAATTTTTTACGTGCCGTGCTGTGCCGTGACCAAAATGTCAAGGGGTGGTCACGGCACGCGAATGGTCACGCCACGTGAGTCACGCCGTGCCTAAACGTGCCGTGACTATACGTGACTCGTGTGACTCGCGTAACTATTTAATCATAATTTAGGTTAGTTTATTCAAGATTCACCATTAAATCAATATCTAATAGTTCTAATTACACGTGACTCGCGTGACTACGTGTCGTGCCGTGCCAAAGTTTCAAAAGATAGGCACGGCACGCGAAATGGTCACAGCACGGGACACACAAGTCACGGCACGTAACTGACATGCGTGCCGTGCCGTTCCGTGCAGCAACCGTGCCGTTTCGTGACGGAGCCGGCTCCGCCGTGCCATTTTTCCCACTCTACTCTGACTCATGACTCATGAGGCTGATGTCATGTATCATGACCTATACCACTCTTACATATGGCAGATTGGCAGGGCAAGAGTCTGATGTCAGTACTGAAGGGCATGACTCGGATGTCATTACTTATAACACTCTTTCAGACAGGTTGTAGTTGTACAACAGAGGTGAAACTGAGAAGACTATATTCTTTTTAAATAAAAAGATATATTTATCAATTCACTTTTTAAAATAACAAGTAAATACAAAATGTTAAGTTTTTTTAAGATATTACATATTATTATGATATTTTTATGAAGAAATTGAAATTTTTAAAAGTTTATAGACATTAGAAATTCTTCTTCCATGAGACCATGACTACTTTAAGATTTCGCACATGTCCTATTAATAACAAGTGTGAACTGGAGATGACGGGAAGAAACTTCCTTTGGTTGATTTCCAAACACTCCACTTACATAACTACGGCGGCTTTCATAATTTTCATTTTTCTATTATTTATTAAATTAATTTCACCTAAATAAATTTGATTCATCATTGTCCTCTGAAGACTAATTAAAATTATCAATTTACTCTCATTTCTTAACTCAAAAAAAAAACAATATACCACCGTCCTTTCGTTTTTCTATCACCCCTTTCATATTATTGCTAACTTAACATTAATATATCCGAATACGGATCCCCCGAGGATCCTTCTTTTAACTTGGCACGAATTGGAAACGGACTGTCCATGATCATTCTTTTTAACTTGATATGAATCTCAAAGCACAAATAATACATCCCCGAATATGCACTGTTTTGAGTTAATCGATCTGATCATTCATGCCAAGTTACAAGCCAACCTGCGCACATGGGGCACATGGGGCAAATTTGATTTCGGTACATACCAAATTCACCGACATTTTTATTAATATCCAAAGTTTAATACAAATTATATTATACCCAGAACTCAACTCAATATCGATATATACCCAAGCCGGCTATTTTCTAGCCGGCTATGTACCTCCTTTTTTTTTTTTTAGAGAGACACTATGAAGATCAAAATATTGAAATCTAACTCTGAAAATTTGAAATTTTTGTTTAAATTATTTGTTATATTACTTCTTTGAGGAGGGATCAAATTACAACAATTATTTTTTATTTTCAAAGTCCAAATCGTCGATCCAAACCGTTCAACATGATTTCCACAATAAACTGTGCTTGCAGATCAAATTTTACATTTTTCTGAATTTGTTTACTATTTATTAAGTATTTTACAAAAAATAGTCATATTCAGACCATTGAATTTTGTACCCATCTTAATAAATAGTAAAAAAATTTAAAAAAATATAAAATTTGATCTGCAAGCACATTTTATTTAGATAATCATGTTGAACGGTTTGGATCGACGATTTGGACTTTGAAAATGAAAAAAATAGTTGTTGTAACTTGATCCCTCCTCTACTTCTTTTGATGTATAATTAGCATATTTATACTAAAATACGCTAGAATACTTGAAATTATGTTGAATTACACTATATTACAATAAATTATGTTCAATTATACTAAATTACGTTAAATTATAATAACTTCGCTAATTATACTGAAATACAGTAAAAAAAATACTAAACTACACAAAATTACGCTATAGTAGACTGATTTTGCTCATCTTTCATGAATCATAAAAAATAGTAAAAAAATTCCAAAAATAGTAAAAATTGGTAATCTGCAAGTTCATTATGTAACTAATTTACTGAGCTACTTGGATTGATTGATAGAAATGAAAATCTTAATCGGAAACTTCAACTCAAGTTTTGAGGCTCTTCTCTTTGTTTTTTGGCGATTCTGAATTTCAGAATCCGGTATAGCTAACACAGACGCATGTGCATTTTTGCAAGCTTTCCGAAAAGTGGTCATTTGCTGAAATCGAACACTCGAGCGCCGTTTTATGACCGTTTGAAGTTTCATCGTTGTTTTTCTCCTTTTTAGTGAAGATATCGTCCCTATTCATATCGTATTTTAGCGTAATTTACCGTATTTTAACGTAATTTAATGTAATTTAACGTAATTTAACATAATTTAGTGTTATTCAACATAATTTCAATTAATCTATCGTATTTAGTATAAATATGCTAATTATACATCAAATAAGTAATATAACAAATAATTTAAACAAAAATTTTAAATTTTCAGAGTTAGATTTCAATATTTTGATCTTCATAGTGTCTCTCTAAAAAAAAAAAAAAAAAAGGTACATAGCCGGCCATAAAATGGCCGGCTTAGGGAAGGGAACATAGCCGGCCAGAAAATGGCCGGCTTGGGTATATATCGATATTGAGTTGAGTTCTGGGTATAATTAATAATTTGTATTAAACTTTGGATATTAATAAAAATGTCGGCCAAATTCATGCCAAATTAAATCTGAGAGTTGAGATTAATGCCGACATTTTTATTAATATCCAAAGTTTAATACAAATTATTAATTATACCCAGAATCGGACCAATTATCGATATATACCCAAGCCGGCCATTTTCTGGCCGGCTATATACCCTCCCTAAGCCGGCCATTTTCTGGCCGGCTATGTACCTTTTTTTTTTTTTCCCCGCATTTTAGAGAAAGACACTATGAAGATCAAAGTATTGAAATTTAACACTGAAAATTTGAAATTTTTTGTTTAAATTATTTGTTATATTACTTCTTTTGATATATATATAATTAGCATATTTATACTAAAATATGCTATATTAATTGAAATTATATTGAATAACACTATATTATGTTAAATTATGCTAAATTACATTACATTACTTTATAATACGCTATATTAATTGAAATACGCTATATTGTGGTACTATTTTTTATGTTGTGCTACTATTTTAATGTTGTTATATTTTCTGTTTAGCATTATCATGATAATTTATTTTGATCTGTAAAATATAAAAATAGTACCATAAAAGCACACATACACAAAAACCGAAATATAGGATAATTCAAATATACCAAATATAAATAGTATATCAAATAAAAATAGTACAAAACTAGTAAAAATACAACTAAAACGGAGAGGGGGAATATCGTTGAGGCGGTACTCCGGCGTTCGCCCGGCGCCAGCGCGGCCAGGCTCCGTCTCTCTCGGGCTCATCTGAGGCATCGACAGACCTCAGTATCTGCTCGGCAGTATCCCATCTGGCATCGCCCGTGGAGACTGGCGGTACTGGCGGAGGTGTAGCGAAGATAGATGCGGCAAACCCAGTCCCAAAGGCAGGCTGAGTATGAGACCCGCTACCACTAGCCTCTCCATCATGCGGCATCTCTGTGCCATATCGGGGCCATGTCGGTGCCGACATGATCTCCTCGAACTCGTAGAGACTGCACGAGAGGGACTCGTACTCAGAAGTATCGGTCTCCACAGGTGGTGGCTGTGGTGGCATCTCTGCTGGACCCTGCAATCATACACATAAATTATTAAATTTAATCTGAATGAAGAAATTTATTAAAACCTGACAGATACTGAAGTATGACATACATAAGGCTGCACCGGACGTCCATGCTCGTCGTACCATGCCGTCCACCCAATGTCGGACAATACCCAACGATGGTAGTCCCACTCTGGATGTGAATCGGGGGAAGATGGCATATCATCCATTAGAACCGGGCTCGGTCGGGCTCCTGCGGATCTATCTCACGCCAGTTGATGTTCTCTCTGGCGTCTCGCAGCATACCAATGATCTTTCCACCGTGCCCGGCATCCTCAACCACATTCGCATTCTTCTTGAGGGTGCGGTACCCAAGCCGTCTCCAGTTCTTCTTTCCCAGCATGCGGATCCCATGCCCGCACTCCTTGATCGCGGCCAAAAGCTGAAAAAAATTTAGCATGTCAGATCAAACCTTGATGTATTACTAAGTTAGATCAAACCTTGTGTTTTAGGTGCTTTACCTGGTGAGCCCATCCACGACCGTTGGGATGGTAACCATCATCCGTTTTGATCCTGTCGCGGAGATGGGCACCGTAATCACCCTGCAGATAGACACTCGCCATGCAGACCTGCGTGTACCATACATCGTACCTCAACTGGGGATCCCCCTGGGTCTGCTGAAGCACATCTGGCTCGTGATAGAAGTCTGTATACTGAGGATCTAAGGCCGTCATGTAGTATGCATCGTAATGGGTGCTCCAGTCCTTATCCAGTCGCGCTCGGTGGGTAACGCTGTAAAGAAGACGTTAGTTGCAATAAAAAACTATCAAGTAATATGATTTATTTAATAAATACAATAGACTACGACTTACCGGTGCAGGTCTCTGTGCGTGTAACTCGGCAAAGATGGGTCTATGGGAATCAACGCCGCTCGACCAAACTGGCGGAGCACCTGATCTGGATAGTGGTGCTCTACTATCCAGAAATGTATGAGTGGACCTCGATAGAACCACATCTCCCGCTCCTGCTCGTCAGTCACACTGCCCGGCAAGAGGACCTCCACGTACAACTGATCGTACGGCGTCCACTCAACAAGAGGCTCAGGCAAACTCTGAAGCTCTGACCGGACTGGCCTGATCCCAACGGTAGCACCGTGGGTCCGATCCTGGTAGTGGTGGAAACCGTACCACTTCTTGGCGTATGCGGGGCAGTGAAACACATCTGGCTCTCCCCAATCCGGCGCCTCATTGAGGATAGGACGGCCCACCGGTAGCCGTGACCACGACCAGTGCTGAAGCAGGAGTACCGGCCCGTACATCTGCTTCGCCGTTGGCTTCATTTTCAAGAACATTACACGTCAGTGTATTTTGATGGATTGATTGATTAAATAATTTACACTAAAATAAGAGTTGGTGACTTACCTCACTACTACGACACAGGTGGTAGTACAGATACGCCAGGACAGCTCCACCCCAGTTGTACGACGTCGGCCGCTCAATCTCCATCAGCAACGGGAGATACATCATCTGCATCTGATCACCGCTGGAATCAGGAAACATGACAGAACCAAAAAGGTCCATCACGTAGCCCCGTGTATATCTGCAATACAAAACATATAAAAATTCTAATAGAATCATCGTATTATAAATTAATTAGTAGATATTAATAAAAATTTACCTCTGAATCTCCAGCTCGGTGGAATCTGCCGAGAGACCCGCGATGAAGTGCTGTCGTAACCTCGTCATCCGCAAATAGAACTTCGATCTCCCATGGTCCCCAATGATATAGGAAGGATCAGCTCCCAACAACTCCTCGACATAACCTGCGAATCTGGTGCTGTCAGAGACGCCGCCGACGAGTGTGCCACGGATAGACAAACCCCAGAGAGCACTCACATCCTGGAGAGTCACTGTCATCTCTCCGAATGGCATGTGAAACGTGTGCGTCTCGGGACGCCATCGCTCCACCAGTCCAGCGATGAGAGATGCATTGATGATGCTCTTCTCTGTCCGCACGATGTCCACAACCTGGTAGAGACCCAGGTTGATGAGGTACGGCTCCATCACCTCGTAGTACCTCATGTGAACACACCTCAACTTCACATCTAGAATATCCGTGTCCTGCGTTGAAAAATGTAATCCGCATGGTGACAACATAATAAAATTTAAATCCAACAAAATTTAATGAAAATATAAGAAAAGGAACGTACCTCACGAGAAGCCAGTGAGACTCGGTGCTCGCTGTGGGGAATCCACAGAAGAGGACTGATGTGCTCCGTGCTGCTGGTACTGATCGGCTCGTCCACTACTGGACGCTGGGTAGGCCGTGCTCTAGGCATCCTGATATCTAAAATAACCTAAATTCGGTGAAATTACGCTTGATCAGCATAATTATGGTAAAAAAGGCCAAAATACCCTAAATATTAGTCATCTGTGCTAATTACACTAAATTATGCTTAATCAGCCTAATTATGGTAAAAAAGACCAAAATACCCTAAAAATTGGTCATATGTGCTAATTACACTAAATTACGCTTAATCAGTCTAATTATGGTAAAAAAGACCAAAATACCCTAAAAATTGGTCAAACGTGCTAATTTCGGTAAAATTACGCTTAATCAGCATAACTATGGTAAAAAAGGCCAAAATACCCTAAAAATTGGTCAAACGTGCTAATTTCGGTAAAATTACGCTTAATCAGCATAACTATGGTAAAAAATGCAAAAATACCCTAAAAATTGGTCAAACGTGCTAATTTCGGTAAAATTACGCTTAATCAGCATAACTATGGTAAAAAAGGCCAAAATACCCTAAAAATTGGTCAAACATGCTAATTTCGGTAAAATTACGCTTAATCAGCATAACTATGGTAAAAAAGGCCAAAATACCCTAAATATTGGTCAAACGTGCTAATTTCGGTAAAATTACGCTTAATAAGCATAACTATGGTAAAAAATGCCAAAATACCCTAAATATTGGTCATTTGTGCTAATTACACTAAATTGCGCTTAATTAGCCTAATTATGGTAAAAAAGACCAAAATACCCTAAATATTGGTCAAAAGTGCTAATTTCGGTAAAATTACGCTTAATCAGTATAATTATGGTAAAAAATGCCAAAATACCCTAAATATTGGTCATCTGTGCTAATTACACTAAATTGCCCTTAATTAGCCTAATTATGGCAAAAAAGGCCAAAATACCCTAAATATTGGTCAAAAGTGCTAATTTCGGTAAAATGACCCTTAATCAGCATAATTATGGTAAAAAAGGTCAAAATACCCTAAATATTGTTCAATTATGCTAATTAAACTAAATATTGGTTAACTTAGCTAATTACACTAAATTACAACAACATAATCTAAATTATAACACCTAAAACCTAAATCCTAAATCCTAAACTCTAAAATAAATAACTTAAAAATTAAATTAGATAAAAAAAAATTTACCTTAAAGAAGAGAGAATTCGGTTGAAGATGGGAGAATTGTGAGAGGAGAGAGAGAAAAAGGGGTATATAAAGGGTGAAATGCGGGGGAAAAAAAAAAAAAAAGGTACATAGTCGGCCATAAAATGGCCGACTTAGGGAGGGTACATAGCCAGCCAGAAAATGGCCGGCTTGGGTATATATCGATAATTGGTCCGATTCTGGGTATAATTAATAATTTGTATTAAACTTTGGATATTAATAAAAATGTCGGAGATTAATGCCAAGTTACAAGTATTACTCAAAGCACAAATAATACTACCCCATGTGTCATCCCCGAATAAAAATTTCGGCTCGAAATTGGTAAGTACGCTTCATTTTTTTTTTTTTTTTTTTTTTTGAGCTAAAGGCCCGTAGGCTTTGATTGAATTGCAATTAAAAGGTCTGTATTACATTGCTGAGAAAGTAAAGTGCAATAAGGAAAAAGATCTATCTATTCTACTGTAAGCTTACTTCTAATTCTAGTTTAGAAAAGAAAAAATAGGTACTAACTATCCTAACTTCCTGGCTGCCCAGTGTATCCAGTTCTAGCTGTTTTCTCCCCGTGTGCTGGTAGATTCCTGTACTACCTCCGTAGGCTGCAGTGTTTGTAGTTGGAAATCCTCTCTGTTGAGTGATACCTGAATGTTGAAGTTCAACTCTGTAACTTCAAACCTGGTGCCCGTAAAACTTGTGCCTGTTCTTCTAGCCCAATTTGCCAAATTGTGTGGGTCCTGTATTGCTTTCCTGGTAGCTTTGTGAAGTGTGAGACCGGCTCTGAGTTGCGAGAACAACTGACCACATTCCGCCACTGTCTGAGCTGCAGTCCAGATGGGTATTTCATCCACCCTGTTGCTCTGAACTGCTGTGATAAGCGTCTGACAGTCCGAGTGAATTGCGATCTTTACTCCTTCTTTTGTTGCGTACTGTTCCTGTGCCACTTGCAATGCCTGGATCATTGCCCGTGCCTCCGCCTGCAGCGGGTCTGCTGCCCTCAGTGACCCAAAGCGCACGGCATATAGGTCGCCGTTGTCATCATAACTTGTGACCCCCCATCTCGCTCGGTTTGATCCCTCCCATGATCCATCACACAGAATGACTTCGGTACCGATCGGTACCAGCCACGGTAGTGTCCCTGCTGTGCTCTTTGGCATCCCATTCCCATTCATCCCCATATCTCTGATTTCAGTATGTCTGACCTGTGCCAGTACTGATTGCGGTGTGGGCTTCTTGGTAGTGAAGATTGCCTCATTCCTGGCTTTCCATAGGTACCAGGCTATATTTGCCAATTGGCTAACCTGCTCCTTGGTAAGCCCCTGTATGATGCTCATGAAAGCCTCTGGAAAATATAGTGGCAAGTAATGCACCCTTATACTTAGTTCTGACGCCCACCACGTTGCTCGGGCGACATGACAAAAGAAAAGGGTGTGCATAACATATTCATTTTCTAATCCACATCGAGGGCATTTGGGATTGACCGCCTGTAACCTTCCATGTAATTTGGCCGTGGTGGGTAATCCATCATGAATAGCTCTCCATAGAAAAAATTGTATGCGTGGTATAATCAATTTATTACTCCATACTTCCTTCCAAGCTGCTATCTGTGTTGGGGTATACTGTATAGCAATTTGCACTTGATGGCACAACTTGAGGTAACCTTCTTTTGTTGTGTAAGTCCCTCGAGTACTGCACTGCCATATGAGCCTATCCCCAATTAGTGACCTTGGCTTTGGTTTTTGTGCCGTGTTCTCAATTTGAGTCCAAGCCGTATCTCCCAGCAACAGCCGTATTTTTTCTCTATCCCATTGGCCAGTTTCTCTGTGTATCAGGTCCGCAACCCGGCTATCTCGCTGGGCATTGGAGGTGACCGCCTGAGGTTCCCATCCGTCGTACCACGGTTGGTTGAGAGATGCAATTGTCGTTCCCTCTCCCACATGCCACATTATCTCGTCATGAAAGAACACTTTGAGCTTCTGTAGCTCTCTTCCTAGTGGGCTGTAGCCACCTGTGCTTGCATTTGACCAAAGGCCTTTTCTGGGATAATATTTTGCTTGGAAAGTCTTTACCCACAGTTTGTCCTGGTTACTCGCTAGCTGCCACACCAGTTTCAGGAGCAAGGCATCATTGAAGAGTTTGATATCCCTCACCCCTAGCCCACCTTCTTCCTTTGCCCGGCATACTTTATCCCAACCGATTAGTGATACGTACCTCTGTTTATCCAGCTTGCCCCAGAGAAATTTTCGAATGATTGCTGTCACGGCCTTGACAGTTCTTGATGGTATTCGCGCAACAGACATGTAATACACTGGCAGAGAGAGCAGCACTGCTTTGATCAAGGTTAACCTACCCGCATGAGAAAGTAGATTTACCTTCCAACCCGATAATTTTTCTTGCACCTTTTCTAGTAATTGATTGTGTGATAAGTCCCTGCCTCCTCCTGCCTGGGTCACCAAAATACCTAAGTACTTCTCTTGTTCTTCTGCTACACGTGCCTCAAATTCTGTCATAATCGTTTGCCTTGTCTCTAGCTCATATCTATCACTGAACCAAATTGTCGATTTTTGGGGGTTCACCACTAAACCCGAATAGGCCGCAAAGTGGTCCAGAATCAGTTTAATTTGCCGCACCTCAGTTACTGTTGCTTTTCCGAATATCATCAAGTCATCTGCATACATCAGGTGTGTTATGTGTGGTGCTGAATGTGCAAGCTTGATGCCCCGTATGCTCTCTGCTCGTAAGGATTCTTTGAATTTTGTTGTCAAAAATTCCATTACAAGAATGAAGAGATATGGGGAGAGTGGGCATCCTTGCCGTAAGCCCCGTGACGGTTTCAGAAAACCATCTCCCTGTCCGTTGACCAAAATTGTTACTCTACTCATCTCCATGCAGTTTCTGATTAGGGCAATTAAGCTATCGAGCATCTTTATTGCTTTCATGGCACCTATGACAAACCTCCAATTTACCGTATCGAACGCCTTTGTAATATCCGCCTTGAGAGCGAAAGACTGTTCATTGTAATTTCGGTCTTGGAAGGAGTGTAACACCTCCTTGATGAGGATTGTGTTATCGGCGATGTTTCGACCTTTGAGGAAGGCCGTTTGGCTATTGGAAATAATTCGCATCATGTGAGGTTGTATTCTTTTCGCGATTATTTTCATGAGAAGTCGGTACATCATGTTTCCAATGGTGATAGGCCTATAATCCTTTGGCCTTTGTGCTTCTTCCGTCTTTGGAATCAATACTATTTGACTTCTTAGCCAATCATGTGGCGGTTTGCCTTCAACAAAAGTCTGTACTATTGCCTTCGTGATCCCTTCCTTAAACATACCCCAGGAGGACTGTAGCAGCCGTGCAGTCATCCCATCGGGCCCCGGGGCCTTATCGGGCCCCATCTTAAACAAAGCTTCTTTCACTTCGGTTTCTGTTAGTGATTTGGAAAGTGCTTGCTGATCCGAAACTGGAATTGTTCGGAGGTCGGCTTCGGCTATGTGTTGAAAATAAAGGTTCATTTCTTCTTCATTTTTTTGGTGTGGTGATTGCCCGTATAACTCTTTGAAAAATTTGACAACTCTGCTCGGATACCCGCTGTTGTTGTTACTAACTCTCCAGCTTCGGTCTCAACATGTGTTATAAGGTTTCTTCTTCTTCTGTTTGTGGCGACTACATGGAAAAAAGAGGTGTTCCGATCTCCCTCAGTGTTCCATTGCAACCGAGACCTCTGTCTCCAGTAGTCCGCCAAATCATTCTCTGCTTGGTAGTAATCCTCTAACAGGCGGTTCTCCTCCGCCCTGTCTTGCAAACTCGAATGCACCGTTTGGACCGCCAGCAAGCGGTTTTGGATGCTGTTTATTCTGGTTTGGGGTCTTTGCACAGTGCTGCTCCATTGTTTGATTCGGTTTCTTAACAGTTCGGCTCTGATCGGCCACGGCATGTCACTAGTCTCCTCCCACTTAGCCTCACAAGCCTCTTTGAAATCAGCATGGTTGAACCAACACTTTTCTATTTTAAATTTTGTTTGGCTAAGTGGTTTGCCCTGCGTGCGTAGGAGAATCGGTGCATGGTCACTATGTATCCGCGGAAGGTGGTTGACATAGGCTTGCGGAAATTTCTGAGTCCATGACGCGGTTGCAACAACTCTGTCTAGGCGCTCAAATATTTCTTTAGAGGTATGTTGGCCGTTCGTCCATGTGTATGCCGGGCCTTTGAAACCAAGGTCAATCAACCCCGTGTCAAAAAGGAACTCCTTAAAATTCTTGTTGTTCGAGTTTGAGTTTGGATCCCCCCCATATTTCTCTTGCATGTCTGCGATGGCATTGAAGTCGCCCATGACACACACCGTTTGGTCACAATCCACTATTTGCTTAACTTTTTCCCAAATTACTTTGTTGCCGGTGTGGGCCGCGTCCCCATAAACACAAACTAAGGACCAGCCCGGATTATTTGCTTGTTTGACTTGTACATGGATTACATTGCAGGACTTGTAGATCACATGTACATCCACACTGTGGTCCCACAAAAGCCACAACCCTCCCGACCGGCCTCTTGCCGGTACGCACTCGAAGTTTGGTAAGGGTTGGTTTTGCAGGAATAGATCTGATTTCTGTTGCGAGCATTTTGTTTCCACAACGAAAGCAATGCTAACTCTCGTTGCGCGGAGGGAGCGGTTTAGGAATTCTCTCTTCCGTGGCCCCCCGATGCCACGGCAATTCCAACATATGAGATTCATAGTTCTGGTGGGGACGAGTCTGTGCTCGGCCCCACTGTTTTGTTCTTCTTTGCTCAGTAAGTGTGTGGTTCCCCATTTGGTCCAAGTTTCGGCTTAGAGAAATGCCTAGGCAAGTCATGACTCTCTATAATCCGTAAACTGTCATGCCTCTCGTTGCGTTTCATGCCTGCATGGATCTCTACCGGCAACTGACCTTGTGCTTGAAAAATCATATCCTGGTGTTGTAGGTTGAGATCGGGCCCTGTGTGGAAGTCATCAGTTGTGTGAGGTTCTGTCTGGATCGGGTCCGATTGGGTCAAGGTGAGATGGTGTTGTGGGGCCGGAGGTTCGGGCCTGGGTGACGGTGTGGGGATTTCAGGCCCGCTATGAGTGTGCTGTCCCTGCTGGTTCTGTCTCGACTGGGCCGTATTCTGGTTACTTTGAGGTGGGTTCGGGTTGATGAATTGGGGAATTTTGCTAGGATCATTCAGCCAAGGTCCAACAGTAGGCTTAGTGAGTCGTGTCATGTTCGGGTTATCTCGGTATCGGACATCTACCTTCAGCCTTTCCATTCGCTGCTTGTCCGGGCAGAATTCGTGTTCATGTCCAATATGAGCACAGAAGAGGCAGACTTTTGGGACCCTTTCATATGACAAATAAACCGGGAAGTCACCAATTTCAGGGTGTGTTGCCTGCAGTTTATCCTGCAATTTGTGGTCTACTAATAGCATAATTCTGACTTTATAAAACTTCTTATCTCCAGTGAAGGCCTCACTGACCCCTGACATTGGGGCGCCCAGTGTTGCCGCAAGCTGTAAAACTCCTTCATGCGACAGGCTTTCCGGCGGTACGTGGTGAAACTGGACGGCCACCTCTATGCTCTCGACCGTACGGTTTGCCAAGTCGGCCGGCCCATGTATCCTTCGTGCGATAACCGCATCCGACCGGTATAGCCATATACCTCTGCTCATGACATGATTCATATCTCCCGCGTTCTGAAATTGCACTGGAAAGACATTCTTGGCCAGAGGTGATATGTCCGTGTCCGGGTGAGCCCCCCATATACGGCGCATGTTGGTGATGAAACTAGTTTCAATGATCTGTCTTTCTGTGACCACTCTAACCATTGCTGTGAGCTGCCAGTTACGGTTATTGATTCCCTCCTGTATGATCAGTACCCTGCTATCCGCCACTTGCCCGGAGCTCAAAGCCGCGAATCGTGCGATAAATTCATCATCAGTATTGTCCATTACTATGTGGGGGGGTTCGGTTTGAACTTGTTTGTGTGGGTGTATGTATGGTAGGGATATTTTTGGAGAAGAAAGGAGTTGTGTATTTCTTGGGGCCGATTGGTACTGTACTGTTGAGGCTTTATTAAATGTCTGTTTTGGTTCTTTGGGTTCATTAATAGGTGGTTGGGGCTGTGTGAATTCATTTATGGGCCTTAGCTGTTGTTGGGCTTGTATTTGGACTGTTCTATTTTTAGCTTTCTGGAGGTGAGACGTTGTGTTACCGCTTTCATGTATATCATTCCTTTGTTGGCATGCCACGCCTCTCTGTTCCTTCCAGCTGTGGTCAGCACATGCAGAACTCCTTTTTTTGTTGTCGTTCTGAGATTGGGCTATGAGACTGTTAACTTGATCAGTGAGGGACCACTCTGGGTTGATGGTCACTTGCCCTATATTAATTGTGACTGAAACCTGGTTAATAATGGAGAATTGGCCCACTGAAATGGAAACTTTTTGCTCGGGGCCCGTGCAAGTACGCCAGTTTCCATTTTCATGATTCTTCCTGTCTGGTTGCGTCTGCCCTTCCCTTGGTTGGAGTGAGGTGTACCGACCTGTACCCGGTTCTGGTGAGCCGAAGGTATTGTATCTGTGGTGTTGCGAGCTTTCATGGACCGATGGGCTATTATCAGTAGCTGACGAGGAATCGGAGTCCGGCAACTCCACCTGTTGCCGGTCATATGCTATCCTAAGATCGTGTGCCGATAAAAGTGAGTCTCTGGCTGTTGTCTGGTTTTGGCCTTGATCCTCCACACGGTTCCGCCCCAGCTGTTGGCTTCCGTCCCCAGCGCCAGGTGGTACCGACCCAGTATGGTACCATTGTATGATCTGGAAATAGCAGTACTAAGGAGAATGGTATTCGGTAGGGGTCAACACATCGGACCCAGACATGAATTGCCACTCGGTTTGTACCTCTGAGGTCCGCCTCCTCCACATAGCATAGCTCGCCAAATTTGGCGATTACCTGCTCAACATATTCCTTTGCCCAGAATTCTCGTGCGAAATTTGTAATTTTTAGTTTGACCATGTAGGCTGGTGGTTGGTGATATACCACCTCATGAGCCGCCCAGTCAGTGAAGTGCCATCCTTCAGTTTGGCCCCAGGTGGACCCTATCTCTAGTACCCTGCTTAATGAGATTGTATGGGGAAGCTGTAGCATATATGCGTTAGTGGATACGCTCCACCAGGGATAATCCTCACTGGTGCCCCCGTAGGTATCCGTTAGGAATCGAAGGATTGATGTAATGGATCCCCGCCCGTTCCTGTTATGGCAGCCAGCTGCTATTACAACGATTGTCCTGGCCAGTTCTTCCCGTCTGAGTTCATAGTCAGTGTCCGTTTTGAAATGGGCACATCCCCTTTCGGTTTGCTGGTTGCAGTACGGGAAAGATCTTGACATGTTTGTTCGCTAGTGTGTGGTGATTTGGTAGGTGGAGAGTGGGAATAGGTGTTGGTTTTGTATAGTTGTGAGTAGGTAGATATCAGTAAAAACACTATGAGAAGGAGGGGTTTGGTAGAAGTAAATGCTTGGTTTGAGAGTAGGAAAGTAAAGTATTCTGGATTAAATGCTTGTACCAGAAAGGGCAGAGAGTAGAGTAGAAGGTTTGTAACGATAGCCTTGAAAGGGGTAGAGAATCAGTCGTCTTTGCCGTTGTTCATAATCGCCTATTTAATCGCCCTCCCAATCGCCTCTATCACCTGAGCAGCCTCATATGCACTGACATTTTATGCGTTTGCTTCGCTGTGGCTGATCATACGCCTCTCTCTCTTGTACTGCTGCTGCATGAATAGTACGCTTCAATTTGCTTGAGTCTGGTACTTGAGAGGATTCGGATTCAATATATCCGCATGGGTACTTACCAAATTCGAGCCGAAATTTTTATTAATATCCAAAAAAAATATTAAATTTCAAAATCTACATCTTGTTTGATAAGATTTAAAAAACTATCTAAACTGTAGATTTATTTTCCAATTTTAATTCGAATTACTGTAGATTTATTTTTCGGTTTTAGGCATCCAAAAACCGTACTATTTTACAGAACCGGAAAATAAATTTCTAGTTTTTATTTTAGAATTTCAAACCGGAAATTAAATTTCCAGTTTTAAAATTTTTTTAATTAAACAAGAAATGTTATAATTTATTTATTTTTTGTATTGAAATATTAAAAATATTTTATATATTTTTTTGAAAATAGATGGAATACTATATAATTTGATTTATTAGAAAGACTGCGACAAATAATTCAGAACAACATTTTTCAGGCCAGTTTTTTTTTGGGCCATAAGAAAAATTAAATATTTTTTGTGTGTTATTGGAAAAAAATAGAAATATTTGGAATCTGAGTTATTAATTCCGGTTCAAAAGTCACTTCTAGATAAATACAAAAAATATTTGAATTCTTCTATTTTTGAAAATACAAAAAATAACTCAGATTTGATGTCAGAAACATTGTGTCACAAATAACTCATATTTGATGTGTTAAAAATATTTTTTTGTTTTTTTAAATAGAAGGATCACAGTATTTTATTATTTTATGTATTTATTTAAAAGTGACTTTTGAGCCGGGATCAATAATTCAGATTCAAAATATTTTTATTTTTTTCCAATAACACACAAAAAAATATTTTAATTTTTCTTACAGCCGCAAAAAAACCAGCCTGAAAAATACTGATCTGGGTTATTTGTCGCGGTCTTTCTAATAAATCAAATTATATAGTATTCTATCTATTTTCAAAGAAATATATAAAATATTTCTAATATTTCAATACAAAAAATAAATAAATTATAGCATTTTCTGTTTAATTAAGAAAAAACTTAAAACCGGAAATTTAATTTCTAGTTTTGGAGTTCTAAAAACCAAAATCGAAATTTATTTTCCGGTTCTGGAATTCCAAAACCGGAAAATAAATTTGCAGTAATTCGGCCTAAAACCGAAAAATAAATATGCAGTTTGGACAGTTTTCGAAATCTTATCAAACAGGGAGTAGATTTTGAAATTTAATATATTTTTTGGATATTAATAAAAAATTTGGTAATTCGAGAGAAAAAATAATTTTGGCTGTTTTTTTCTCTAATAATCTTATCCTGCATCTTTCGCTTATTGAAAATTACATTTTTCACTAATATTTCGAAGATAAACGGTTCATTTATTTAGTACTAACGCATACACAAGCCACAAGCGTATACTTAACTATTAGTACGTCTGTATACGTTAACAGTTAAGAAAGAAACCATTTTCCTTCATAATCCGAACCAATTAGAAACCTAACATTTTGTTTAAAGAGGCTATATATTTTTTATTTTTTTAATAAAGAATAAAATGAGTTTTAATAGAAAAGACAATGAATAAGTAAATTTGTGAGGTTTTAAATTTTAGTAGGATAAAGATCATATTATGAATAAATATGATATTAAAAAAAATTTAGAGTGAAATATGAAGAGTATATATGATATTGCTCTTTAAAAAAAATAAAGAAAAAGAAATGCAAGTGCAATGTACATTTAGTCCATATGCATGGCGTTTTCCTTTTGAATCTATCACACCAACCAAGTTGTGCCACAACTTGGGCGGCTGCATCTTAGGGTACAATTTAGTTGGATGAACTCATTGCATCGTGGACCGTGCAATTTCCTCGTGGTCGTGGCACTGTTCCTATTTTGAAATATAAATATGTTTAAAATTTGAGTCCGACAATGATATTTTTTAAAATAAATATTGAAGTTCAATTATTTAACTGTTTAATATTTATAAATATGAATGTCTACTTGACTACTTCGTGGGTATAAAAAAAACTTATTACATTGTTATGTACGTGAAAAAGGTTATTTCCGTAGATCTAGCATTGAAAATAAAACTGTCATTTTTTATCTTTCATCAAAAAAAAAAAAAACACCATTCTCCGTAGATGCTAGAGGTGCACCCAGCCACCCACATAATTTTTTTTTATTATTTTTTAAAAACATTAATGACGGCTCTTTATTTAACAACCGCCATAATCATTCTTTTTAAATAAATAAATTTTGCTATCAATAATTGTTTATAATATAAGATATTCTAATAGCCCAAACACTATTTCCCCTCATCATCCATCTCTCAATTAATTGTCCCCTCGTCTTTACTCTCTTAGATGTCTCTATGTGGTCACTCCCCCCCTTCTCACATTATCATCCATCCATCCTCTATTAATTAAATATTTTTTGTATACATTTTTTATTTTTTATTGAATGTAAAATTGGAATTTTATAATTTTGAAATGAGTTTAATAGAAAAGACAATAAATTGAGTAAAATAGTGAAATTTAAATGAGTAAATATGATATAATGAATTGTATAAAAAATACATAATTTCGATGCTTTTGAAGAGTATAAATAAATTTCCCTCTATTTTCTTTAAGCAACTGTTTCTGACATATTATCTCATTAATAACAAGTAGCAAATTATAAAATGACAAAAGTATATTAAGATTTCTTCAATGAAAAAGAATTACTATTTGAGACCATAAAAACAGACTTTTAGATCGTTATAAAATCATAAAATCAGACGCGACAGCATGACTTTTTAGTTTCTTTCACCGGATCCATTTTCAAAGTAACAATTTGGTTTTTTTTTTTTTCGTATTTAGGCCTAAATTCTAAGGACGATAAGAGGCGCAGCCACGCAGTTAGAGGCGGGTCAAAGCCAATTAATCAAGACTTGAATTTGATTGCTCAGTAAGAAGGCGCACAATTAATATCAAACATTGCTTTAATAGAAATCCAGTTAATATGACATTAATGTTATTTCAGTCTCTATATATATAACATTAATTTTAAAATCTTTATATCAAATTGATTCAAACCGTTTAAATAGATCTACTTCATTAGTTGTGTGTTTACATATAATATTTATAATTTTTTTCAAATTTATTTAGTATCAAGTTAAGCGGTCAAATGTGAGAGTTTTTAAGTTAATTTTAATGCATTCATTTTTTAACATTTAATTTTGACTGCTTGATTTGATAATAAAATAACTCGGAAAAAAGAATTTTTTTCTTGTAAAAGTATCACTCATAAAATAAATCTGTTTGATCTAGGAATGAAAACGGTATGGATAATATCCGATCCGTATTCAATATATTAGATATGGATATCCGATATCCGAATATCCGTGTTGATGGATACTAATATAGTTTTATGTTTAAATTATCTGTATCCGAATAGTACATATTACCATATAGTTTAATATTATATTATGAAAAAAATTATGTTATTTACTATTATAATTAGATAAATATTATGAACATTAGTATTTTTAATAATATATATATGAGATGAGCTATGCTACTACGTGGAGTAAAACGCGTTTGTACTTCACGCCGTATTTTTATTTTGAAAGTCCAAACGACCGATCCGAACCGCTCAACATGATCTCCATATTGAAATGTGCTTGGAGACCAAATTTTACATTTTTTAGAATTTTTTTACTATTTATTAAGCCACTTTGAAAATCTGAAAATCCGGGTGAACAGTGAAAAACAGTAAAAAATTCTGGACTGCCGGATCAGTGATTTTCAAAGTGGCTTAATAAATAGTAAAAAAATTCTAAAAAATGTAAAATTTGGTCTCCAAGCACATTTCAATAAATTTGGTCTCCTGCCAGGTACGCTCCGTGAACATAACCGTTGTAAGGTTCACTTGTGTGCTCTCCTGTAAAATAAACCCTTTCAACCGGTGCCTAATTAGGTAATTAAGAAAGAGCTTCTGTTAGCCTCCACATGTCATCCTCTGTTTTCTCATATAAATTCTTGTAGTTATATTTTTAATTCAAGACCTGTACTCTACTCTTTGTATTCAATTTATGACAGATCATCTAAAGAGGATTCAAATGTCATCCTATGAACCATTTATGATGAGTTGCATATTATTTCCAGGAAACAGTTGCCCTGATTTCGAGCAATATACCAGTTAATAGTAGCATAACACCTTTATTTACCAGCTGGTACCTTTATGTCTTAGTTTTTGCATACTAAATAATAGTTTAAAAAACTAACGTACATCTTTTGTTATACTTTCTATGATGATATATAGTGATAGATATTAGATAGAGAGAGATTGGGTGTCAGAGAAAAGAACACTTGACAACTACTATCAAGTTTTAAGTTTTTTAAATAAACAAAGAGTCAGAGGGAAGTAGACAATTCATAGGTTTGATTGGTCAATATAGATTTAAGACTCGGAGAATATGAAGTTCAAATAAGAGCGATGGACAAAAAAAAAAATTAAAGTCCTTAAATATAGGACGAAAGTCCTAGAGTCATTGAGGGGATGTGACATAGTCTAATGGCCCAATCTATTGTGGGAACTCAAGATGGGCGATCCCCTGAAGGGGTTCAATGGGTAAGAACAAGCAGATAGGTTGGCCAAGGAATACAAGATATTTAGATATGGAACTTCTGTTCCAAACCCATCCCTATTGTGATCAGTGCTCCAGTGTAGTGTAATAAGATGAGTGTCTCAACTCTCAAGTCGGTAATTCGCAAGATGTGACTGTACACACATTCAAAGAGAACTCTTCTATATGAGAATGACCGTATATACAAGGCAGCGGCTACTGAGTTTAGGTAACCACTAGAATATTCTCATGAAAAAATCAGTTAATGTGCATGGCCTCAAACGCACAACCCGCGATGTAGTTTTCTGTAGTGTGTGTAATAATGTAAGTTCTGACGTTGTTCAAGACCTAGTTCACTCCGATCTCCTCGGACTAAAATTATTGACACTAAATGAAATCAAAACATTTTGCCCAATGCACAATATAAACAATGGTAGCAGAAATATTTATTTACAAGTTTTATTTAAATTTTGTTTTTATATAAAATTAAATTTTGAGTTTTGTGAGGGAATTGTTAGAAATATATTTTGAAAACACAAAATTTATATAAATAAATACTTATTTTAATATTAACATTTTAATGTTATAAATTATGGAGCTATTTGTGAAGTAAGTTCATTGATCCGATTTCTACATAGAAGCTTACTGTTTATTCAAAGAAGATCAATTAATAAATATATTAGATATGAGCAGTTAGCTCAATGCTACATTATAGGCAAATAATTTCATGAATTGCACCAGCCTTCCGTTTGATTTGGTCCGTTGATACTCAATTAATTCTTTGAGCCACAGAATAGCTATGTTCATTTTCATTGCTATTTTAACGTTTATCTTTTAATATAAGAAAACGGTAATATAATGAATAGCATTTAAATTGTCATGAATGTATAAACTTTACTGGTGTGCCTATGGAATTTGTCTATAAATAGTACATGACATTTGAAAATCATATCATTCAATAACAATCCAACAATTCACATACCCTTTTGGCTCTTCCTCTTAACTCTATAATTCATAAAGTTCAATTTAAATTGTCCCACAAACAAATATTTTCTTTATAGTAAAAATATTATTTTGCTATCTTTGTTGAAAGAAGCTACATCAACCTCTACCACGGTTGTGCCCGCAGGCAGAGAAATACCAGCGTAACTTGAGACAAGCTGAACCAATTATTCCTGCACTTAGGACGGAAAGTTGTCTTAGACCCGCATTATTAAAGTTTTAATTATATTCTTGATTATATTTTTTTATATATAATTATTATTTATTTAGTGATTAAAATTCAGATTTAAATCTAGTTGGTTAGTTAAATTTTTCCAACAGCCTATAGTTCTATACCGTCTGCGTTACACAGTGGTGGCTAATGGTGTGCATTCAATCCATATACTCGAATGAAAGAGGTACTTTATTTTGCTTTCTATTGGTGTCATGCAAGCAAAACAGCACAACTCCTGTTTTCTGAGAAAATCTGATAGCCTCTTTTTGGACAAACCATTAAAGTGGCTTGCAGTCATATCTAACAAGTTGTTTGTCAGTAAAAGTTAAATCAACATACATAAATTACCATGAGAACCAGTGAGACACCATTAAATTTTACAAAATTTCAATAATGAATAACAAGACGAATTCACCACACAGTGTTACAACAAAAACGCATATGTAAATTCATCCAAAAAAGAAGTACCAGAAAATGAGAAAAAGGCCGTAGAAGCCAGTCAATATATACCAAGCATAATGCACTCCCCTGTACCCCGAACATAATGATTTATGAATACAACAATATCTCGATACAATTACTTTATTGAGTTCACAAAATTTAGTTATCTTAAGCTTGGCACAATCCAAGTTCCTCCATTTGCAAGAGGGCAGGCCAAAAGCTCAGTTCTGGCCTGCTCTATGTCATACCTACAGAGGAAATAGAAGGGGGGCTCATAAATGTCTTGAGACTGCAACTTGAGGAAGTAAATGGAATTTCCTCTGAATCCACTAAAATCTTTGCAACTCAGAGAAAAGCCACTATCTTGGTCCAAAAATAGTATCTGGTCACCTATGCTAGAAATTTTGACCCAACAAGGCTTCCCTCCTTTCTCACTTGCGAGATCTAACCGATGAATATGGAAGTGAGAGTCCTGTACTTGTAGCAATTCATCATCATGTAAAAACACCCTTAATATATCTCCTGCTGACTGAACTAAGTACGTCATGCCCCTCGGTGAATGGTGGCAGTCATTGTCATCCTCCGGAGGTGGCGGTAAGATATGTACCACCTTTCGTGTAACAACATTGATAACTTTTGTAGCCCCAGTTTCCTCATTAACAAAATACATCCCATTGTAGTACGCATCACGGTTATGCAACGAGCATTCTTCAATCACCACCCAATCCCTTTCTACCGGCTGATACAAAGCCAGAATGCCAGTTTTAAAATCAGATGAATTTCCCGACAAAACCACACACTCTTCACTGTGAATCGGATCAGGACCGATTCGAACTGGGCAGGGCCCGGCGATATCCAGAAACGGAAGAACCACCTTCCTATCAGTGAGTGGATTGAGAAGAGAAATCTCATAGCTAGTCGCATTGTACAAAAGTATGTAGTCGTGTGCAGGGCCCTTGAGCCAGTTTCCCGAGGAATTCGGAGAAGGGACTCTATGGATTTTACCAGAGAAGAGAGAGTAGAAAGAAAGGTCGCCTTGGAGGGAATATCGGCGCTGGAGGAACCAAGGTAATTGAGGAGGGGGGTTGGAGACAAGGGCTGATGAGCGCCAAGTCGTGCAGACGGCGCGAAAATTGACGAAATCGGAGATGTCAGGGAGCTTCCTGGCGATTATTTGGAGCAGCTCGGATGGAAGCCCCGACCAATCGTGAGTTCTGGCGACAGGTAGGGTTCCGGCCATGGGAGCTGAGTACGGCGGGGGGTATTGGACTAGTGGGAACCGGAAGGATTGTGTGAGATCTGATCAATTCGATGGATTCGTGGTCATTTGAATGCAGCGATGGAAGAGGGAGAGAGTTGGGAGGAGGTACGGCTCAAGCCAGAAGAGAATCTCTATAAGTATACCTTTAATTCTTTATCTATCTAATATTTATTACGGATTTTGCTAATATGCTACGCGTAGCATAGAGCCCCTCCGTGCTACGGTTTAATTTTTGAGTTTTCAAAATTCTAACGGTCGATCCGAACTATTCAACATGATCTCCATATGAATATGTACTTGCAAACCAAATTTTACATTTTTTAAAATTTTTTTACTATTTATTAAGCCACTTTGAAAATCGCTGATCCAATGATCCAGAAAAGTTTACTGTTGTGTATAAATTAGTGTTTTTTCAAAGTAGCTTAATAAATAGTAAAAAATTCTAAAAAATGTAAAATTTGGTTTGCAAGTACATGTTCATATGGAGATCATGTTGAACGGTTCGGATCGACCGTTAGGATTTTGAAAACTCAAAAATTGAGCCGTAGCACGTAGGCCTCTATGCTACGCGTAGCACTGTCCATTTATTACTTATGTAAATTAAGTATGTAGATGTTGTGATACATCAATGATTTTAATTACTAATGATTGTGATTAAAAGAAGAAATTTTGGATTGCAAAAAAGCACTCCAATCAAATATTTTTTTATTTTATTTTATACATCTTTTTATGTTTTTTATATGTAGAAGTCTAAATTTATTTAGATATGTACTCATCTCAAGTTTATTTAGCTAGTATGTTATCTTTTGGTAGTGATTTCTTTCTAATTTTTTTAATTAGTGATTTTTAAGTGCCAACTAATAATTCTTTTGATAAAAAAACAAACTTACAGCAAATCAAATGAATTGAATACTAAATCTACTATTTTATTCTCACAAAATTCTCCAAACTACTCGAGTCATTTCATTTTTGAGATAGTGAAAGGCACATCTTCATCATCTAGGATACGAAACTCCGAAGATGCAGGGAAGTTAATATGTATCGCACCACAAAATTAAGTCTAGCTATAACGATTATCAAATTAATTTTCTGAGCTCTTTTATCAAGTTTGTTATTATGTTCGCTCTGTCTCCTTGTTATGTGAATATATTGTAATTTGACCACGGTTAGTATATGTGAGTCCCTAGATATTCTGATTTAATCGGCACAATACTATCTTTATGATGAACTTCTTGTTTGTGTTCACTCTTATCTGTGTCGTTAACAGGTACTATCTCGACAATCATCATCAATAAAATCCAGAATTGAATGTTTTAACAAATCTTATATGATACTTAATTTGTATAAGATTTGATAGGCAGGAAAGGTATATGCCCAACAGTGCCCGTCTGGCTATAACTTGGTTTTGAAGCTTTTTGGATTAATTTGTACAGTCAAAAAAATCCATCGAAGAGGAATCTCACCCTGATAGTAAACTAGTAAACCAGTATGCATAAATACAAGGGAAACTCTTCATGAGATGAGAGCAATATCTTCACAATAACTATATATGTACAGATATTTTTTCTACGATAGAATCACACCTACGTACCATTGACAGAGTCCTATGATCTGATCTGCCATTACAAAAATCTGGCTAATAAGATGCTTCGGTTTCTTCTAAATGCTACCAACAAAAAATCTGGCAGTATTTTACTCTATCATACATACAATTGTGAGAGATAGAGGAGGGAAGAAGGTAACGAGTGGAGAGAGACTTACAAACAATTGTCACAAGTAACCACCCTCCAAAGCCTGATAGTGCGCCTCTTTATCTTGTTAAACTTCTTTATGATAAACAACGTAAATGATCGAGAGGTATTAACTGCTTGAGTTTTGACACGAGAGAGAATATCTGTACTTTGTTTTATGACCCAATTGCTTTCTTCCATCCCAGAATAGGAGCCCTTTGTTTCACAATTCTTGTGAAGATAAAAGCTCCGACCCCCCACTTCACCAATTTTGTCATTCTTGTTCAAACCTGGTGAAAGTCTGGAATATGTAAGCTTGAAAAAATGTATTGCAATGACAAAAAAATGTAATTTGAATTTGAAACTATAAATCCCATGTGGCTAAAGCTCTTTGGAATTAATTTTTTTGTTTTCTTGATAACCTGGACAGGACCCTTATTACTATCATATACTATAAAGAGCCTATTTCATAAATTTTACTCAGAATAAGAAAGGGGAAAGATCCTGTATTCTTTATCGGTAGAATTCTAAACCGAAGCTTTCATTTGAAATCAGATTCGTTCCAGATGAATAAAAAGAACCAACTCCAATTTCTTGTTTAGCATAATTGTAGTAATTTGTTCAAAATGCCAATGCATGGGAGTTGGTAAAGAATAAATACCCCTGGAATTATAATCGTTCGAATTAGAAACTGTATTAGCTTATTAGACAGTGTGTAGATATTTTACGTCCAGGCGACTATGCCAATCAAACTAATAGAACCGTGAAAAATGTGTAAGAAAAGCACAAAATGCAGAAAATACAAAGGTGTACTCTCCTTGGTAGCATTTTTTTTTTTCTTCGGTCTTCATTTTTCTTTTGTATTACACTATGTTGTACTTGTATAATTTATAAACCAATTTATATAAATTACAGAAAACTCAGTACACTATCAATAACTGCCTAGTGTTCTAAAAATAAGGTGACAAATAAATTAAGGCATATGGAAAATTGCTAGTTTGAAACACGGGGCGCACTGGGCTGAGTTGAAATAATAATAAAATAAGCCATACTTTGGAGGGAGAAATGAGAGTGGTGTAGCTGGAATGAGGCGGTGACGGCTGTATTGAGCCGAGGACTTCGTCCCTCACTTTTGTACCTCTGAAGAACAGCTTTGATTGCTTCTTCCACACTTGCCCCCAACCTGACCAGGGCCTTAATAGGCCCCACGCTCCCCTCCACAGTCACACTGACCAGCACTTTCTTTTCCACCTGTTCAATTTAAAGTTTAAACAATCATTTTACTTTACCAATATTAACTCCGCACATGTAAAAAACATGTGCTCTATCAAATTTTTCAGTTTTGACTTTTCCGTATAATTTGTTATTTTAAAAGTACAAGGCAAATGGCAAAATAAACATAAATAATTTAAAGTTGAAAAGAACCTAAAAGTTATACTAGTTGCTAATTAAACAGTTTAACACAATGAACTCAAATTTTGGTAGTATTTGCTCTTGTTTAATTTGAGAGGTCATCTATAAGAAAACTTTAGTTGGTACTTGGTACTACTATACAAAGCACACTTTCACTTTGGTTTAATGACCCTAAAAAGTACTATTTTGGGAAAGTAACGCCATATGGAAACGGGTAGTAAAGTCGTGCTTCTGTTGTAGTGTCAAAATTTTATCGCTAGATATGTAATTTACCTCTGAAGGATCGAGCAGTCGGGGTAAAGATGGCTCAAAAAGATGATAGCAGCTGTAAAATGTCGGATTAATAAACAGAGGTGTTACCTCCTTCTCCTTCTGGTCGGATTCCGATATGACATCGTCATCGGCGGGTACCAATTGAACGATCCACAGTATGGGCTCAGAAGCACAACGTAGCAGAATCTTTCGCGGTTGTTGAGACCGTCGGATCAAGGATAGGCGGCCGGACCGACTTACCGGAGATCCTCTTTTGGAGAAGGAGCGACGCCGCCTGAGGCTTGCTTCGTACATGGTTAAACTTATTCGAAAATAATTCTCTTCTCTTTTGGGGAAAAATGAGAATGGAGAAAGAAAGGGAAAGTGCGTCTAGGGAGAAGTTATTTTACTCTGTATTCCACTGAGAGCGAGAGGTTGCGTTTGCGTTTGCCTAGGTCGGTCGGACGAATTCATATCACCGACGGTACCGTAATAGGGATCTTCTACAATTACTTGATCTGGACCGTTCTTTTAACATGGCACGAATCTCAAAGCCCAATAATACTGCCCCCTCAGTCAGCCCGAATCCTAAACCGGCTGAGAGTTAATCTCAACCGTAAATAGCTAATTGTGAAAGGGAATCTTTTACGGTACCGTCAAGGATATGGACTCCGGTCTGACAGTCTCATAATGACACTTGTCACTATTTTGTATATGAAGATGCGCTGCAAGTGCAAGCCTGCAACTATCATAACTTATCATGGTTAAAAAAATGTTAAGAGTGACATATTACATGTAACGCATATTAAATATATTTTAATATAATTTTATGAGGGATGCTTCTATGGGCATAAGGACCTATTTGTAAAATGAGCATATTTTTATTTTCAAAATTCAAACAGTCGATCCGACCGTTCAACATTATCTCCATATTAAAATGTACTTGGAGGTCAAATTTTACATTTTTCTGAATTGTTTTACTATTTATTAAGTATTTTACAAAACTAGTCAAATTCAGACCATTGAATTTTGTACCCATCTTAATAAATAGTAAAAAAATTCAAAAAATGTAAAATTTGACCTCCAAGTACATTGTAATATGGAGAAAATGTTGAACGGTCGGATCGACTGTTTGAACTTTGAAAATGAAAATATGCTCATTTTACAAATAGGTCCTTATGCCCATAGAAGAATTTGCCTAATTTTATTTATATTAATTACTTGTCTAATTCAGCACAAAAAATATATGCACAACATAACTGACTACAAGTAAATTTTTGGCAAAATGGGTTATGTATCCATCAAAAGTCAAGAATTTGAATATTTGCCCATCAAATTTATGAAATCTTGGAAATTTACCCATATTGATATCAAAACTGATAATTTAAACAAAAATCTGTATTAAAAAAATTTGTTCCAATTTTACCCTCTTCACGCTCTAGTTCTTTTCCCGCCAGACGCTCCAGACATCTCCTCTTCTCCATCGCGCACAGTCTCTCTCTCGTTCAAATCTCACGCACACAGGCGCTCAAAGCAATTTCAATATGAACTTATGAAGTCATAAGTATTGATTGTCATTCAATACTATCTGGATATCCTATCGTAATCACACAGAAATATGAAATTTGAGGTTTCAGAAGCTTAAATTTGAAAGTTTTTATTTTTAACAGAATAAGTATGATTTACAATTTTGAACAAAAAATATGTAATTTTGATGTATGATATCCCAAGTTTGAGAGTTTGTCTATTTTAAAAGGAAAATATAATGTTGGCAATTTTGAAATGATAATTTGATGTTTTAGAAGAGTATTCACCAAACTACGCCAAATTAAATAAATTACTAGCTAAATTGAAGTCAATGTAGAGAATTGCAAATTAATAACAACTGAATTGATCCTACAAAACAAAGCATAAGGAAAAATTTCTTTCTGACCATGATATCGCTCGGAGAAAAATTGCTTTCTGACCATCACGGAGGTTACTGTTCCCCGTTAAGCACATCGCTAGACTCATCTCGCGACGGCGATCCTAATGATGTCTGGCCTCAGTCTCATCGCAGCCGAATTAACCTCTGACAGGGATGAACCCGCTAACGGAAAAGAAACCGCTAACGCTACACTGGAGAGACTGGAGGCGTGAAGAGGGTAAAATTGGAATAAATTTTTTTAATACAGATTTTTTTTTAATTATCATTTTTAATATCAATATGGGTAAATTTCCAAGATTTTATAAATTTGATGGGCATATATCCCAATTTGAAGATTTGATGGGCAAATATCCAAATTCTTAACTTTTGATGGGTACATAACCAATTTTGCCTAAATTTTTAATGTTTTATAAAGAGAGCTAAATTATATAAAAATTTAAATAAAAAAAATTAATTAAATTTTAATATACATAATTAAAAAAATTCGAATTATGGGATGACTAAGTTCCTTTTACACTAAAATCTGCTCATGTGCGAATTAATAATTTCTAGTTTGTCAAAGCATCACACTTCTTTATTGCTTGGTACAGAAGTTATTAGGCCCCCCAATATGTCTTCATTCCAATGTCTTTTAAACCCCTCCGTAAGTGTGATCACCACGTTGAATATTCTCATTAAATAAATAACAATACAAACAATATACTCTTCCGTTATATTCAATGTATTCTAACCAACTCGCAAACCTCCTTAAACCAACTTGAATTGAACTTGCACATCAAACCACTCATTTTAACTTGTTTAAAATCTAAAGCTTTTAATTGAGAAAGACTTTTTTGTAAATATTATCTTCTAACTTCTTCCCTCTCATTAGCTAGGCACTCTGATCTTTGGTCGAAATGCGGGATCATCTGAATACTTTATTGAACAAATTTCAATTCACTTTGATGGTTGGAAAGTGGATGCATTTCGAGACCCTTGTTTCATAAATTTCTTCATTTGCCTTCTATAATTGAGAAAAAAATGCGTTACGGGATTGAAAGTTTTGATTCTGTTATTTAATTATAAATTGAAACTATATATGGTAAATTAGTAATTATTTATCCGTATAATATTACCAGGATTTGGTACATACATTTACTTTGTATAATTAAGCTGCTCCAATTAGACCCATGCACGGTACACCATCAAAATCTGTAATTGATGAATTGCTCCAATTAGATGTATTGTTTCCAATTTTGGTAACCAAACAAGATACCTGTCACACTTCAAACCGGAAATTTCGGATTAGAGCGTGATTTAACTCAATAAACACGCAAAGATTAAACAAATACAAATAACTAAATAAATGCGGAAGCATAAATAATAATAATAATAAAAGCACAAGTCATAAAATCCATAAATAAACATACATATATAATGTCCATACAATCCACATTATAATAAAGTAAAACATCATCTAAATAAAAGGGATACATGATCTAACGAATCTGATGCACGAAGCAAAAGCATCAGACCTCGTATATCCTGTCCAAAAGCCTTATAAACATAAAATCAAAATACATGGATATCGGGGACAACTCCTGGCAAATCGTCCTGCTAATCACTAGTCTCTGTACCTAAAAACCCATGAAACAACTTGTGGGTGAACAACTAATCACTCAGTTAGGAATTTGACTTTTCTGAGTATCTGTTTCAGGTGTGTTAATTGTTCGGGCCACGAAAAAAATGGGGCTCTTTCTGTTCTCCAACAATCAATTCGTCCTGAATTAATTACTGAGGTCTTTTGTCCGAGTCTATTTGATCATTCTGTAGCTGTTATTCATAATATTTTTCTTAATGAACCAGCTTATTAGTGATCGACCTAATTTCCAAGGATATACTGGTAGTTCTTTTGTGAACATGTTGCATCTATTTTTTCTTTTGTACACAGGTGGAGCTAACAGGTTGTAAAGGTATTTGGACAGTGTATCCTAAGAACCAACGCAGCCATTCGACTGATGCCTCCAGAACAATTTCTGAGGATGAAGAATACCATTCATATCTAATAATAAGCTTAGAGAACCGAACAATGGTAATTTTGTCAAATTTTCAGTGTAAACAAATTAAAAGAAAAAGCAACATCTTCTATATTTCAACATCTTCAGAATGAAATGTGGCACCTTTATTACAAATTTCAACCGTTTAAAAAAAAAAAAAACTTGGATCTGAAGCATTGAATCCGATCCATAAATAGTTGGATTGGGCTCAACGCCTCCGATCTTACTATATTTATCGAAAACGAGGTACTTTTTCTGTTTCTGTATGTCTAAATTTTATAATTTCTATGGATAAAATATTTCCCAGTCAGAGCTAACATTTTTTTTTTTTCTTCATTGTTTCATTCGACAAGTTGCAACTCGTCCAATAATTGGTGGCCTCTGGTTGTTAGCAGTGTAACAGGGAATCTAAACCAGCACATGGACTAATCTGGATTCTTTGCGGACAAGAAGTACATAGTAAAGCTCTGTAACTATTGCATGAAACCTTAATATTTGATGAACATGCATGCATGTATCTGTCCATTTAGGTTAGCACAGCACAGTTTTCTAATTTGGAAATAATTTGGGATGAGTTCTAGAATTCGTGATTTGATTATAATATAAATATAATTCATAAATAATTAATTATTTTATAACACAAAATAAAATATCAAAATAATTAAAGAACTTACAAAATTTTGAAGAGATACTAAAAGATAATAATACATATATTATATAGTTATAAATGATCATGACCCGCTTCCCAGATGGCAACATGGCCACACTGGAAACCTAAACTCCACATGGCGTACCTACCACACTTAGCTGCTGGTTTCCTCCCTATCAGTTTCTCTTTCCAATTTGCCATTTCATCAACCCTTGTTATTGTTCCCAAACCAATCAAACCTTATCAGTTGAGGTCAGAGGCAACTCACTGGTCACTATGAAGGAAATGAAGCTCTTTCTCCTAATTAAAACTGAAAGCTTTGAGCAAGAAAGCAACCACTAAATTCAACCAGCTCTCTTCTTCCATTATCGCATCCATGGATATGCAAGCTCAGCTCAAGGTTGTGTTCGACCTAATTGACTCCAATGGAGATGGAAAAATTTCGCCAATTGAGTTACGAGAAGTCATGATTCGGCTTGGACAGGACAAGTCCACATTGAAAGGAGAGATTGAAGGTACTACACTACTACCAATTTACCAGATTAAACTTACACCATTTATCCCAAAATTAGTCTAAAATTTTTTACCATGCAAACATGTATGTAAATGACATGATAAGATTTCACATGACAGGCATAGTTAAGGAGCTAGATCTAGATGGTGATGGTGAAATAGACTTCAGTGAATTCACACAGGCAATCACGGGAGGAGGCCCCACAGTTTATGATGAAGCATTGGTCGAAGCATTTGAGGTATTTGATAGGGATAAAAACGGTCTCATATCAGCAAGAGAGCTTAGAAGAGTGCTTGTAGGGCTTGGGTATAGTAAATGTAGCCTGACAGAGTGTAGGCGAATGATAAGAGGAGTAGATAAGAATGGGGATGGTATGGTTGATTTCAAAGAGTTCAAGTCAATGATGAGCTTTCTAAAGGAGTAATAAAGTAGAGAGATTATGTTAACAGTGAAGAAATATTGAGATTTGAACAAATTGTAATTAGTAAAAATTGATTTGAGTTTAATTTTTTTTGTTTTCTGTTAATAACAAAACAGAAACTTGCGGTGGCCTCTAGTAGATATTCTTGTTACCTATTTGGCACAATGAACAAGGATAACAAACAAAAAAAGGATCTCATTCAAATATAGCAACTTCACCATTCCAACTACATGAAGCTATCACATTATGTCTTGTTGGATGATACACAACATCAATGCAAGGCTCTTCAAAAGCCTCAAGTTTACGTAAGAATTTACAAGACTTATATTCGTAAAAATACAAAAAACCATCTGAAGAACCAGAGGCAAGTTCTTTCCCGTCCGAAGAGAAGTTGCATTTTACCGGGAAACCAGAAACCCCATGATTTTCGTACCTTTTATACTTGTCTAATCTGAAGGGTCGTGTTGCTCCAAAATTGGCTATGTAATTACCATTTGACTGTGCAACAAAGATGGGATCATATGGATGGTACCTTATGCATGGGCATGTGTATGCCTCAGTATAAACCTGAAAGAAAAAAAAAGGGGTAAAAAGCAAACTTTAGCCATTTTATGCTCTCTGGTAAGCAAGATACTGCAGTTAGTGAGCTACAGTAATCTGATCTCAAATACTAAACACAAGAACAAGTACAAGTAGGGATAGAACTGTGAAATATGTCTACTAACCATACATATTGGCATAATACCTGACAGTCGTGGTACCAAAACCCAGACTAAAATTCATGCAAAGTACTTGCCTGATTCGATAGAGGAACCTGCCGCAGTACATCCCAGACAACAATACAATTCTCACTGATTCTACTTTTTGATTCATCACTAGAGGAAACAAACTGTTTCCCATCTCTACAAAACTCCAAATCAAGTATCGGCCCAAGACCCTTCAAGTACTCCTTAACCACAGATCCATTTCTAATATCCCAAAGCCTAATTGACCCGCCAGACCCTCCCGATAGAAACAGGTTGGAGTCACTGGGGCAAAATCTTATGGTCTCCACAAATTGATCTTCCCTGAATGATCTGATTTCCTTGCCATTTTCTACATCCACAAGCCGTGAGGCACGATCAAAGCCGCAAGAGAGCACTGAGAATCCCTGTGGGGCCCACTTTATGTCCTTGACTGCCGCATCATGGAACTTCAAAATCCGTGCCTTGGGTTGTTTAGTGTTCCATACATTCCATATGATTACACTTTGGTCCATCCCAGCTGATGCAAGAAGATGGTCTAGAATTTTTTTTTTTAAATTAAATTATATATACAATAAGGTCATAAAACAACGGGAAATGTCAAAATTGAACAGAATTAACTTGCCATAGTTGTTTGACCACTGCACAGAATTGACAGGCTTTGTGTGAGCCGGCAATGAGACAGAGAGACTAGTAGGCAGTTTGTTAGTAGATGCATATTTTGCTTGGCTCCTCAATGATGCCAAAGCCTCAAATCTTATGTTGGAGTCAGAAGGTGATCCAACAACTGTGAAAATAATCTTAATGTTGGTCTCAAGTATTAAATTGATCCTAACAAAAATCACATAAATCACCTAAATAGAAAACAGTTAAATGACCTGGAGAGGGAGAGGTAGCCGCCGAGGTGTTGGATCTCTCTCTTTGGCGCTTAGAGATGTATCTCCCCGGGAGAAGGGGAGGATGAGAAATGTCGGATCTGAGTCTCTTGGGAGGTGGGATTGAGTACGCTTCGGTTGGAGTGGATTGCTTCAAGCGGCCGCTCTCGGCTTCTTCGTCGTCAGAACAGGCTCCGTACGCTACGGAGAGGAGGTCCATTGCTCTCGATCCGACGCGGTTGTGCGATTGAGTCCCAAACTCCCGCCTCCGCCTGAATCCGGGAAGAAAATGGATGGCACGCTACCCGTTCGATTAGAATAATAAAATATATGTTAGCTCAGACACTTGATATGTTGATCGAAATCCATTACCATTCGGAATGAAATCAAAGGAGACAAGATGTATCCTAATAAAGTTGGGCTAAAGAACGTCAGGCCCAAAGTAGGTGGTTTTATACACCAATTCTCAGCCCAAAATACACCATTGTCCTAGCAGTCACATGCGCATGCCATACATAATTGTTGATGATTATCATTATTTTTTGAGGAGATTTTAAATTTTCACTATCTATCTGACAACCACTAATTTTGTAGATTGCAGAATACTGCAAGTGTCTCAACAATTAAAGGATTTTTATGCATGCCACCTTGGATGAATTGATCAGAACTTTAATCGGATGGTTAACTAAAAATTTGAGTTACTTTAGGGGATCCGGATGCAGCGTTATACACAAGGGAATTAGCTCACCAATTTTTTTTGGTGAACTTAATCCAAAACCTATCATAATGATTTCAAACAACAAATTCAAGTCATTAAATTTAATATGCCTCACAAGTAATTGTTGACATGTCGAATTTATAAATTTTTGACTTACTTTAATATTAAATAAAAGATAAAAGAAGAAGAATAATTATTAGTCTCCGCACTTAGGATTCCGTACCCGTATCGGGTGCGTATACGGATACGCACCATATCCTTAATCATCTGATACGCGTTGAAATGTGCAGATACTCCACTTAGGGTCTCGTATCCGTATCGGGTGCGTATACGGATACGCACCCGATACGTGTCGGCATACGTGGCATATTCTTAATTATCCGATGCTTGTTGAAACATGCCAATACGGCTCCTCTCTGCTTGGATACGCCTACAGACGCTTTAGATTTCACCTGTGAGCCGCGCGTGGACCGGAATGTTCTCTCCATTTCATTTTTGGTGCATCGTCAGCTGAGAACCGCATCTGTTATGGATAATTGAGCAAAATTTGGTGCCAACCGCGGAACTCGAACTTGAGAATTGTGGATAATACAACAACACCTTAACCACTACACCAACTTAATTTGTTGTTACAATGCACCAGCTATTATATTTAACTTGTATAAAATACTTTATTCATGATTTTTAATATTTAATTTATATAGTAATTAATAATATAATTAAAATAATAAAAAATAATATATAATTGGCGTATCTGAGATTTTTAAAATTACCGTATCACCGTATCCGTATCATATCCGATACGATATCCGCCGAAATTTTTTTAGTTAGCACTGTAAAAAATCGAAATTAAATGAATACCACCCGGCTCAAGCTTTTGTCAATTCTACTACATACACGGACCCAATTCGCGCATCAAATTTAGTTGGTGCGCGGACTAAGTTGGCGCACCAACTAGTGCGCTGTCTTGGAAAGATACCCTTGATGCGCAGACCAGGTTGGCGCACCCTTAAAAAAAATTAGAATTTGGTTACATAGGATTCTTCTCGTGGTGTCAGTAAAAAAGCCGGTTCCTTTCTCTTTTGACTTTTACCATTCAATATAGACAGACAACACTGGTTGTCAATATATTTCCACGTTGATGCAATTAACTTAACTTTGTTGTCAGAGCCTTGGAGATAGAGTATGGCTAGAAAAAGAATTTGCATTAAATATAAATGAATGTACAGCCTAAACATATATATATATATATATATATATATATATATACACGAGGAGGGATCAAGTTACAACAAATTTGAGTTACATTAAAGTTACAACAACTATTTTTTTCATTTTCAACGTTCAAATCGTCGATCCAAACCGTTCAACATGATTATGTAAATAAAATGTGCTTGCAGATCAAATTTACATTTTTTTAAATTTTTTTACTATTTATTAAGATGGGTACAAAATTCAATGGTCTGAATATGACTATTTTTTGTAAAATACTTAATAAATAGTAAAAAAATTCAAAAAAATGTAAAATTTGATCTACAAGTACATTTTATTGTGGAGATCATGTTGAACAGTTTGGATCGACGATTTGGACTTTGAAAATGAAAAAAATGGTTGTTGTAACTTTGTTGTAACTCAAATTTGTTGTAACTTGATCCGTCCTCTATATATATATATATATATATATATATAGGAAATTGCTAATATGCTAGCATAGAGGACCTCCGTGCTACGGCTCAATATTTGAGTTTTCAAAATTCTAACAGTCGATCTGAATGTTCAACATGATCTCCATATGAATATGTACTTGCAAACTAAATTTTACATTTTTAGAATTTTTTTTATTACTTTTAGATAGGTAGAAAATCACTTGATCTGAAAATTCGGTACTATATTCAGACTAAGTTTAACCTTTTCCAGTGCTTAGATAAAAAACGAAGGTAATCAGTCTAATGTGCAAATTTTTACAAAATATCATTTTCTTTGATGGCAGAGCTAATGACAACAGGTTTCTATTTTATTTCACAATTACAAATTCCAGACCTGTCATAAGCTACGTGAATCCATCACCCTTTTTTTTTTATAAAAAAGAGAAATAACAACTGGGTTATATATTAAACCTTGATGCACGAACTTAGTCTGCGCATCAAGGGGTGCGCTTTTCCAATCCACATACCAATTTAATTTGGTGCGCAAACTGGATCCGTGTGGATGGTAGAATTAAAAAAAAATTGAGCCGAATGGTATTCATTTAATTTCGATTTTTCTCAGTGCTAACTAAAAAAATTTCGGCGATGTCCGTACCGGTATCCATGTAATCCGAAATTTTTATTGTTACCATAAGAAAAAAATCAAATTAAATCGTTATCACTCTGGTTCGGCCCGTATCAATTCTACCACCCTCGCTAACCCAGTTCGCGTACCAAACTGGCTGGTGCGCGGACTGGATTGGCGCACAAACTTGGTGTGCCAACTGGGTTAGCGGAGCTCTCTTTTGGGGCTGAATGGATTTGGGTTTAAGGTTTAGGTTTAGAGTTTAGGGTTTAGAGCTGACTGGATTTTAGTGTTTATTTTTATTTTGCAACGGATGTCTGAAAATTCTGTTTTATTTTTAACGATGTTCATTCATCAGACGCAAGGCAGCAGGCAGGTAAATAACGTAAAAACTAATGTGTTAAATTGACGGCGGAAGAACTAAACAACATAAGAACTAATATCAAAATAATATCGAAATAACATTCAAATAACAAGAACTAATACCGAAATAATATCCAAAAACATAAACTACAACAAGTAACTCTATCCTATCTGCTCGAGGGTGTCCACGGCTTCTTCTCTCTCCTAAGTCTCTTACCCCGCCCCTCCTCCTGACGCTCTCTCTCCTCCAGCGATGTGTACTGTCGTGATGGCTGTGGTGGGGTCTCCTCATGTATCTCCCCAAAAAGTCTCCTCGTGTGGTCCCTCATCTGCACCAGGTCCGAAAATAAACTCACGTGTATCTGCAGGGTACACGGGTCCATATGAGACATCCTGCTGGACAGCTGCTGCACTGGACTGTGGGAGTGACGTCTCCTGTGGGAGTGGCGTCTCCTGTGGGAGTGGCGTCTCCTGTGGGAGTGGCGTCTCCTGTGTGGGAAACGGAGGAGAGTCTACATCCTGCGTGTAAGCCCCGTACTGAGAGCCCAAGTGAAACGTAAAATCTGCGGATGGCTCCGGCTCGTCGTACTGATCTCAGCGGGGTATATCTCCCTGAAACAAATAGATAATTAGGTTTCACAATGAAGATGATTATAAACATAATTACAAAAATATACGTACCGCTGCAAGCCCAGCAGCCTCAAATGCGGCCTCAGCAGTCGCTGCCTCGTGTAGGTCTGAGAAATCTGGCTCTGGCGTGCTCATAGGCTCCGCAGAATCGTCATCGTCCATGTCTTTCAAATCTTCATAGCGGGGAAGATCTGAAAGCCTGAGAACCCTCTCGAGCTGATCCTGGTACCCGGCGACGACGACAGGCGGTGTAGCCATACACAACCACTTCTTACCGAATGCCTTCCAGCCTCTTGTGACGGCGTATCTTGCGCTCCTAAACACCTGCTTGATGTTCATGAGTGCCTGCGAATTAAAATAAATAAAATTAGTTCGAATTGCAAATGAATTTTTATAATTTTCTTAAACCAAAAAAATTAAAGACTTACAATCTATGCAGCCGGGCCAGCGCAGGGAATGAAGCCATACTCGTCACTAACCGTGTCGCGTCGTACGTGGAGCGGCTTCGTGTTCATCTCCGTGATCTGACCATGCAAGTACACCGTGAAGGCACAGTACTCCTGATACCAAGTGCGATAGGTCTGATCGTATGTATCGAAAGCATACGACTGGAGCTCGTCAGGGATCCTGTCGCCATCGCCTCAAGCCGAGTCACATAATCGGCGTGCACGGTCCGCCAATTCTTGCCGCTGGTAGTGGCCAGATCTTTGTGAAGCTCGTACCACTTGTCCTTGGAAATGGGATCCGGGACGGGAAAGGGCTGACGCATACCGAACTGACGCATCACCCGTCCAGGATAGTAATGCTCGACCATCTGGTAGAACACAAGTGGTACCTGCAAGTACATAAAAATAAATAATCCTACGTACGTAATAAATAAAAGTGATGCAAAATGGGAATACAATAATAATGCAAGGGTTACCTGAGCAAACCAGAACTGACGCTGCTGGAGGCATATATGAGGCAGGTCATGCAGGAAGGAGTGAGGGACAGCATCATCATCATCAACCTCGACACGTTCGTCGTACGGCCGCCAGCAGACGTGTCTGTCAGGAGTCATCTGCTCGAACTGACTCCGGAAGAAATCAACACCCATAGGTCTGCCGTGCGGGGTCTAGATGTACGTCTTCCTCGAGCACCACTTCTGCGCGTAAGCCAGACATGTAATCCCGTCGGGCTGCCCCTAAGCTGGAGCCCAACCTCTCACTCGTGGCTGTGGACGGCCGAACGGGAACCTCGTCCACGACCAATGCATCAGGAGACCAGCTGGACCGTAGAAATTGTGCTTGTTTGTCTATTTAGGTACAAGTGACAGTTAAAATTCTGGTTTTTTTTGTGTAACCATTTAATTATTCAGATTTAATTTCAAAATAATTTATACCTGACATGCGGTGCACAAACCCCGATATAGACATGCCAATACCGCTGCACCCCAAGTTCATCTGTTTCGGCTGGGCCAAGTCCCTCAGCCACTCAAGCAAACATCCAGGGACAATGGCCCCCGATGAATCTGGGAACATCCAGCAAGCAAACATCTCCATGATGTAAGCCCGGGTCCACCGATCTACCGTCTCAGCATCAGCATCTGCGTCCAGGGCTCCACTGTAAATTCGAATCAATTTAGTGAAAATTACGAAAAATAGACATAAAATAATTAATTTTATAAAATAAATGTTACCTGAACCGCTCCCGCAACTGTGATAAACTGATGTCATTCTTCGAGTAGACGTACCCCTTCTTGGTCGCCCTCCGCTTCATCAACCCGTCTCTCAGCAGGTCGGTGACGAGCTGCGTGAAGTCTCCGTACTCCACACCCGTCACCGCCTCTCCGATAATGGGCAGACCCCAGAGACAACTCACGTCCTGGAGAGACACCGTAATCTCTCCGACAGGCAAGTGGAATGTGTGGGTCTCCGGCCGCCACCTCTCGACCAATGCAGATATAAGAGCGACATCTGCATTTAAGTCACTGAGCTGTGACACATGCCACAGACCCAGCCTCTGCAACGCAGGTGCAAATCGAGGGTCGTAGAGGATATTCATCTGGTTGTTCCTCGTCGACGTCAGAGTATGAGTCTGCATTTAATTTCAAAATAAACACAAATACAATTTATTATTTTATTCAAATGAAAATGTATATTATTTGCAAGTGGTATAGAGATGTAAACTTACATATGAGTTTCTAATCTTGTGCTCCTTGTAAGGGAACCAGCAAACGGGACTGATATACTCTGTCGTCAAATGCGGAAAGACGGTCCGGGCTAACACTACATCCAACTCCACATCGTCATGAGGCCCACTGGTGTGCTTGGTGCCGCTGGATGACGCCATACTATAATTTGGTGCATTTCTAGTCAAATTTGGTCTTAAGTACCTCAAATAGGGTACTTTAATAATTTACTAAAATAATTTGGCATAAAATACAACATATATAGCTAAAAACAATTCTACTCTATTTGGACACCATTCTAATTATTTAATACAATTCTACTCTGTCTGGACACAATTCTAAATATGTAATACAATTCTACTCTATTTGGACACCATTCTAAATATTTAATACAATTCTACTCTGTTTGAACACCATTCTAATTATTTAATACAATTCTACTCTGTTTGGACACCATTCTAAATATTTAATATAATTTTACTCTGTTTGGACACCATTCTAAATATTTAATACAATTCTACTCTATTTGGACATCATTCTAATTATTTAATACAATTCTACTCTATTTGGACACCATTCTAATTATTTATTACAATTCTACTCTATTTGGACACCATTCTAACTATTTATTACAATTCTACTATATTTGGACACCATTCTAATTATTTAATACAATTTTACTCTGTTTGAATTTATTTTGAACACAATTCTACTCTATTTGGACACCATTCTAATTATTTATTACAATTCTACTCTATTTGAACCTATTTTGGACACCATTCTAATTATTTGGACCTATCTACTCTACAAATAAATAAATAAAAAAGTAAAAAAAAAAAAACTCACTTTTTTACTGTGCTGCGTGCGCGGAGTTCGGAGTGCGGAGCAAAATGAGCTCTCTGCACCCTTATACGGTGAAAAAAGGCCTCCGCGAACCCAGTTGGCGCACCAAGCTTGTGCGCCAACCCAGTCCACGCACGAGCTAATTTGGTGCGCGAACTGAGTTAGCGGGGGTGGTAGTATTCAATAAAGGGTCAGCGGGATGGTAACGATTTAATTCCGATTTTTTGCGGTGGTAACAATGAAAATTTCGGCCATGTAATATAGGTTAGCCGTATTCATTTCCGAAACATGAAACCGATCCGTACGAATCATATTCCGTATCTAATTTGTAAACGGATCCGGATAGTGACATATAATATCCGATCCGTTTACAGCCGAGGTTAGCGTCTTAGCGATCTTACTCGATGCATCAATCACATATTCTCTCTGGCGGCCGTTGTCCATAATCGTCTTCTTTATCTCAACTTGGGAAATGGCAGATCAAGGGAAAGGGAAGCTTATTCTATACTCTTACTGGCGTAGCTCGTCTTCTCACCGAATCCGAATCCTTCTCAATTTCAAAGGTTGCCTTTTTTACGCAAACAGAATTGTGGAATTTGCTGAAATGCTAAAATCTTCAAATGGATTCGATGGACATGTGAACTTTCTATGTTTTATTTAATTTTATTTATTAGGATTGGAGTACGAGTACAAGGCAGTGAATCTTCTAAAAGGAGAGCAATTCGATCCTAGTAAGCATCCAAGCATCCAGTGTTACTACTGTAATTCTTCTGATTACAACTTGTCTTTGATAAATTTTGATTGCAGAGTTTGAGGAGATCAATCCAATGAAGTATGTCCCTGCACTACTTGATGGAGATACATTAATAGCTGACTCCTTTGCAATAGCTTTAGTGAGCATAGCTGACTCCTTAGTTATAAGTATTATTTAACTGTGTTTCTTTCTTTCATTCTATTCTATTCTATTCTATTCTATTCTATCCTTTGAATCTGTGGATGAATGGCAGTATTTAGAAGACAAGTACCCTCAAATTCCCCTCTTGCCTCAGGATCTCAAAAAGAAAGCATTAAACCTTCAGGTACATAAGAAAGGAGCTTATACTTTGTTACTGATGTAGCTGTTGTAATTTTATCTGATGATTCCATCACTTGTTTTGAACAATTTGGTAATTTCATTTTGCATATGGTTCAGCAAATCTATTAGTGTAAACCTTATTCATCATAACAGACAATGCACTTCTAATTATATTATAATACATCTCTCTCCTAATTTTCAGATAGCAAGCATAGTTTGTTCAGGTATCCAGCCACTCCACAACCTTGCTGTATTGGTAAGTCACTCCCATTTTTCTTTTCTTTTTGGTTAAAAATGGGTATACTGTGCTAGAAAAACACCAATATTTATATTTACTACCATATGAACCAGGTGTTTGTTTGCATGTTCAGAAAAGAACCATCGTGATACAGGCAAACAATACTCTGAAATATATTGGTTTTTGTCAGTTGTCAGTGTTTTTCCTGAAAAATTATGCTTTGTTTATCTTTGTCCAAACTTCATTCCAAATATCAAGTTTGTTTCAGTAAGCCATGAGGTTAGGATTTAGAGGAATCCACGAAGAGTAAGGGTTATAGGTGACTGGTATAAGGAGAGGATTAATTCTGAGGAGAAAAAAAAAATATTGTCCTCAATATGAGGTTTAAATGGAGTAAACATATGTTAGGATGATCTAACCCTGCTGGTGTCGTGCTAGTTACAACACTTTCCTTTTCTGTGCAAATTCCACAAATCTTGGATCTTTTTTAAAGGATCAATTCTGGTGGGCTTCTTTGTTCTTAAGTTTTATAAAAATATTTTAGCTCCAATTTTTACCTTTTTGTCCTTTTTAACAGAACTATATTGAAGAAAAGCTTGGTTCTGAGGAAAAGAACGCATGGGCCATCAACCAAATCAGTAAAGGCTTAGCAGGTTGGTTGTGTTGATTAGAATAACTAGATCTGGCCCTTGTACTGTCATGACCAGTACCAGCATCTATCTCTCATTATCAGGCATCAACTGGTTCCGTAATTAATCAGTTTTTCTTTTTTGAACCTATTTGATACTAGTTTGACACTTCTCTATGGGTTATCTAGTCATCATTGATGTTATGAGACCCGCTAATCTTCAGTTGTTTGTTTATTTATGAATATCTAGCTGTCGAGAAGTTGTTAAAAGGTTGTGCTGGGAAATATGCCACTGGAGATGAAGTCGGATTGGTGAGTGTCTGCTTAGAGTTGTGGCCTGTCTTTTATTTATTAATGTTTCCCAGCAGATTGATCAAATGCTCATCAGGTTGCATTGAAACTTTTAAATAATTGGCAGTTTTACTTGGATGCATATGCAAGAAAATATTACTTAGAACCTCCAAATAGAGCAATATCATGCATACCGCTACTAATTTTGGAAATTGGAAGTATCATATATACTCCTACAAAATATGAATATCTTCTCTACACATTCTGTCCCCATTTTGCTTCAGAATAATCTGATTAATCATTCACTGCATTTTATCTCAAATTAAACAAGAAAAATAAAAGAGTGAGTCTATGGTACTATGCATATCACGGGTTGGTCCGTAATACGGATTAATATTTTCGTTGTCAAAATTCTAACAGTCGATCCGAACTATTCAACATGATCCCCATATGAATATGTACTTGCAGACCAAATTTTATATTTTTTAGAATTTTTTTACTATTTTTTAAGATAGGTAGAAAATCACTTGATCTGAAAATTCTGGACCATCCAAAAACAGTGATTTTCTACCTATCTTAAAAAATAGTAAAAGAATTCTAAAAAATATAAATTTCGGTCTGCAAATATATATTCATATAAAAATCATATTGAACAAGTCGGATTGACTGTTAGGATTTTGAAAACGAAAATATTGAACCGTATTACGGATCAAATCGTGCTATGCATAGTACCATAGACTCACTCAAAATAAAAGATTTAATTGTAATACTTTTTAAAATATTTGGAACATAGAAGGTGCTCTTGCCTTTTTATAGGTATTTGATTTCTTTGATGTTGTGGAGGGATTTTCCAATAATTATTTTATAAAAAGTGACATCTTGTTATTTAATGCCAATATTTAATTTCTGTTATTGTGTGGATAGAAATTGTGATATTCTCCATTCAGCTTTATACTGTTTACTTGCCTTTCTGGAGCCAACATTTTATTTAATGTCAATCTCTTGTTTAGTCTTTTTCTGTTTGTAGTTAGAACTCTTTGATTCTTCTTACCAGCTATTCTCAGCATGAAAAATATGTTATGTAATTAACTGCAGGCCGATGTGTTTCTGGCCCCACAAATTTATGCAGCGATCAAGCGAATGAAGATGGATATTGTAAGATTTTTCAATGTTTCTATCATTCTAAGATTAATCAATAGAGAGCATGAGATTTTTTTTTTTTTTCAATGTTTCTATCATTCTAAGAGTATTTTAAGATTTTTCAATGTTATTATTTTTCTTGAAATTAAAAGCTCATGAAATTTATTTTCTCCTTTTGTTTGTAGTCTAATTACCCAACACTTGCTAGGCTACACAAGGCATACGAGGAAATACCAGCATTTCAAGCTGCCCTACCTGAAAAGCAGCCAGATGCTCCTTCCTCTGCTTAAAAAGGATGGTTTTATGAATGTGCAAATGGTACTATGTAATGTAAGCTGCAATGAGGAAAGACAATTTTCTGTTTATGGCAATGGATGTATTTTAAATAAATGCAGGTAAATAGAAAAGATAAAGTCTGTTGGCTTATGTGCAATAATATGTTGAAAAAGGAAATAGCTTTTGTTCCAACCTTCGTACTGTATGATTTAATCTGAGTTGTATTTGGTGGTCATTACAAAAATGCTTCTCCACTACTTCAATCCCTTCCATTAATAGAAAATTTGGATTTGCATTGCTTTATGTATGTAGTTTTTGTGATAGTCTCAGAGTTCTGATAACATCTTGAGGTTCTGCTGTGAGCTTTTTGATGTTGTCTAATTGACTACACATGCTAAGTGGAGCTACTTGAAATATACTTGAGATATTTTTTCTGCAAAATTGAAAAGCCAATTCGATATACTGGTCCAAATTAGGCAGTATCTAGTGAGGTCCTAGAGAATTAGAAACTTAAAGCGTAAGAAAAAAACAAAAGAAAATACAACGACCAAATATTGTAATCCTTGAACAACTAGTGTTCTTTGCCAAAAGTAGCATGTTTTCTCTTATACTGACAGATAACATATCAAAAGTATCTAATGCGATGTTTATTAGACAAACTGTTCCAAATGATCCAACCCTTCTAATTTGATCTTGGAACTTCAATTAATGAGTGCAACTGCATACTCTAATACATAATGTTTCCTATAGAAAATTCACACATTTAAGATACAAATAAGAGCGGATGTCGCTACTGTAAATTTTTATCAATTCAAACTCGGGCTTTACACTTAATAATACTCGTATCTACATTAGCTGAATGTTGATATGCTTAGTCTCTGCACTACCATCCAAAGAAAATGTCACTGTTTTAGTTGCATTACCAGAACTAACTGAAACTTCATACTCTCCGAGAAATGCACTGAAACTATAGGACCCACGCACATTAGTTATTCCATTTATATCTCTGGATTGCCATTCTTGTAAGAGCTTATCCACCACATCTCCAGCGGGAAGGTTGCGGAAATTTGGGTCTGTGAGGCACATTTGATAGCATGATCCGCTTTTCTCTAAAGCTGTCCATAGCATTATGCCATGCATTGATGGATGAGAGAAGCCTTCTCTCAGCACCTCTTCTAAGTATGCTGCCTATATGAAAATTAAAAAATTAAACAAGCAAATATGTCAAATTAAGATTCTGTTTTTGCACAGAAATGAATGGTTGAAGGTTGCTTGGATCATTACAAGGAAAAACAATCCAAAATTAATGAGAAGTTACGTAACACTATTAGAGCTGACCTGTGTGTTTTAATTTATTTGTTTACAGATGAATACTTTCAAAGACACTCGTTGTCTAATATCATGTAACAGCAAGTTTGTAACTCTTCTAAATCAATGCAATCGCTTACGGGCTTTCAAGTTCAACCCAAAAAATAAAAATAACTGTGTTGGACCTTGGGTTATGGCATTGAAGTATAAATCACAGATTATAATAAAAGAAATTTTCTAACCTGATTTTGCAAACCGAAAGTTCTGCTGATATCAACCTCAGTCAACCAAATTGGCAGCCTGAGAGTTGCCAGCTTATCGAGCACTGCTCTCATAAGAGGGATATTTGGTTTCCCAAAATGCCCCTCCAATCCAATCCCTTGGAGCATACATTCACCACCTTGCATAAGTTGCTTCAATCTAACAACGTAGTTATCCACACTTGCATCGTCATCTTCGCAAGTCTCCACCACATTGAAATCGTTCATGAACAAAGTAGTGAGTGGGTCTGCTTGTTTTGCGGTTTGAAAGAAGTCAAATGTAGCATTAGGCCCAAGCTTTTCCTCATAGAAATTGAAGTGGAGCATCTCGTTACTTACATCCCAATGCACAAAATCGCCCTTGTATCTAAATTTTGTTTCCATAAAAGAAGTTTAAACAAAATATAAAGCTTGAAACCTCATTACTCAAGAGTCAATACCAGTGTTATCCAAATCAGGACGTTCACAGGTATTATGACAACTGTTATTTCTTGGCTAGTTTACTCAGCTGAGTATCAAGGACCTATTGAAACTTTAACTTAGCCTAAAAAGTAAATGCTGTCTGAAAGAAGAAAAAAGGAACCTTTTGATTATGACCATACTAGCCTGGAATTGGTACATGATGAATGGTAATGGTTAACTTTTATTACTATAACACTTTTATCTAATTTCTGCTGACATAAATTACAGTTGTTTATAAATTACTCCAAAAATGCTAAAATTGTAATTAAGCATCAACAAACATATGAAGTCAAATAGAAGGCTGGGAATGTACTAACAGGATTCTATTGTTATCTATGTTGCATTAAGAAAAAAAGCTGTTATAAGCTAGTACACTTTCTGCAGTTCTATTGTTATCTATGTGCTCTAATAGGATTATTACCAGCGTACCATGCTGCAATCATAGACCTTCAAATCTAAAAGAAACAATCCATGACAGGTGCTTTATCATCAACTGTTGCTCAACATACAATACATACCTTCTCAGTAGGCTCGTGATTCGAGAATTCACTGCTGCTCTCAGAGCATCACCAGTGAGGTTTCGAACCCAAGAAGGCGTATACATGGGATCTTCCCAGAAAATATTGTGACCTCGAACCATGATTTGGTGCCCTCGGACAAACTCTAGCATTTCATCAGCCAAGGTGTAGTTCAACTTGCCTTGCTGGGGCTCTGTTGCATACCACTTGAGCTCATTTTCAAATACTGCTGCATTAAATCGCTCAGCAAACCATTCCTATAATAAATTAGAGAAAAATGTTTTCTAGTTTAAATTAATCTTTTTGGTAGTTCTCTTATTATTTAGTATTCTGATACTAGAGTACAGTAGTTCATTTAGTAATTTCTATAAGGTAAAATTTATGGCAAGTTTTTTTTTTTTTTTTTGAGGAAAATTTATGGCAAGTTATTTAGCTCAAAGCGGTGTTTTATTTAATTCTTTGAGAGAGAGCATCTTGAAGGAGTATATGAAAAAACCTGATAGGGCTGGTTTCCTATGATGGTGCTTGATATGGCAGATCCTAAAGGAAAGTCTTTTGAAAGCTGTTGTGCAGTGACATTTGCACCTGTGACACGGTTTCCTTGAGCATTGGAAACATGCACAGTAATGAAACGCTTTCTCCTCTGGATACAGAATCAATTTTGCTATTGTTAAATGTCAGATGATATAATTAATTAGTAATGTGGTTTAAGTTATGAAAGAGGAAAATATAGTATGAACTACCTTTTGGATACTATCATCCCGATGTTGATTCCATTGCTCTGGCGAAAATGGCTGCAAGGATGCACTTTTGACTAAGATAACAGTATCATTTTGGTCGCTGTTCTGCAAGTATTCAAAAAAGATATGTAAATATAAAAGTCTGTCGAGGTCATGTTCATAATGGGTTAGTAAAGAAAGAACAAAAATCTGAGGTACCTCCTGCATTAAACCAGTATTGATATAGACTCAATCATATGTAGAGATGATCATCCAGATGGACATGGACAAGTCATTAATTGCATGGTTCCAATCAATATTTGCAGGAGGACAGACAAGACTAACAATCATGCTAAAATATTACAAATAATTGACCTTGAAATAGATAAGAGATGATTGGGAAGGTGAATCAAGTACAAAGCCTCCCTTGAGAAACGACCAGCAGTGGCTTCTTGCAAGTGTTGTTCCAATGCAAGTTGTCCCAGTAGCAGTGTTTAACCTTGCTTTTATAAGAGCTGAGTCGCGTCTTCCTTTTATCTGCACCCAGCCTGGGAAAATGTTATGAAATTGATCAGAAAAGTTCGAAAATTACAGGTGGCACAGTACTTTTTCTTGGAAAACTGTAAGTGGTAAAACAATGGCAAAAGGCACCACAAGATCAAGATGTGTACTCACAAGAGAAGCTGTATATGGTACCCTCTGTTAGATTATTTAAAAGAAACCCTGGGGAATAGGTTCCATTCTCAGTTCTATAGTTTTTCACTTCAGTTTGCCCCATGCTTTCTGTCAGTATTCCTCCTCGGTAAAGGGCTGGCTCTGAATGTGACTTGCACTGGTAGAACAAAATAACAAAGGTCAATAAAATCGATGTCATGTCACCATATATCTTTTTATAATCTAACATTAATTATTTGTTAACAAAATATACTAGAAAAAATAACACATCATATTATGTCCATTCTATATATGTAATGCATTTTGCATATATAAATAGAAAAACTTGCACCCACTAGTTAATTTATAAACAGTAAAGGTGTCTGATGAAGATATGATACATCTGAGTGTTAAATTATCCTCCGTCTACTACATTTGAATAAACATTAATTTTTCTTTGTACCGTAATATTGTGAGAGGATCTGTATGTACCTCAGTAGAAGCAGAATAATCATAATGGAGCCCCTCTGCAGCATGAACTAATTAAAATCAATTAAACAGTTATAATTGCCATCAAGTAAACATAGAGAAGAAAAAAAGAAAAAAACAAACCAGCTGTTCCCTGAACTAACATATGCAATCCAAAGAGCATGAGAAGCAATGCAATTGCCTCCATAGTTGAAAGGATGCTAGAAATTAAGTGCCCTCAACCACTGCCTCTCTTATAAACAAGGTGATCAGAGAAAGGTTGCATGCATGCAAAGTAGAGTAGAGGGGCACACACTCCAGAGGGGATGATAATATGATATCATGAGAGGGGTGAATATATGGAGGAAGCGTGCATGAAAGAAGGGTAACTTGCAAAGGAAACAATAATGTAATGTAATGGGGGCTATATATGCTTGATAAAAAAAGATTCCATACTGCATGATAAAGCAATAAAGAAGACATGTAAATGTAATAAAGCAATAAACAAGATTATGTGCTCCAACTGCCCATACTGCATGCCATATGAAATGGGGCTATATATGCTTGATAAAAAAAAGATTCCAGCGTGCATTATCACGTGACTGGAACTAAGGATCAAGACAAATACTTCAATCCAGTCAGTCTAGGTTGCATTGTCAGGACCCCTCCATTTTGGAAAGGAGATGGTCTGATTGGGCACTGCACTGCACGCTTCTTCAAGTGCTTGTAATTATCATGGCTTGGGTTCCATATATAGTTTCTTTCTTAATTAATCGTTAACTATATGCTATCCAGAAGTGTAAACAACAAAGAGAATGTAGAGAGATGACTACAAACACATGGAACAAATGCAAAATAAAAAGGTAAAGCGGTGATGATCACTGCAAAGATGATGCAAAATGCTGAGAAAGGGATATTCCTTTTTCTCCAAATCCTAAAAAGGTCCAGGGGACAGATGGCCATTTTATGGGCCTTGACCCATTAAAATGGTGATTTGGCTGGGCAAACGCTATGTAACGTGGATACAGACACGTGTCCGGTACTGTGTGATTGGCTGCCAAATCTAAACAGGGATTTAGGGTTTTGTGTCAGGTATGAAAATGGTATCACTTTAGAAGTGTCCATGCAACATAAGGCAAAGCTAAAGAGAAGGAAATAGGAGACAGCAGCTCGAGCAAATTGGCAAAACAACTAAAAACTTGAAACTGCAAAGAGACTAAGAGAGGGTATGTAAAACCCATACATTCGAACTGGTATATCCTTGCTACATGAGGTGAGCCTGATGTTTAATTTCATTTTCTATGTACTAGGGGAATCCTAGTTCAATCCATACCTTTTCTCAACAACTACGACTGCTTCTTTCTTTCTTTGAATGCCTGTTCTATGTAGGTAGTTTTGAACTACCATTATCAGTTGCAACTCGAAACCAAATAAAAAAAGGTTTCACTTCAATGACTTTTATCAAATACACAACTTGCACAAATTTACTGTAAAAAAATATCGGCAAAAGCAAGAGTTTCCAATATATTCATATCATCACAGTCCATCTTTTATGTTTACCCCCTTGCGATATTCAATTCTACCCATGTGCGTAATAAAAATGAGAGTTGTGGAACCTTGCACCAGTGTAAAATTAATGACATTAAAATCCTAATTCTTTCCTTGCAACAAAAAGGAAAAAGAAAAGAGAAAGGTCCCTAATTCTTTCCATACGACAATTACCTCAAAATTGTCCCAATTATATTGAAAAATAAATAAGTTAATCAAACTGTAAACAAAAACCCATTGACTTACCTATTTTAAAGATTGCATAATCCAATGACAATTACAAATAAGTTTTCGCAATACCACTGTTCCCCACAAATCCATCTCCTAACCCCGGACTTCAAATGAGTATATTTACACAGCTTTCACATCTCTTGGCCGCGAATAGCATCAGCTTTCACATCCCCCCAACTTGTATTCACTCTCTCTATAAGTGACATTGGCAAAGATTTCCAAAAAGTTGCTTGTTGCTGATATGTGCCATGCCAGTATGAGCCTATTCCATTATTGTATTTTTCAAACAATTGTCCTACAATGCAAATTCTTCCAAATCCAATTCAGTTTCAGTAATTATCTCCTCTATTTCTTTTGATAAATTTACACAGATGCCAATTTTGCATGAAGCAAACAAGGAATACCAACCTCTCTCACTGGATCCTACTGGCATTTTACCAATCAAGTTAATTGCTTCTGTAATAAGACCCACTTGAGCCAACATATCAACTAAACAAGTAAAATGTTTCTCCCTTGGTGCAAAGCCATATTTCTCTTCCATTTCTACAAATAGTTTCACCCCTTCTTCTACTAAGCCTGAACTCTTACATGCATTTAGCACAATAAGGAATGTGCTTGTGTTAGTTTTTTTCCCTGATACAATCATTTCATTGAAAAGGTTTAATACTTCTCTGCCCAGATTATACTGACTCAATGCCGACATCATCGTGTTCCATACTACAAGATCCCTCTTGCTTAGACTCACTCCGTTAAAGACATGTATGGCTCCTGCCAAGTCACCACACTTTGAGTACATATCTATTAGAACACTTAAAACCACTGAATTAGGTTTGAGGTAAGTTCTTATTAGATAGCCATGAATCTGCTTCCCATACTTTAAGACCCGTGCACTAGCACATGCAGTCAGGCTACTACTAAAGTTGAATTGATCTAATTTAATACCCATATTCACCATTTTTCTGAACAAATCAAGTGCCTTTAGAGGCTGGCCAAAACGAATGTACCCTCCAATCAGTGCATTCCATGTTATTAAGTTCCTCTCAGGCATCATATCAAACAGCCTATGAGCATACTCCAGACTACCGCTTTTAGCATAGCCATGAATCATCACAGTCCATGCACGCAAGTCTTTAACTGGCATTTCATCAAACACCTTCCTTGCATCACTCAACAGCCCACATCTTGCATAGGCATCAGCAAGTGAACTTGAAATAACCAAATTGGTCCAGCAAAAGCCGATAATAAATAATTGCTTGTGGACCTGTTTAACCAGCCAAGGATCTAAAATTTGATTGCATGCAAGGAGAACTCCAGTGAATGTGTACCAGTTGTAACCATATGAAGACCGCCTCAGCCAGAAATACAAACCCACAGCATCATATGGAGACCCATTTCGAGAAAAAGCAAGAATCATGGTATTCCATGAGACAAGATCCCTGTAAGGCATTCGACCAAATAGATATTTTGCGCGGTCCATTACACCAAGCCGGGCATAGCCAGAAAGCATGACATTGTAAGAATACAAAGTTGGGTTAGGCATTTTAGCAAACAACTTATCAGCCTGAGAGAGATCGCCATTAAGGAAATGGAAACGGAGAAGATGTGTGGCGAGTTGGGCGGAGGAGGAGACGGCGGAGGCGTATAAGCGGGAGACGCGGAGAAAGAGGTAGAGCTCATGGGCTAAATGGAGAGATGAAACGGAGAGGAGGCAGCGGTGGAGGAGAGAAGATAGAAGAGAAAAGGGAGGGCGGAGGCCCGCGCGGGAGAAGAGAGGGAGGGAGGAGATGGCGAGGGAGAGGTTGCCCTGAGAGATGTGGCGAGAGAGGAGAGAAAGGAGGCACGGCGATGCGGGTCGGGTCGAAGTGGAATCGAATTCGGGACTGGGCATTGAGAGGAAAAGAGGAAGGAGGGGAGCGCCGCCGATGGAGAGGAGTTCATCTTGGCATCGGGCTACGAAAGATTGACCCCATTATTCAATTGACTTGTGCGTAGACGGTAGTAGAAAGGGGCTGTGCTAATTTCATGTACATATTTACTCTTTCAAACTTTTTATTTGTGCAATCCCAAGTTCCCAACACCACCAATCTGATTTTATTTTCTACTACTTTTCATTTTTACAATTAATATCTAAATACCAAAAATGGTTATAAATCACTACCATTATTATTATATCTCTTTTTTTTTATTTGTGTTATATATGTTACATATATGTCATATCTTAGAGAATTTGGACGATCTAGTGCTATTACTTTTTTGTAACTATGTACGACATGACATTAATTTTTAATAAGGTCTAACTATATTTAAAAATAAATCAAGTTATACACCCTTTTTGCCCGGTTTGCTGAATATCTTAATTGGGAATAATCTTTTTTGAGAAAAATAATTGGGAATAATCTTAGAACAGCATTTTATAGAAACTGAAAATTTTCATTGAATGATAACGAAATTCTTTCGTCTGTTCATCCTATTTGTATTGTATTCCATAAGACATTGTTTTTGTTCACATAAAATGCACAGATATGGTATAAAAAAAATTGTTCGCTTATCAAATAAAGATATGGGTAGACATACTTAATTTGTACCTGTTATCTTATAGCTTATTTGATATTATTTGTATGTATACAATTTTTATTGCTATGACTAGATTAATTTTTACAATATTTCATACATTTTTTAGTTTGTAATATATGACAAAACTTATTTATCAAATATTGTATATAGTTTTTTAATTAGTAATTTATGACAAAAAATATTTACACAATATTTTATCGTTTAATTTATATTTTTTTTTAAATAATGAGAACAAAAATTAGAAATTTTTATGATATTATGTACATGAAGTGCTTAATATATATATATATATAGAGTAGAACTAGGGTGCTCCTAAGCTCACCAAGCCCTTCCGTGAGCGCGACTCTAAAACCTATCAAATTGACTTCAAACGACATTTCCAAACCGTTAGATGTTCAATCTATATTAAAATGTGCTTGGAGACCAAATTTTACATTTTTTGAAATTTTTTTACTATTTATTAAGATGGTTTGAAAATCGCTGTTTTCCAATGGTGCAGAATTTTAATAAAAACAACGATTTTCAAACCATCTTAATAAATAGTAAAAAAATTCCAAAAAATGTAAAATTTGGTCTCCAAGCACATTTTAATATAGATTGAACATCTAACGGTTTGGAAATGTCGTTTGAAGTCAATTTGATAGGTTTTAGAGTCGCGCTCACGGAAGGGCTTGGTGAGCTTAGGAGCACCCTAGTTCTACTCTATATATATATAGAGGAGGGATCCACTTACAACAAATTTGAGTTACAACAAAGTTACAACATTCATTTTTTTCATTTTCAAAGTCCAAATCGTCGATCCAAACCGTTCAACATGATCTCCACAATAAAATGTGCTTGCAGATCAAATTTTACATTTTTTTGAATTTTTTTACTATTTATTAAGTATTTTACAAAAAATAGCCATACTTAGACCATTGAATTTTGTACCCATCTTAATAAATAGTAAAAAAATTCAAAAAAATATAAAATTTGATCTGCAAGCACATTTTATTTAGATAATCATGTTGAACGGTTTGGATCGACGATTTGGACTTTGAAAATGAAAAAATGAATGTTGTAACTTTGTTGTAACTCAAATTTGTTGTAAGTGGATCCCTCCTCATATATATATATATATATAGGACAGTGCTACGGTGCTACGCGTAGCATAGAGGCCTCCGTGCTACAGCTCAATTTTTGAGTTTTCAAAATCCTAACGGTCGATCCGAACCGTTTAACATGATCTCCATATGAATATGTACTTGCAAACCAAATTTTACATTTTTTAGAATTTTTTTACTATTTATTAAGCCACTTTGAAAAAACACTAATTTGTACACAACAGTAAACTTTTCTGGACCATTGGATCAGCGATTTTCAAAGTGGCTTAATAAATAGTAAAAAAATTCTAAAAAATGTAAAATTTGGTTTGCAAGTACATATTCATATGGAGATCATGTTGAACGGTTCGGATTGACCGTTAGGATTTTGAAAACTCAAAAATTGAGCCGTAGCACGGAGGGGCTCTATTCTACGCGTAGCATATTAGCAAAATCCTATATATATAGAGAGAGAGAGAGAGACTGGCTAATGTCATAACGTTATAACTTCGGCCGAAGTTATAACGAGTCATTTTTGCAATTTCAAAATTCAAACAACCGATTCGAACCGTTCAACATGTTCTAAATATTAAAATGTGCTTGGAGACTAAATTTTACATTTTTTGGAATTTTTTTACTATTTATTAAGCCACTTTGAAAATACTGATCCGGTGGTCCAGAAAATTTTACTGTTTTTTACTGTTCACAGTAGATCTGCGATTTTCAAAGTAGCTTAATAAATAGTAAAAACATTCCAAAAAATGTAAAATTTAGTCTCCAAGCACATTTCAATATTTAGAAAAAGTTGAACGGTTCGGATCGGTTATTTGAATTTTGAAATTGCAAAAACGACTCGTTATAACTTCAGCCGAAGTTATAACGTTATGATATTAGCCGGTCTCTCTCTCTCTCTCTCTATATATATATATATATATATAGAGGAGGGATCGGATGACACCTCTTTTTTGGTGACATCGGATAACACCATGCATTTTCAAAGTCCAAATCGTCGATCCAACCGTTCAACATGATTATCTAAATAAAGTGTGCTTGCAGATCAAATTTTACATTTTTTTGAATTTTTTTACTATTTATTAAGATGGGTACAAAAATTCAATGGTCTGAAAACAACGATTTTGTAAAATACTTAATAAATAGTAAAAAAATTCAAAAAAATGTAAAATTTGATATGCAAGCACATTTTAATATATCCATCATATTGAACGGTTTGGATCGACTGTTTAGACTTTGAAAACTTTGAAAATGCATGGTGTTATTCGATGTCACCAAAAAGAGGTGTCATCCGATCCCTCCTCTATATATATATATATATATATATATATATAGGACAGTGCTACCGTGCTACGCGTAGCATAGAGCACTCCGTGCTACGGCTCACTTTTTGAGTTTTCAAAATCCTAACGGTCGATCCGAACCGTTCAACATGATCTCCATATTAATATGTACTTGCAAACCAAATTTTACATTTTTTAGAATTTTTTTACTATTTATTAAGCCACTTTGAAAAAACACTAATTTGTACACAACAGTTAAATCTGCTGGACCATTGGATCAGCGATTTTCAAAGTGGCTTAATAAATAGTAAAAAAATTCTAAAAAATATAAAATTTGGTTTCCAAGTACATATTAATATGGAGATTATGTTGAACGGTTCGGATCGACCGTTAGGATTTTGAAAACTCAAATAATGAGCCGTAGCACGGAGAGGCTCTATGCTACGCGTAGCATATTAGCAAAATCCATATATATATATATATATATATATATATATATATATATATATTTTTGGTTAAATATGTTAGTGTTGTGATAAGGAGTTAATCATTGGATGATTGTATTCTATGTATTGTTCATGCATTAGATGATTTATATTATTTTGTTTCTTGAGTTTTTATCATTTTATTAATCATTTGAGTTGAGGATTTGAATTGTAAAACTCCGTAAAGTATATGATGATAACTCTAAATTATCTCAAACTTTGGTAATTAGCATGAAAAACGGATTGACAATTATAAGGTTAGTACATATGAGAATTAAATATTGGTAATGTTTATCTTGAAAAATAAACTAAATATCTTAATTTAGTTAAGTTCGTCGATAAGATTAATTTAGGTCAATGTCGAAGTTTTGGATGAATTATGCTGATTACAAGAAATGAAGAATTTGAAGAAGAAATCAAGAAAAATCGAGCAACAACTAAAAGACCAAACTCTCCGATATTATAACAATACACATGTACACAAATAATTTTAAAATTGTTAACAATACTAATACAAAAACATAAATAAATAAAAAATATTTCACTAAAATTATTTATTTGACGATTTATTTATATATGTTAAACTTAAAACAAAAAAAAAAAAAGAGGGTGGATCAAATTAATACGGTGTCACGTCCCGCTCAACCTAAATTTTAAACAAATTTAATCTAAAAAAATTTCGACCTCTACTCGGATATGGTTTCTCTATGCGTTCCCATCCGCCTCGACCGTACGCAATCCAAAAGGAAAAATTGAATTGACAGAGAAAAAGAAAACCCACCATTTACCAAATTACCTAATCAACCTAATTCCATAATTGATCTTGTTATTTCTATATATTTATTATATTGAACTTGTAGCATACTTCATATTACATGTTAGCTTAGAATTTACAGTAATTGATCCATTATTATGTCAAAATCATTGGTTATTAGTGTTTTCCGAGCTACTGATACTACAAGTATGATTAGGAGAAGAATATTTCTGTTGTTATTTATGGTGGAAGTCGATATTAGGAATTCGATGATTTCATCAGTTTGTTTCTAGATTCAATACTTGTAATATTATATAAAATACGTATATTAGTTATTAACTGAAAATAATATACGAAGTGTCTAAATGTATTTTTAAGTGAGTAAGTAATATTCAAAGAATAAATATTATTTTTCTGAACTGATTAGCAATGATGAATAAGTTGCTTGAGTGTGATTTATTATCAAACCGATAATTTAAAATTATGTTTGATTGATACAAAAATAAGTTGTTACTTAAATATCTAAAATATTTTGGAGTGAATATTTGAAAATTAGAAATTGAAATTGTATGAGATATAACATATATAGGAATAAAGGATTGATGCTAGTAATAGGTATATAATGTTCTTTTAATTACTTTTGGACTAATTTGTAAAGCATGGAAATTTAAAGGTTAAATTGCAAAGTGAATTGTTAAATTGTAGGTAATCTATCTATTGGCTGTGGTTTTCTTGATCTCCATATGTTTCTTTTTGATAAAATAATTTGGAGTTGGAAAAAGTTTATTTAAATGGATTAAAGTATAAAAGTTAAAGTTTGTGATGAGTTAATTGAAAACTTGGTTAATAATATATGGAGTGAGGCTACGGTGCTATGCATAGCACCAATTGTGTACGTACTACGGCTCAAAATTTGTCTTTTCAAAATTCCAATGGTCGATCCGAACCGTTCAACATGATTATAAAATGAATATGTACTTGCAAATCAAATTTTACATTTTTTCGAATTTTTTTACTATTTTTTCGAAAATCACTTGATATGAACATTCTGGACCATCCCAAAGCAGCCTATCTAAAAAAATAGTAAAAAAATTCAAAAAAATGTAAAATTTGGTTTGCAAGTACATATTCATTTTATAACCATGTTTAACGGTTCGGATCGACCGTTAGGATTTTGAAAATTCAAATTTTGAGCCGTAGCACGGATCCAATCCGTGCTATGCATAGCACCGTAACCTCACTCTAATATATGTGATGGATTTGTCCGAGGCTTCTCTGTTTACCCATGAGTACATCATTTGGATATGAATCCAACAATTGCTATAGTAATTTGATACTTGAATTTTTAGTTTAGAACTCAATCCTAGCTCTACCTTTCGGTACCAAGCTCAAATAGATTGTACCAGGTATTTGTATTATTTTTCTTTTTTATTGAGATTATTCATGGTTTGTATGCGGGTAGGGGTGTTCAACGGTTCGGTTCCGAACTAGACAAATTAAAGTTTTATTTCGGTTTTAAAAATAGAACCGAATTGAACCGAACGAAAATTTTATTTCGGTTTGTTCGGTTCAAACTGAAATACTAAAAATATGCAAAACAACCCTTTGAAAATATCAAAATACTCTAGCATCCATAACCATGTCGATACTAAAAAATATGCGAAATACCCTCTGAAAATACAAAATGACAAAAGTAGCTATAATGCTTAATCAACACTTGCGTGGCTTTCATCTCCCAAAAAAAAAAAAAAAAAAACAATTGCTTGCTTTTCTCCTCATCTCGGCAGCGAAGTCCCAGGAATAGTACAAACCGAATTGTATTAAAATAGAGATATTCCTAAAACATTATTCCAGAGGAGAGTAGAGAAAAATAAATTAAAAAATCACAAGTCAACCAGAGAAAACATTATGAATATAGCTTTACTTATGAAATGGTGGTGGAAAATTACGGATCCCACATACACTAGTGCTTGAAAAAAATATGATATTGCACAAATACACAATTCATAGTGCTTCCAAATCTGACTTTTGGTCTATTATTTCATCTCTTCAATCTTTAGGAGAAAATAGTGTTTCTTATGAACTGAGCTACAATACTTCAGTTCATTTTTGGACTGACAAATTGCTCCAGGGCATCTAGATATCCTTATTTGTTTAATATTTGCTCCAACACTGACATCTTACTACAAACAATTATCAATACACAAGACAATGCCTTTACTTTTCGTAGGACTTTAGATGTTGTTCAATATACATAATGGTTAGAGATTTTAGATATCATTAGTCACTTCTCATATACTCATCTAGAGGATAAACTTAGTTGGAGATGGGAATGAAATGGAAATTTTTCGGTTAGGTCCTTATAGAAACTTCTCAATTTTAGAGGTACTAAACCTAAAAATGCAATGTTATGGTGGAAGGTCCCTATCCCTATTAAGATTTGAATCTTTATGTGGCTTACTCATAAAAATAGAATATTAACAACTGTCAATTTAAGGAAAAAAGAGTGGCAAGGGAATGATACTTGTCAATTTTGTCAACAACCGGAATCAATTAGTCATTTATTTGTGAACTGCTCATTTACAAAACAGATATGGTTCTTTATGAGTTCTTGTCAAAATGTTAGCATTCAATGGTCAAAATTTACACATATTATTAAGTTTGCTAATCAGTTACCTAATACTCATAGATCAGCCTTTTTATTGGTTTTTAGTGCAGTTTGCTGGACTTTGTGGAAACATCGCAACGAAATGTGTTTTGACAATGGTAAGAGAAAATCGGTGAGACAAATTATTTTACTTATTATCTCACTTGTGCATTATTGGACAGGTAGGGTCACACAACAAGTTGCTGCCTCAACAGCTTCGTGGCTCCCAGTTGATACAGACGTACTTCCTATTTCTAGCTGGCATCCAAATAATGTCAATGATGAAGTGGCAAAAGACTCCACTGTGTTGGAGACAGGGAACCAGCTGGTGCTCTATGAAGAAGACAAGTAGAAGACCTTAGATTTTACAGCCAAATTTTGTAGTTACATATTTTGTCCACAGCCCCAATGAGTGGCTTAGATTTCTATTGCATGAACTTTCTTGTTGGTTCTTGGTTACAGCCTATGGTGATCCCTAGCTTGCTTTTTGTCTTTGATGAATTTGTGGTTGCATTTAGATGAGATACATCTATCCTTTAATATTTTTGTTAGGGTCTGTTATTTTGGTGTTATAAGGTGAACAAACAGTATGCAGAGTGTAAGTTAATTTTCTTAAATGAAATGGGCTTCGTCTTTTAATAAAAAAAAAAAATCAGAGAAAACATCAATAAGAACCAAAATAATTCAAATGAACATGGGAGTAACTCATTAAATACTACAATCACGGTAAAGCATGATAATATCTTAGATTTGATCCTACTGTGTGAACTTGTGCAACTTCCCCAATGAAATGGGAACAATGAAGGAGAACCTTGTTGTTTAAGATAACATTGAAGGAGAAGAATAGATGAAAGAGGAAAAAGAAATTGAAGAGAGCCTACCAGGAATTGGGATACGAAGAAAAAAGGAACTAACTTGGTGTATTGCTTCGACGAGGGTTTAGGGTTTTCGATCAACTGGAACTTTTGGGATTCAATTTCAACCTCCTGCTATAGGGTCTGGCTGTGTGGGTAAGATTGATTTTAAATCTGACTCAAGAAAGAAAGGTCGTGCGATCAAGAAGACTAGGGATGTGGGTGAAGGCGGGTGAGAGAAGAGAAGCGTGGCTGCGTGGGTCTGAGAGAGATCAGAGAAGGCGTGCAATGTCATTTAGGTCTGAGAGACAGACAAAGAACAACACAACACAAAGTAGGTTTGGATTTGGGGGCGGGTATTAAAAAAATAAACCAGCGGTCCGGACCAAATTCATATAAAAGTTCGGTCGGTTCAGTATAATCAGTTTTGTAATTATCAAAATCGAACCGAACCGAAGTTTTATATCGGTTTTAACAACTAAACCGAACCGAACCATTAAACTGAAAAAACCAAACCATTTAGTCCAATCTAATTCAGTTCGGTCTAAAACCGATTAAACCGGACCCAATGAACACCCCTATACGCGGGTTAAGGGTTGGTGATGCAATCTGAACATTGGTACCAATATCGGTGCCGGTTTACTGTGGTTACTGGTAGCCTGTGCATTCCACCTCGAGCAGGATTGGCCTCAATTCTGATCGAATGGTTGGAATCTAAACTAAAAATTTGTGTTACTTTAGGGGATCCCGACCCCAGGAACCCCAGCGTTCCTTGGAGGATTGGCCTGAATTCTTCTCCCGCCCTTCCAAAATCCATAATCCATGCCACAAGCGTCATTAGCCGCGCCACTCCGACGCTACTGCTCTCAACATTTGTTCTCCCCTTTCAAACCCCGCCATTTCCTTTTTCCTTTCTCTCGCACCTCCTCTTACAGTCTATCCCAAGCGCGGGCCCTCCGACCAGTCGTATCCCCATCCGACGGAGATGCAATCGACTAGGAGGAGGAATGGTCCGAAGCCGCTCGGTTAGCGGATAGGAAGAGCAGAAACGAGCTCAAGCGGGAAGCAAGAAGAGCCGTTCAGTGGGGGGTTGAGCTCTCTAACTTCTCGCCCTCTCAGATCAAGCGAGCTCTCAAGTGAGTACACAAGTGTGTGTGTGTGTGTGTGTGTGTGTGTGTGTGTGTGTGTGTTACAATAATATTCCCTTGTGATTTTTATTTACCCTGATTAGGGTGGTGCCATCATGGTTATTACCAGTCATTCTAAAGGTAAATGTGCACTTTGTACAGCAGAAAGATATCAAAATAGAACCAAGCCCAATTGATACACTACCTTAACTTGTGCTTTTACAGTTTTACAACTAGTGAGTGATATTTGCTTAATTTATACTCATGACGTGAATTATTTTAGGGTTGCTTCTCTGGAGAAGGTCTATGAGGCTCTCATGTTAGTGAAGGTAATGTGATAGCTTTATAATTTATTTGAAAAACCTTTCCTTTTCATCTGATACAGATTAGTCTGTTTTCCAGAGGTTGGGCCCTGATGTCCGAGAGAGAAAAAGAAGACAGTTTAATTATATTGGTTTGTCCTATTCCCTCATTTATTTAGTTAAGTTATTACAGACAATTAGTAATGTGACTAACAAGTAGTACCACACTACACATGCTGCTACATATTGATCAGTGTCTTTATTGTCTTTTGGTTTTCTTCGTTTTGGCGGAAAACTAAAAAAAAAAAAATTCATGTCTGAGTAAAATTTTATTGCTTAAACTCTCAGTTAAATACCACTATGACCTACCTACCTATCAACCAACTAATATAAGTCAGTAATGTACAGTGCAAAATTCCAAAGTTTTATCTGTACTACAGCAAATGAGTTTATATCTTGACTGCGTGGCTCTACTTGTTTGAGCCTTACTTAATTTGGATTATCCTTCTCAATGTGTAATTGATACACACTCTGGGCCTGACTTGTACAGTACCAGAATCAGACTCCGGTGTTTAATATTTATTGTCTAGGAAGAGTGAGTATTTTTAGTTCAAGACTTAATAAGTGTGATTGATTTGTGTCAGGAAGCCTTTTGCGGAATGCAGAACCAGAGGTGATGGATGCACTAATTCAGGCTTATAAGGATGGTGATACAAGCAGGTTACATTCTTTAATGGCTAAAGATTCGTTGTCAACTGAAGGAGAAGAAGAGGAAGAAATGAAGAAGCAAGTGACGAGGACGAGGTAGTGAGTGTACTGCATATTTGCTATTGTTCAAATGCAAAATTGCATATGACTACATTGCAAGTGGTTCTATAGCCATCAATTATTTGCTATTGCTTAAATGTGGAATTGCATATATCTTCTATGAAGGTTGTTGAAAACTATGTACAAGTAGCAACTAGATGGCTTGAAGGGTTAATTTGTAATGCTCCATCAATTACGAAGGAGGTTTACGGGATCCAAAATGTTGAATTTGACCGTCAGGTATTCTTATAATTTAGCACTGCTTTATTTCTTGTCATTTTATGTTTCTGATAACTGATAACAAACTAACAGAATTCAGTCCTTTTATGTTTCTGATAACATAGGCTTGTTACTGATTTAGTTATGCTTAGCCAATAAAGAAAGACACATATCTACGTAAATAATGAATTTCTTTTCATACCGGAATGCATGTGGTTACAGACTTCATTATATAGAGTTTTTCACTCGTTCAATAATAATATGAATAAAGTTCTTTCTTTGCACAGAGGTTGTCATTGTGAACCATTATTAAAGCAAAGAGAATACGGTAAATACTATTATTGAGCCTAGGGGTACTTGGGATTTTAGGAAGCAAAGTTCAATGTTGTTCTTGAGTACATAATGTTTGGTTTATGCTGTCTTTAACATTAGCATCACATTATAAATAGGTAGAAAGCATAATCTTCAAGATCTGAGTTATTAGTTTTCTGTTGTTTTATGCAAAACGTGCTGGGAGTGTTTCTCCCTGTTTTGGTCCTCGGAAGTTCTATTCCCCTTTTCATTGTTAAGTTCATAGTTTCCAGTTTGGTGCATAGACATTTTAATCCCAGTCCGTATCATTGGTTGTAGTCATTGTAGTTCAGTCAAAGATGGATTAAAGAAAAAGAAAAAAAAACCTTGTCATTTCTGACATGGAATGACCAACTGAATGTATTCCTTTTGACAAAAAACGTACATGCACCTAAATAAATTATTACAATTAAACACTGACTACGATTTTTTGTACGCTTGGTATTGACCAAAAACATACAAATTGTGACATTGGGTGACCAAAAATTGGAACTAGAAACATAAGGGGACCAAAGCAGATATGGGATAACACAGTAGAGTCATTTGTGAAATCTGGTCTACCGTCTACCTTATAGTTACCTAAAAGTTTTTTTTTTTTAATAGGAATTAAGGAGACTGGTAAGGAAAGTTCAGTTGGGCCAAGAAGGCCGAAGTAATGCTGCTGCTTTGATGCAAGCCAAGAGACCCTTCATGCGTTTCCTTCGATCTCTATCAAACAGAACAGACGAATAAAGTGAGCAAACCTGATAGCTCTGATATTGAAATGCTCCACTAACATCATATTCTCTAGAAAATGAGGGAGAATGGAAGGTAGTTTTGTTTGTAGTTTATTCCCAGCGCATACATCCGGTACAAGACCAGTACAAATCTAGGCTTTAATTGATCTGATCTCAGTTGAGGATGTAGAGTGTGTTTTGTTTTGTTGTGCATTCAATTGGGTTGTATGATTAAATTGGACTTGAGATGTTAAAGTTAAATAAAAATGCTACATTTCCAGACACAAATGAGGCCAATCTGAGTTTTGTATGTACAAATCGGGTCATGTCTGTACCAACTATAGATTACAATCCGTAATTGTTCTGTAATGATCTGTGCATATTTTATTTTTTCATCATTTATAAAGAAATCGAATGGTGTAATTTATTCTCTTATTGTTCAACAATGTGCAGATAACCATATTTATATGGTATTATCTTTTACTTGTTTCACAGTCACAGGTGTCTTCTCAGTGCCAACACGGATTTGATATTATCCAAAATTCCATCCACCCAAATTTTTACAATTATTTGAGCTCACAAAGTTTGAGATTCTATTATTGATTGAGAGTTGAGACTTTGGTATATCTACAATAGGCCGGAAAGTGTTTATTCCCGATAAGGTAGTGACATTTGTAAAATTTATAACCTTTTCCATAATTAATGATTGGTTCAACTTGATTTAATGCACATAATTGTGTGCTCATCTCACTTGTTTTCTCAATCTCGGTGAAAAAGTGCTTTACCCATGTTTGGATATGATAATGAAACAGAAATCTACATGATTAAATGTCACCCCTAATTAGTTGTTGATAAGTCACTTTCTCTAATGAACTAAAAAAAATAATTGCTGCTGTGCTTTTCTCTTTGGTCTTACAAAGTTGAGACCCTTTTCGTTTCTTTAAGGAATTTGCTTCCAATTTCTTACTGAAAAGAGAGCGAATTTGTTCTTTGAAGTTCAATTTAAGGTCTAAAAGGTTAGAATGTGTAGGTAAGACTTTACTTGGTCGTATTTGTACCAAACAAAATTGTGGATGACGCTACCAATAATTTAATTTCATATTATATTCAATTAACAAATGATTTGTGGGGTCAAGAAAAATAAAATATGACACCTAAAATGTTTTTTTAGGCAGCAGATAATGATCGCGTAATCACCCAGATTTGACTCAGTATTTTATATTTCTGGTATACTTTTTAACACCTTTTAACTATATGTTTTTTTTTTTTTTTTTACTTTTTCCTATATATATATATATAGGAAATTGCTAATATGCTATGCATAGCATAGAGGGCCTCCGTGCTATGACTCAATATTTGAGTTTTCAAAATCCTAACGGTTGATCCGAACCGTTCAACATGATCTCCATATGAATATGTACTTGCAAATCAAATTTTACATTTTTTAGAATTTTTTTACTATTTTTTTAGATAGGTAGAAAATCACTTGATCTGAAAATTCTGTACCATTCAGATCAAGTGTTTTTCTACCTATCTAAAAAATAGTAAAAAAATTCTAAAAAATATAAAATTTGGTTTGCAAGTACATATTCATATGGAGATCATGTTGAACAGTTCGGATCGACCGTTAGGATGTTGAAAACTCAAATATTGAGCCGTAGCACGGAGGCCCTCTATACTACGCGTAGCACCGTAGCCAACTCCATATATATATATATATATATAGAGGAGGGTTCCAATGCATCCTCTTTTGGTGCACCTAACGTGCACCCAAAACTCATATCTTCATTTTCAAAGTTCAAATAGTCGATTCGAACCTTCCAACGTGTTCTTCATATTAAAATGTGTTTGGAGACCAAACTTTACATTTTTTGGAAATTTTTTACTATTTTTTCAGAATTTTTGAAAATCATCACTTTGCTGAATTTCAAATTATTGTTTAGTTTAATCAAAAATTCTAAAAAAATAGTAAAAAATTTCCAAAAAATGTAAAATTTGGTCTCCAAGCACATTTTAATATGAAGAACACGTTGGAAGGTTCGAATCGACTATTTAAACTTTGAAAATGAAAATATGAGTTTTGAGTGCACGTTAGGTGCACCAAAAGAGGGTGCATTGGAACCCTCCTCATATATATATATATTCTCGTTAATCAGAGTACAATTTTGAAATACTTCTGCACAGACAGCAGTACTTATTTTTCATGCTGTAGTTGAGATTAATTTGATTGAATTGTGAAGAGCTCTCTCTTTTTGTCCCGCAGATGAAAAAGGAGTACTTTATTTTATGGTCTTATAAAAAGAAAAATATGGATAGTTTTCTTATGCATTTTCATCTTTTATATATGATTTAGGGTTTAGTGTTTAAGGTTTTCCATGTGATATTTAACATAATGTTATTCAGATTAAAAATTATAAAAATTAAGGTTTCCATTTGATATTCAAGAAATTAAATATTAAATTTGATGTTCAATTTCTTATTAAAATATTAAATGATTTAAAATTTTAACGGTTTAGTTTTCGTATGGTCAAGCAAATTTGAATTTATGTATTTTTTTCAGTTTTTTCGAACGAAATTAAATGCTCTCGCCGTATGTTACCAAGCCAATTCTTTTATATATATAAAAAGAAAGTTAATATAGATATCCGGGGCTCATAATAATTAAGGAGAAATATAAACTATATATATATATATATATATATATATATATATATATATATATAGTATGAATGAAAAGATGCAACGTCACAGATATATTACTATATATATAATATCGTTGATCGCATGTATATATTACATACATATATACTTAATCATATTTTACTGAAATATATATAATATTTTTTTATTCTTTATTGCAAAGGGGCATACACAAAATATCATAATGCAACGCCGTACAGGACAATATATATATAGTTGAACGCTAGCTTTAACTGGACCTACTGATCATACCAACAAAAGAATCTGGCCTCTCCCGAGACTCTGTTGAGCAGCTTCAGCTACAATCCTAATAATGGAGAAGATTTATTTTTCCAATTATTACTTTCTCCAGTTCAAATTTAGGAATTAGAGCAAGTATGCTTGCCAAACTAGCTATATATGCTGGTGCTGTTTAATTAGTAAGGGTAAAGATATTGACGGAACAGTTTTTGCTTCTGCAGCGCACAGACAATAGATCCAGAATAACACCGTATATGACTTGTGCGCTGTATGAAGTAAAAATTGCTCGATCAATATCTTTAGTAATGTATGGTGACCTCTTAATTTCCTACAACAGCGAAGAAATTGTTATAATAATTGTTATCAATGATCTCTCCAAATTTATCAACGAGTGAACGAGAAAAAGGTAATATATAATTCCGGCTTTGTTCATGTCTCGTTTAAATATTATATTGACAACAACTTGAATATATGTTTCAAGCCACACCCTAACTTCATTAATAAGAGTTGTCAAAAATTCAAAAGTTGTCATATATAAATGATTGTGTATCTATAAACTATAAAGTGATCTCTAAGCATCACAAATTAAGAAATGAAGTGTCGTCTAACTTGCCTACTACAAGAAAGCCCCCAAGTACCAGCTAAAAACCTTTAAAACTAATTAATCAGAAGCTAAGCTATCAAACTATCTTTTCTTATTTATCAGCGAATAAATGGGCCTCATCGCATCATGATCAAGAAAAGATAAGCAGGCGCAATGAAATTTCTCACAGAACTATACTAAACTAGCTAATATTCTGATCAGAAGAGCCCGAGAAGAGCCAAGACAGAGAAGGCACACCATCGTGTCAGCGCGTGAGAAGCACTGTTCACCTGGTTCGCACCAAGATACACCATCGTGTTGTTGGCTAGCGGCACAGCCTCAGGGTTTTCTCCACCAGACGACTTCTCACTATTAAATTATAAACAGAGTAAACTTTTGAGTAAGCCCAACAAAACCGTTCAATTCGCATGTAAATTATCATCTCATAAGTAAACTAATGAATTTTGAAGCATATATACATATATACCTTGTAGTGCTGGGGCAGAAGGTGATGGTATAGCTCGCATCAGTACAGGTGAATGTCGATGTAGCATCATCGTATGCATAGCTATATGCACGGGGGCATGAACTTTTGAAATATTGCGAATACGAAGAGGGTTTACATGTACTGGGGCTGCCATACTGGCCGCTACAGCAGTACTCCGGTGTGTTAAACGCCTCACAAGCACTTCTGCATGCCACACTTTCTGATGATCCTTCATTTGTGTCTGCTTAACACAAAAAATTAATTTTGAATGTCATCAATTATTCAATTGGTCACAAATAGAATTTGCATATATGTGTTCTTAAAATTGGATCCCAAGATGTAAAGCATTTCTATGACATGGAGAAAATTTTACGCCAAAAAATATAATAAATTAAATGCTGAAACCTGACGGAAACCATTACCTTGAACCACTTTCAAGCTGGTCGGGCAAGCGGAATTCAAATCAGCCAAGCAACCAGTTGCGCTGCACGTGCCGGTGCCACCTTGTGGAACAATCAAAAGCGGCAAATTGTAACCATCTACAAGGCTTACATCGTAAAAATCCATGCCATCAGATCCATCCAATGTAAACTCTGCTAGTGTAGCTGGTGGTGCGGCCCCACTACCAGAGCACTGCACGGTGCCAGAGCCACAGTCACCTGTGCCGCATGTGAACTGGCCGGTGGTGGAGTTGGTTGTGCATAGCGTGCGGCCCCAGAACCTGCCTGACCAGGATTGTGGGACGGTGATAGTTTGAGATTGTCCTTGGTTTAGAACAAAACCGGTGGTTTGGAGTGGGGGCGTGCCAGCACCGGATAGAAGACCTGGCCATACAGTATAGGCGCAGTTGTTTGTGAAGGTGAAGGTTGAGGAGAGAACACCTGTGAATGAAGTTGTGTAAATGAGGCATGCAGATATGGGAAGCGAGAATTATTAAGTCTACTATAGACTACTATAGTAGACACTAGTACTAGTACGTACCTGAGAGGAGAAGAGAAGCAATGCAAAGCATAGTGCAAAATGTGGCCATGTTTATTTAATCTCTTTTGGGTTAATTTGGTGATCAGAGTTTTGAGGAAGAGTTTAAGCTGTGGCGGGAGAAGTTTATTAATTTATAGAGGATCAGTCGGTAGATTTGACGGTCCGAGCTACGAAGACCATAAAATAAATATAAATAATATAATAATAAAGGCAGCTGTAACAATGAGTTCCCATCACATACGGTATGGGGGCGTATGGAGGTGTATCCATACAGGGTCAGGGTCCCGCTTGAAATGGATTTTATATAGATACTCTCAACTCTCAAGGTCGGCTGCTACTGCTACTGCTGTCTGCTGTTAATTAATTAAGATGCAACTGGAGTTTTCTGTAGCTCTCCACTGAATGAAGGTGGGCTCCACCAGGTAGAGTGTAGAGTGTAGACCGTCTTGGAACCGTTTATTGTGGAACAACACCACATACGGTGCCTCATGGATGATGGATGCATTCATTATTCGTCCTACTCCTACTACCAACTTTCAGACAGAATCGCCATTAAATTGCAATTGGTAACTCTTTGAGAGCACATGCATAGCGAATACGTATCCTCTGCATTAACGCACCGTTTGAGTTAATTTATGAACCGTACGATCATAATTAGGACCAATCCTGTCCACTCCTATAACGCACGTGCACTTTAATATTAGTGCGGATCTCAATACGACGGTTCAGATCTTAACTCAAAATTTGAGTTAATGCAGAGGATACGAATTCCTCCCGCATAGCAGCAGCAATCGGAAATTCGGAATTCGACTTCCCTTCCAGCTACCTGCAAAGAGAATCTTTTACGATTAGTGAATCCGGACCGTTCTTATTAACTTGGCACGAATCTCAAAATCCAATAATTTTGCTCCTGCGTTACTCCGGATCTCGAAACGGCTGAGATAAATCTCAAACCGTAAAGTGAAGGGAATCTTTTACAGTACCTGAGAGGATAATTGTCCGAAGAGAAGCATATTTTTTGGAAATAAATTTGTTGTTATTTCAAAGAAATAACATGAATCTTATTTCAATTCCAACTGTCAAATTTTCTCATATGCAAATTTCAAAGTTTTTCTGTACGAATTTTAACAAAGATCAACAGCTGGAATCGGAATAACAGGTTTTTGTTACTCCAAAAAAAATTCCATGTGCGAATTTTAAGAAAGAAATTTTTTTATACCCAAATCTTAACAAAGATCAACGGTTGAAATTGAAATACATATTTTTTTTATCTAAGACAATTATGCGAAAATATATCAGACTACTGATGGATCTTTTTGATGGGAAATTTTATTCACAGAGGAGTTTTGCTTTATGCAGTGCACAGATAATAGATCCAAAACAGCATAGTGTATTACTCGTGTGCTGCATGAAGCAAAAATCACTCTGTTAAGATCTTTAATCGTTATGGATGGCAAGTTCACCACTTCACCTAATCTAGTTTTGTTCCTCCATAATTTTGAGGTGCATCCGTATCTATCTATTTATTTCTGTTTTTACTTTCTAGACATAGCATTTTTTTTATTTGGTGTTTTGGACCGTTTGATTTAAATCAAACCAACTTTTAACTTTATGAAATCTGCTTACATTTTTGGGAAGAAAACTTCCTACTTTAGATCGGATGATTTACATTAGAGAAATAAATTATGCCTTGCGAGTTTCGAAGCAACAATAATAGTGGAAATTAAGTCTAATTGAGATATTGATTATTGTATCTGTCTTATCTACGAGGAATAAATTTAATTAAATTTTATATTAACCATAGATTAAAATCTCATATGAGACACTTCTGATCTGAATTTAATTCATTTATTTTAGATCAGACGAATCAAATATGAATAACAAAATTCATAATTCTGTTATGAGTCTAATTGTATAATTAAAAAACGACCTAACAAATCATTAATTGACGGATCACAACCGACATTAAAAAAAATATATTCGTGAAATGCGTTTTGTCAATGAATTATTCTTTCAAATTACAAGATGAAAATCTGTAATATAGAGCTCGATTTTGCAATTGTCAAAAAAAATATTGTCTGGTTTTAAGCAGAACAATTGTATTGTCAATTTCAAAACGAAAAGTTCAAGTTATTTTCCTAAATTAGTCATATAGTGCCTATCTAGCCATTTGATTTTGCCACGGGACCAATAATTTCAACCAAAATACATAAATTTCCACAAACTCCTCCTAGGGCTGTAAATGAATTGAATTTGAACGAATTATTTTCAACTCGTGCTTAGCTCATTTAGTTAATGAGCGAGTCAACTCAAGTTAGGACGACAATAACGAGCTGTAAAGCCAATTTGAGTTCAGCTCATTACCAACTCGAGTTGGCTCATAACTCATTTATAACTCGTTTGATCAGTCAGTTTCCTTAGTTATATTTATATACTAGTAAGAGTCTATCTAAACACAAACAATTCAAATGACTTAGTAAGAGTTTATCTAAACACGAATAATTCAAACATAATTAACAAGACAACAACAAAACAACAATCCAAATAGCAGCTTAGAAGTCATTTAGAAGAGCATGATATTTATTGTGATGAATTTGTATAACTCAATTTGTTAATGAACGAGCTGGAATATTTTTTTGATCTTTTAGATTACTTATCTTTGGCTTTTAGTTTGTTTGGTTTAGATGTCTTTTGCTGATATACTGATAGCTGGGTTCAAAGTATCTATTTTGGGTACTTGTTTTCGGTTGGATTGATTTCTAATAGAAATCGGTAGACTAGTCCACTACTTTTCAAAAAAAAAAAAATAGTAAAATCTTCCACAAGTTTGAAAAAAAGAATCTTTGAGAAAAAAGTTTGAAATTTTGTGAAGCATGTTATAATCAAATAAATACATGGACAGTGATGTCTACTATGCACATAATAAATGATTACAGTTCTGAATTACGCTTGAATAATCGCATATGAACGAGTTTGGTACAATAATTGAAGACTTGAACTACAGTTTCAACGAAAATTAAGAATAGAGTCAGACTTTCGAATTATGGAGGTTAATCACATAAAAAAAAAATTGAATAATAGAGGTCAATTTTACAGTACTGTGACATTATACTCTAAATTTTATATAAACTTATATATAAATACAATTTTTTTAAGAAAAATAGAGATCAATTGACTCCCATTAGTTCTTCTTAAATCCGCCACTGACGACAACTGTATATATAATTATATAGTAGGAAAGTTGATTAAGCATGCACTATCCCTGTGTTTTCAGTTGGAGCTTTTAGCAGTGCAAAAGGGATAAATAATTTATTAAGCATTTTTGACACAAATTATATATAATGCTGTTTTAATTATATAAGTCAAAATTACTATGTACAAATCTTTATCCCAAAAATATTACTATTCAAGGAACACTTCAAATAGACTACTACTCGAGGGATGTCTTTTTGTTTTTTTTCAAAAGACAATAGATAATCAACAAAACATGTGTAAAGCCACTGAAAAGAACTTATTGTCGCTCTGTGAATTTTACTTTCTACATCAAGATGAAGTGGAGCCACATAAGCAGCTAGCGTCGACCTTGGATGACCCGTTTTCAAATCCAAACTTAATTTGAATTGCCTAATTCTAGTTGGTTAATTGTACATGCATGCATGCATGCATGCATGTTTTCTAGTTGGGTCAATTGTGGAGAGCTACCAACTGTAAATTAGTATAAAATTTGAGATATACCCACTACATGTTTTTTTTTAATTTTGAAGTAATAAAAATCGCCCCCTAATCCTGGCGTAAAAAGTGTACAAATAGGAAATCCACTTCTTAGTTGTCCCCCCAAAATAAGGGGGTCCCGGTCCCGATCCGAATCCGAGTCAGCTCACAAATCACAATTTGATTAGCGGGTTTGGGTTATAAAAGTGATCCATAAACATACTGTTTAATTAGTTGGGTTTATTTTTTAGCTTTTCCAATTTTGCAGGACATGCTGTGTTACCTAGAGTGCAATTATCTGACTGACTAGTGACTACAATTACATCTCAATCGGCTCGGCTGTTTTAACTTTTGCTTTGGTTTAGTTTGGCCCCACCTAAAGCAGTTTTGAATCCACTATTGAATTGTTCGAGATGCGTACACAGAAAAACTAGTTGTTTTGAGATGTGATACAGAAAAAGTTGAACGGCTGGATCTCGAATTTCAGAGATTTCAGGAATTACTGTTCATGGATCTCAGATTTTAGCTGATCTAAATCCGTCAACAGAGGCGAGGCTACACAAGTAGCAAGGGTAGGCAAGTGCCTACCCCTGAATTTTTTTTTTTTTTTTATAGAATCGGGAACATTTGGAGCTTTGCCTACCCCTGTCGTATTTATTTGCCTACCCCTAAGTCCAAGCGGCCTCCAAAGTTGCCAAGCTATTGAGTAAAAAAGTCCAAGCGGCGGGATGATAAAAAAAGAATTTACGGGTGACTTCCAAATTTGGTTTGACGCTGAATTTTTTTGAATGTCTTGAATCCGAACACGAACCCATTAATTTATTCGAACCCGAATCCAATTTTTGCCTACCCCTAGCTCAAATCCTAGCCTCGCCACTGTCCGTCAACAAAACACAACATATCTGGAAGTTACGATGAAGCTTCTTAATTAAGACGACTGACTAATTAGTAAGTTAAATACGTGCTTAGACCAATATTAATCAAATCAATGTCATGACTTAACCATTGTGCACGTGGGTATTTGACAATTTAATTTGTGGAGCAAAAGAAAAAGAAAGAGACTGACAAGAGTGTGATTGGCGCAAATTAGGATTGGATAAGGACATAACTCATAAGGTGATCGATGTCAAATGAATCTGTGTAGACAGTATGTTTTCTAGCAGCCTAGCTTAAAATTTTCTATTCAGAATTTAGTCCATCTGGAGTCAATTTTGACTCGTTAAATTCAAACATGGAGGGATGATTGATTTGGTCGTCCAACAGTGGAATAAAAAATATAAATATCATATAATTTTTATTCTTGTTAGACAAGATTAATAGTAGTAATTTTCAAAAATTATATGAGAAACTTAAACGATATTAATATGTAAAATGCTCTCTTTATAATTCTCATTCACCAACAAGTGGTGTAGTCCATTTTATAAAAGATTGAGAATTCATAAAATGGACATCAAATTGACATGAAAATATATTCTTTGGGTACGTATATCTTTTGACTTGTCAAGTTTATATAATCAGAATTAACAATTCAAATATATGTACATACTATTGGGCCGAGATCCGGGCCCAGTGATAGAGGTCTTGAATGAGCGATTTATGTATGTTGGCATATTATAAGCCCATTTTCCTTTCTATCCTCTCTTTCGCGAGAATTGCTTCGTCACCTTCAGCCGTGTTCGTGTTCGTGTTCGTGCTCTCCTTCTCACTTCTCTCAGTCTCAGGTGCGCTCTCTCTCTCTCTCTCTCTCTCTCTGTGAGCTGTTTAAATTGGATAGAAATACTAGGTTTAGCCTTACAAAATTAAAAACGAAATCCCTTATAACCCATAAAATTAATGGTTCATTTATTACAAAAGTTACCTAATTAATACCTTGCAAACCTTCTACGCATCCCCCTTAGAATTTGAGAGATAATCTCATGTAGTTGTGTGCATTCCAATCAGAGGATTTCAAGTTTTGTCAATTCTATTTCTTGTTTTAAAAGAGGAATTTTGGTTCCGATCAGAGATTACACGACGCTCTTCGAATAGAAATGCTCACTCTTAGTGGCAGTTCTTCTCTCCTCCCTCGACTCAACAACAGGCGGAGCGCTCTTTCATTTGCTCTAAATAAGAGGAGCTTAGTGATGAGAGCTCTAACAAGAGATATAATAGATATTTCTCTGGATGTAGCTGCCGATTCTCGAAAACACTCGTTTCCTATACTGGTAATCTACTCCGAATATGTTTTGGGACTTTGATTGGTTCACATTTTTGAATTCTACAACTTGTAACTTGGTTCAGGATCTGGTGATGTAGAAATCAATTCTTTATAAATTTTGTTGGAAGCTTAAAATTTCCTAAAATATGAGAATTTTGGATGCTATTGAGCAGTTGAGCTTGCTAAGTCCTAGCTTCAGGTTTTGAGATTTATTTGGGAAAACCTTAACAAAAATTAACTTCTCTGGGTTTAGGGTTTATGACTTTTAATTGAAACTGACAATTTACAGAACTGTTAGTCCACGTTTTAATAATATATGAATAGACTGCTCCAGTAGTAAAATTTGTTTATTTCAGATAAATGGTTGTACTGGAAAGATGGGACAGGCAGTGGCGGAAGCTGCTGTTTCGGCTGGGCTTGCACTTGTACCAGTATCTTTTAGCAGTGATGATAAATCTGCCAGAACCCTAGAAATAGGTGGCATTGAAATCAGAGTTCATGGCCCATCAGAAAGAGAAGAAGTTCTTTCATCAGTCACAGAAAAGTATCCTGATGTTGTTGTAGTGGATTACACAGTGCCTAATGCTGTCAATGGTACGGAGTGATACATATATGTATATATTTAATAGAAGTTTTGCGATATAGAGTCCACACTGTCAGTTAGTCGTGAGATAAATGTAAAGTCAATCCTTATGAAATAAGGTGCTCTTTCCTTAAAGTTCATTGACAGAATATTTCGAAGTACATACATTGATAATAACATTGGATCCTCATGACTTGCATTTTCTGTTATACATTTTCCATTATGAAATGAATTGGGCATGAATAATCATTTAAAGGGATCCTTTTGATTTCACTGTTGACACTTGTGCACTGTTTTGCCTCATCTCTTTACTTAAAATTTATACTAATGGTACAAAAAGATAAACAATGGTAAGGCAGACCTTCATTTTGAAGTCCTCCAACAATGTAGGGCCATTTTGCAAATACCTAAAGGCAGGGACACTAGTGTTTTAGTGGTAGCACTGTGACTTATTGTGAAAAAAAAGAACGTTCCTGCAATCAGTGTGATACATATGCTCGTATGTATCATATGATTTATAGTTATACCACTGTATGCTGTTCTTACTTGTTGGTACTGGATTTGACATTCTTTTGCACATTAATGTTGTAGCTTTCATTATGTATTTCTGTTAATTATCAAGAGAAGGTTAATCCTGTTTTGTAGGACAGCAAATGCTGAGCTGTACTGCAAGTTTAAGGTGCCATTTGTGATGGGTACAACTGGAGGGGATCGCCAGTTACTTTACAAAACAGTTCAGGATTCAAATGTTTATTCCGTCATATCACCTCAGATGGGCAAGCAGGTTATCCTCGGTGCTTCAATCTCCCTTTTGTTTTTCTATTTTCCTGTTTTTCTTAGCAAATGGTCTCAAGCTACCATTTCCATTTGATAGGAACATGGAAGTTCCATTAAATCCCTTATGGTTGTTTTTTCTGAGTGTAGTTGTATAATTAATTGAGAATATGATATAGACTAATAATATTTACTTATGACATCTTAAATAAAAGACAAGCTGGTAAAATTCTTGAGTCCCTTTTTTTGCCATGCATTTTACAGATAAGTGTTTGAGAATAGTTAATCTGTTGCTCATAACCTGGAGGGTTTTTGCACATATCAGGTGTCTAACAAAATGCTTTATGATGTTCCTTTTTAGGTTGTGGCCTTTCTTGCAGCCATGGATATCATGGCTAAGCAGTTTCCGGGGGCATTTGCGGGATATAAATTAGAGGTATAAACTAGGGGTCTGCTATGTTTTGGTGGAAGTATTACTTTTATTTGTTAGGAGTCTCTCTGATATTTCTAGGCTTCTCTTGTGAAGGTACTAATATGTGATTTGCACAAAGTCCCATGAATTTGTGAAACCTCTAGTCTCATAGTCTTATATGCATATTTCCAAATTCGTTTTATCTTAATCTGAAATTTACTTGGGCTAATCAATTTTGTCTAGTAACTATTACAGGTGAAACATTATTTATGGTTTTGAATCTAAGGCACTGAATTAGAACAAAGATTTATCTTCGTTGTTTGTCTCATAATTTATTAGGTTATGGAGTCACATCAGGCCACCAAATTAGACACATCTGGCACTGCTAAGGCAGTAATTGCATGCTTCCAGAAATTGGGTGCCATTTTTGATATGAATGAGGTATAATAGAATGCACTTGCTCTCTTTTTTTCTTAAGCACACTTAGTTTACTTAGTCAATGTAAAACAGATGAATATGGTAGTACTTGTGAGCTTCTATTGTCCCCTCATATTGTGTTCTCGAATGTTTTTATCAGAGGAAAAGTGATAAGAAGAGAAGTGAAAGGTTATGTTAGGACCTATTTCCAATCAGATGAAAGTCAGGGATCTCTAACTCTGATTGACGAATTTTGGGTGATTTTGGGTTTGAGAGGTGTCGGTACATTAATGGTGAAAAGGATAAAATGAAGAGAAGCTCGATAATCTTTAGTTCATTTCATAATTGGTTTGATACAAAGCTTTGCCTTTTATAGGCGATCAAATATAAGAAGAATAAAGAAATCAGTAATTTAACCAAACTCTAATGGACTAGGTGATGACACCTCGTGTCACTACAGCTCTCCTTGCTGAGCTGGGCTCTCAGTTCTTTAAACGGTTGTTTCAATCCTCTCCAGTCTGTTTTTTAATTGAAGCGTTCTGTACTGTAAATGTGGGGTCCAGAGGGCATTGAGTGATGTAATTCAGGGGCCCTAGTGAACAGCAATATGTACTTTAATTCATTTCTGCCCGAGTTGATTGCCCTGCTGGCGCTTTCTTACCCATTGCCCATCTCTTCCTCTCCCATTCCGCCTTTGACCAAGTCAAAATGGAATGCATTTTCTCCCAAATTGAATTGGGTTCGTGACAGGTTACTATTTAATTTGGTGCCTGAGTTTTCATTTTGGAGTAGTAGGCGACAGAAGCGAAATATCTCTTAGCATGTACATTTTAAATTGTTCCCCTTCACACAATGTTTGGTTACTAGGAGGGGAATTGAAAGGGAAGTTAGATGTAAGTTCCCTTTCAGTTCCCCATTCCTTAGAGGAAAGCAATGGGAGGTTATGTTGATTGTTGAAATATTTTCTTATCTATTTCTGTGCCCTAGTATGGAGTTATTGATAGCCTTTTTAGTTTTCTTGTGAAACAGATAAAAATGATACGTGACCCTGAGGAACAAATTAATATGGTAGGAGTCCCAAAGGAGCACTTGGCAGGCCATGCATACCATGTTTATAATCTGACATCACCAGATGATACGTAATGACTTTTCATTTAAATTACAATGTA